>JAXCMG010000011.1:34276009-34304414 GCA_034642415.1 Podarcis siculus
TTTTCTGCTGCTCCAGAGAAGCGGACACGGAGCAATGGATACAAACTACAAGAAAGAAGATTCCACCTAAACATTAGGAAGAACTTCCTGACAGTAAGAGCTGTTCGACAGTGGAATTTGCTGCTAAGGAGTGTGGTGGAGTCTCCTTCTTTGGAGGTCTTTAAGCAGAGGCTTGACAACCATATGTCAGGAGTGCTCTGATGGTGTTTCCTGCTTGGCAGGGGGTTGGACTCGATGGCACTTGTGGTCTCTTCCAACTCTATGATTCTATTAAATAATGCTGGCCTACTTTGGAGAAGAAGGGGAAGGGAATGAAGGTAACACACACAGACACACACAACACACACACACACTCAATCTGATATTTTCTTTATAATATTTGTTGCTTGTGTGCTGCTTTGTTTATTCATTATCTGAAATTAATGAGCAGAGCTTCGGAAACATTAGCTCCCAAACACTTCACTGCTCCTGCCTCAAGTAAATATCCAGCGCGCACCAAGTCATCAACAGGGTAAATAAGAGAACAGGTCTCTTCCACTCGCCATTCTCCTTGGTGATTTAAAAGCCAGGATGATCACCACCGAGTCAATATCCATTGGAAGAGGGGCATCAGGATGCATGTGGACTGTTGTTGCTGTTACTGCTGCTGCTGTTACCTGCCCTTCATTAGCAGGTCGCAGGGCGAGTCACAACACTCTGAAACTCAGAAATAGAAACTGTTAAAACAGATGACAGACGCGAGAATTTATGGCATTAATAACAATTAATGTGCAGGTTGATCCCACCTATCTGTTTCCAGCAGCGGTCAATTAGATGTTCCAGGAAAGGCGACAAGAAGGGCTTGAAGGCAATAGACCTCTGGTGTCCAGAGGTCTATCTTCTCAGAACATGAAGGTTCCCTATAGCTTGGAGGCATCTATGAACCAGGAAGTAGTGACCACTTTTCTCGGATAATCTCAGGGAATGAAAGTGTTGTGAAAAGAGCAGAAGGTCCAAAACAGATCACTGATAGTAAGGGGATGCTGGGAAACCCATGCACATTAATAAAAAGTTAAATAAATATGCCACTCTTGTCTCCCCTCAATTTTCAGGGGTCAGGGGTTTGAATGGGCAATGCACCTGCTTCCAGAAAACGTGAATGATTCCCTGATATGCATTATCTGAATGCTTTCCCCCCGACCCTTGTGAATTGTTTGCCAAATGATAAGGGTCTTTGTAGCTGAACAAAGTGCCACATTTACCCATCGCTTATATGCATGTTAATGGTTCCCCTGCTCCCCCGCAACACACCTCTTCTTTGACAATCGTATTTCTACCCTTTATTTTGGTTTCCTTCCCTAGCCCCGTCCCGATGCCATATTACATTCTCTAATTTCCTTTTATCTTCTCTTTATTTTTTGCAATGTCTCAGGACGTGTCTCTATAAGACAAGTTAATTTAGTCAATTACTCCAGTTTGGTTACAGATAAAATCTTTAATTTATCCAGGCCCCTCTTTATTCTTTCTAGGATCCTCTTTTCCATTAATTTCATGAAACATTCTAATTTTCCATTTTAGGGACGAGCTCATTTCACCCGCAGACACGTGGACAGGCAGAGATGTGGAATCGGCGCTATCAATTTCCCAGCTATGGCATTGAGGAGGGGTGTTTGTGTGTGTGCTTGTGTGTGTGTGTGTGCTTCTTTGAGGTTCTGCCTTCATTATAATTGCTATCTGCATTTCTGTTTGCTTTCTCTGCTCTTCCCAATCACGTCTGCCATCACCAGCTGCCCTCCGTGCCAATTCCTCATCTCTCTGTCCTGCCATAGTTACACCACGAATCTCTTTAGAACAGCTCCAGGGTTAGAAATATAGAGATGAACCCACCCAAGAAGGGCAGGTGATCAGTGTGGAACAGCCAAGCCGTAATTGTAGGGAAGCTTACAGGGTTCATAGGTGATTTCATTTTATCAAGTATGAAATATTTCATTAAATGTGAGTCCATCCAAGCTGAGTGGGGGGTGGGGAAGGGGGAAGGGAGCAAAATTATTGCCTGTTATCCTGTATACAAATCTATGGGTGAGAAAGCAGACAAAATGTTCTAGGGGATGGAGCGATTCACCTGTGAGGAAAGCATGAGTGGCCTTTAAGTTTAGAGGAAAAGCAAGTAAGAGGGGACATGACATAACACTAGAATTCATGGACATCCAATGATGCTGAATACCGGAAGATTCAGGAGAGATAAAAAGAAGTACTTTTTATCCGGTGTGGTGTAGGGGAGCCAGGGTGGTGTAGTGGTTAAGAGCGGTGGACTCGTAATCTGGTGAACCGGGTTCGCTTCCCTGCTCCTCCATATGCAGCTGCTGGGTGACCTTGGGCCAGTCACACTTCTCTGAAGTCTCTCAGCCCCACTCACCTCGCAGAGTGTTTGTTGTGGGGAAGGAAGGGAAAGGAGAATGTTAGCCGCTTTGAGACTCCTGAAGGGGAGTGATAAAGCAGGATATCAAATCCATACTCCTCCTCCTCCTCCTCCTCCTCCTCCTCTTCTTCTTCTTCTTCTTCTTCTTCTTCTTCTTCTTCTTCTTCAAGCAGCACATAATTAAACTATGAATCTCACTTCCCTGGGAGGCAGCAATGGCCACCAACTTGGATGGCTTTAAAAGAGAATTGGACAGATTCATGGAGGGCAAGGATATCAGTGTATACTAGCAGTGCTATTTTTTTCTAGAAAAAGAGGCGCCAGAACTCACCATGAACACCTCCCTTGTTCTCTTATAGGTAAAGGTAAAGGACCGCTGGATGGTTATGTCCAGTCAAAGGTGACTATGGGGTTGCAGCGCTCATCTTGCTTCAGGCCGAGGGAGCCGGTGTTTGTGCACAGACAGCTTTCAGGGTCATGTGGCCAGCAGGACTAAACTGCATCTGGTGCAACAGAACACCGTGACAGAAGCCAAAGCACACGGAAACGCTGTTTACCTTCCCACCACAGCAGTACCTATTTATCTACTTGTGCTGGCGTGCTTTCAAACTGCTAGGTTGGCAGGAGCTGGGACAGAGCAACGGGAGCTCTCTCTGCTGTGGGGATTCGAACTGCCGACCTTCTGATCAGCAAGCCCAAAAGGATCTGAGAGGAGCCAGACCTGAGTTCCGGTGAGTTCTGGCTGAAAAACAGCCCTAGCTCCTAGTCATGTTGGCTAAGCTCTGCCTCCATGGACAGAGGCAGTATGCCTCTGAATTCCTGTTGCTGAAAACTTCAGGGGGGAAGAAGGCTCTTGTGCTCAGGTCCTTCTTGTAAGCTTCCCACAGGCATCCAGTTGACCATGGAGAGAACAGGATGCTGGTCTAGATGGGCCATGGACATGATCCAGCAGACTCTTGTTATGCTCTTATATTCCTAACATGAATCAGGTCTTCATTTTATGTCCTTGCCAAACACAAGTGTCCTGCTGGATCAGACAAGAGGCCCAGGTCATCTAGCATCCTCTTCTCCCAGTGGCCAACTGGATGACCATGGGAAGCCCACAAGTAGGAGCTGAGTGCAATCATGCTCTCCCCACATGTGATTCCTGGTAACTAGCTTTCAGAACCATACTGCCTACAACAACGAAGGCAGAACATAGATACGGTGGCTTGCAGCTATCAATAGCCTCATCCTCCATGAATTTGTCTAATTCTCTTTTAAAGCCATCCAAGTCAGTGGCCATCATTTATTTTTTGGCAATCACTCGTAGCCGAGTAAGATTGTCTTCCATAAACACAGTTTTAACAGTGAGTCCGTAAGTAACTGAGGAGGCCAATTCTGGATCCATTGATGGAATCTTTCGAGGAAGCCATCACTACCCCCTTGTTGGAGCAATTCCCATGGTTTAACTATGAACTTTCTGAAGCAGGTATTGAGTGTGTTGCTCACTCTTCCACCTCACAAAGTAGATCGCAGCCCAGAGAAGTGTGTGAACTGCAGCTACATCTAGAACAGCCTCTCCTGGATCTTTCCACACCAATTTCCTTATTCTGCTCCCACAAGTCCATTTCTCCAGCAAAATATGTCCAGGATAACACTAACCTTATCCCTCTAGGGTGGTTTGCAAGTCACTGTATGCAGGGATGCAGCTAGGCTGAAGAAACCTACCCTGGCTTATCTCCATTAAAGAAAAGAAAGCTGTATTATCTGTCATTGAACTCTTGGAGGACACACCAGTGTAGCAACTAGGCAAGACTTCCTTTATCTCTTTTAAAGAATGGAAAAGAAACAGAAAACTCCTGACTGTGCCCAGATACAACTAAGTCCGGTGTGCCCTAGTGAAGAAACCATTTATTAATGGCACTAGAATCCATACAATGTCTTAGATTCATAGTTGGGAATATGTAACACTCAAGTGTTGTTGAACTACAGTAGCCATCACCCAACTATTGAGAATTTTGGGTTTCAAGAGCTTGCCTGAACAGGGACAAATGACTCTCAATTTTCTTCTTCTTTTTACATACAGTGCTGAACGAGACACAGTCACTAAGTATTGAGATTTCAAATTTCACCACAGTGTGAATGCAGACTTCCCAGCGACCTCCAAGCAAGAATAAACATGGTTGGTTCAAACAGTGAGGAGAGGGAGAACTGATTGGACTGTTTTTGACTTGCAGGAAAGTTGTCACATTTTAAAATGCTGCACATTTAAACCTTCCTGCATTGCAGGGGGTTGGACTAAACCTTGGAGGTATTTTCTAACTCTACAATTCTATGGTTCTTTGATTCCACCATGTACGAACAGCCCTATTCACTGATAAGTAAATTCACATAGCAAATCTAGCATTTCCAAAAGACTTTCCTTAAACATTAAGGGTGCTCACAAACAGAACTAAACCAGGAAAGTCTACTTTCGCTTTGGATGGCAACTGTGTTTTGTTTTGGTTTTTTTTTGCAGTCCTTCTGTCAAATTTCTGCATTGCAATAACTGAGGATGTCAAAACAGACGTTCATAAATCTACTACTCTGAAACCATTCCATGACAGTCTACAAATACAAGGTGTTTGGTTTATAACCAAACGCTGCTTTCTCAATGTTTCCTGTCTTTCAGTACTAATGGCTTCACTTTAATTATATCCATAATGACTAATTAATATTATTTATTATTTCTTCGTTTCATTCATCAGTGGTATGTATATGTATATATTTTATTTCGAAAGAGCAACATATCAGGAGAAAAGAATAACATTAAATTTTCATTTGTTTGTTATTTGCTGAAAGCCAGCTTTTGAAACAAATGCCTCCTTCTGCATTTCCCTATTAATTCAAATGTTTATAAATAACAATGCAAAGCTCATTATTTTCTCTGGCGACAGTTCTGTTGCTTGCTGTTGTCTTCCAAGTTTAATAGGTATATTCCACCTCTGAATAATTACCAATTTAAAACCAACCAAAAAAAAAGCAGCCAAGGTTTGGAAAACAAAACTTTCTTGGGTTTAAAATAAAAAATAAAGGTCAAAACTTGCACAGCATTTTAGTTCTCAAATGGAAAGCTAGGGATGGATGGATCAGTTTATTTCCAGGCCTGTGGGAATTTCACATGCAATAATTCATAAGTCTGTTCTGTCACGTGTTTTGTTTGTTTGTTTCAAACACATTTTTCTGTTGTTGTTGTTTAGTCATTTAGTCGTGTCCGACTCTTCATTACCCCATGGACCAGAGCACGCCAGGCACGCCTGTCTTCCACTGCCTCCCACAGTTTGGTCAAACTCATGCTGGTAGCTTCGAGAACACTGTCCAACCATCTCATCCTCTGTCATCCCCTTCTCCTTGTGCCCTCCATCTTTCCCAACATCAGGGTCTTTTCCAGGGAGTCTTCTCTTCTCATGAGGTGGCCAAAGTATTGGAGCCTCAGCTTCAGGATCTGTCCTTCCAGTGAGCACTCAGGGCTGATTTCCTTCAGAATGGATCGGTTTGATCTTCTTGCAGTCCATGGGACTCTCAAGAATCTCCTCCAGCACCATAATTCAAAAGCATCAATTCTTCGGTGATCAGCCTTCATTATGGTCCATTTTTCTACTTATTATTTTAGCTGAGAACTGCACCCCAAATCTCAGGTGTGAAATATGGTTCATCCAGGAGGTATAGCCAGTACACTTCAGTGTGTATCAGAATTAATGCGCTCAATGTCACCTACACGTTCCATTGTTTGAAAAGGGCCATAGATCACTGGTGCTTTTCATGAAGGAAGCTCACTTTCAACCCCAAACATCTCCAGTCAGTGTCAACAATACTGAGTTAGACAGACCAATGTTCTAACTTAGTCTTTATTTATTTAGCTCCCCCCCCCCAAAAAAAAAAATTAACGAAGAGGAAAGGGAAAAAATATTGTCAAAAAATAAACAATGATCATGATTACATGTGGGGAGAAACCATCAGATCAATTTCATGTAGGGTTGCCCCACCTTTGGTCAGGGACAAGTCGGGCAAAAATATGGGACAAGTCAGGTGGGGGGAATTGGGGGGGCTAAAATTTGATTTACCTGGTGCAGAAATGACTTCAAAGCAATCCCTCCCCCTCCCTCCTCTCCTCCTCCCCCCTTCATCTAAAGTCACTCAATTTTTTCTCAGACCTGCCCCTACATTCCATCCCCAAATACTTCCCCGTCCTCTGTGGCCATCCATTGGGCCACAGCTGCATCAATCACTGGATTTAGTGCAACAGGGAGGTGTAGGGAAGGGAAGGGAAAGGAAAGGAGAGAGAGAATGGAGGGGGGAGGCAATGGTGCAGGTAGAGATGGGAGGGAGGGAGGAGCTGAGCTCAGCACTCGCGTCAGCTGAGGAGGAGGCAGGACGAAGAAAGTGAGGCAGAAATAAGGGACACAGCATTTCTCCTTGAGATTCAGGACAATCCCTTCTTCTGAGGGACAGGTGGCAACTCTACCACAATAAGACAACTCTCTCTATGTTCCTATGCTGTGGCTCCTCTAGCTACAGAAGCTGGGGAATGGGGCAGATGTCTTGAGAATGGCAGACAATAACATTTGAGTGTTGATCGCACAATAACATTGTCATTTCAGATAAAATTCCCTACTTTTGTTCTGCAAAAAGGCTCGTTATTTTTTCTGGTGTTTTACTCCCCACGCCTCACACACACACACACACACACACACACACACATGATCCTATGTGGTGCAGTGGTTAAGAGCGGTAGACTCATAATCTGGTGAACCGGGTTCACTTCCCTTGTCCTCCACATACAGCTGCTGGGTGACCTTGGGCCAGTCACACTTCTCTGAAGTCTCTCAGCCCCACTCACCTCACAGAGTGTTTGTTGTGGGTGAGGAAGGGAAAGGAGAATGTTAGCCGCTTTGAGACTCCTTCAGGTAGTGATAAAGCGGGATATCAAATCCAAACTCTCTCTCTCTCTCTCTCTCTCTCTCTCTCTTTCTTTCTTTCTTTCTTTGAAACTTTTAGACAAGCTACCTGCCAATAGGAATTCCAGCATCATTTCCAAAGAAAAAGGAAACTGTAAATCTCTATGCGATTCTATTTATAGGACATCTCTCAGGAGGATTTTGGAAACACAAGAATGCGGATTATGCAAGTTGAGAGCAGTGGGGATCTGAAGTACTTTGGTTGGGGTCCCAACCTCTGGAGCAGCAGAAAAGTGCTGAGAAGAAAAAACGCCATAAAAAACTGAATTGTATTTGTATTCCCTTGCAAATATAGGTGATATTTTTGCATTTCCATTAAAAAAAAAGAAGAAGAAGACATACAACAATGTAAGTAGTTCTGGCTTATGGTGAGGATGTGTTGCGCTCTCCTAAAAAGCAAAATCTGTACAGTGGTACCTCAGGTTACATACGCTTCAGGTTACATACGTTTCAGGTTACAGACGCTTCAGGTTACAGACTCTGCTCACCCAGAAATAGTACCTCGGGTTAAGAACTTTGCTTCAGGATGAGAACAGAAATCGTGCTCCGGCAGCACGGTGGCAGCAGGAGGCCCCATTAGCTAAAGTGGTGCTTCAGGTTAAGCACAGTTTCAGGTTAAGTACGGACCTCCGGAACGAATCAAGTACTTAACCCGAGGTACCACTGTAGAATGAATCCGGAAACCAGAGGACTGGAAGAATGCAGGCGCCAAATGATGACCAAAGGCTGCATTCTCTGCTGGTTTCTGCTAAATATTTTCATGCCCAATTAATCTAAGTCAGGAGAAGAATTTTAAAACAATCCTCCCCAAATTATTATTTTTAACCGGCTGGCTAAGTCTATGCTTGCTGGCTGTCAGTGTCTTATACAGAAGCCGAGAGGGAGCTGAATTATGCCCGAGATTAATATATTGGGGGCAGTTCAAGGGTTAGACAAACAGCTCTTCCTGAAACAGGCTCACTACAAAGTTGAACTGTTCATTAGTGGGGCAGCTAATGGCTGAGCCAGAATTCCACTGGGGCAACATTTTATTTGTTTCTGATTGAGAGATATCCAACACTGACTCCATGTTCCTCATGACCTCTATAGCTGGGCCAGAAGGTTGAACTTGTGGAGCCAGTGTGTATTTCCGTCTCTGGGAAATACACACACACACACACACACACACACACACACACCCCTCCACTGACTCAAAAGCTCATCTGCAAAATGTAGGCCTTAGAAATGTTACACTGGATGGGGAGTGTTTTCAAATCACCCCCCGTTTTCCAAATAACATCAAAGGTAGACAAATCAGTCCATTTTGGGTTTCTTTACATATGTTCATTTGTTAGTCAGTTCTGTCTCATTACCACAACTTGGGAGCAGGGAAAGGGAGCAGAATCTCCAGTGGTACCTCAGGTTAAGTACTTAATTCATTCCGGAGGTCCGTACTTAAGCTGAAACTGTTCTTAACCTGAGGTACCACTTTAGCTAATGGGGCCTCCTGCTGCCGCCGCGCCGCCGGAGCACGATTTCTGTTCTCATCCTGAAGCAAAGTTCTTAGCCTGAGGTACTATTTCTGGGTTAGTGGAGTGTGTAACCTGAAGTGTATGTAACCTGAAGCGTATGTAACCTGAGGTACCACTGTACATGAAAATTCACATTTAAATGTCTTTGTTCAATTATATTTTCCCACAGTTCTGTGCATTTCTCTCTCTCTCTGTCTGTCTTTGAGCCAAGACCTGTGTCAGAACTTTTGGGAAAGGTGGCAGGAGACGCAGATCAGGTCAATTCTTCTTGGAATTCACAGAGATCAACATTCTTAGCATCCTTTGTCAGAGATATAATGAGGATGTGCAAGCAAGGAAGCTGATGATGTCATAATGTGTTGGCATGGGGTAAGAGTTTGTGCTTGTTCCTGCAGCCATTGAGAAGGCCCTCTCCCACGCACACACAAAGCATGCCTGTGAGGGTGGCAGGACCAAGAGAAGGGCCTCCTGCGAAGATCTCAAAACCCTGGTTTGTATGAGCGAAGGCAGTCTTTCAGATAGCTTCAACCTAAACCATAACCAACTCTTTGAATAGTGCCTGGAAACCAGGGCTGGATTTAGATTTGATGAGGCCCTAAGCTACTGTAGGCAATGGGGCCTTTTACATGTCCAGCTGTCCTTTGTCAACAACAAATTGTCGCTGTTTTTTTGTGTTGAATATATGCTATATGGTAATTTATGGACCTAATCGGTGTCTAAAGCCATTTACACATAACAAAAGATGTATTTTATCAAAGTAATTGTTGAACTGAAATACAATTAAGAAGAAGTATATTAATAGTGAAAATGGATGCGGGTGGTGCTGTGGGTTAAACCACAGAGCCTAGGCCTTGCCAATCAGAAGATTGGCGGTTCGAATCCCCGTGACGGGGTCAGCTCCCATCACTCAGTCCCAGCTCCTGCCAAGCTAGCAGTTCGAAAGCACATCAAGAGCAAGTAGATAAATAGGTACTGCTCTGGCTGGAAGGTAAACGGTGTTTCCGTGTGCTGCTCTGGTTCGCCACATGCTGGCCACATGACCCGGAAGCTGTACGCTGGCTCCCTTGGCCAGTAAAGCGAGATGAGCACTGCAACCCCAGAGTCGTCCGCGACTGGACCTAATGGTCAGGGGTCCCTTTACCTTTATATTAATACTGAAATACATACTGCTGCTGTATGTAGGTTTTATTTGGTTTTTTTTTTACCTTATATTTTGGAAATGTACATTCAGGTGTTTTTTTCCTTTAAATTTTTTTGGGGGCCCCCAAGAGAGTGGGGCCCTAAGCTACAGCTTGTTTAACTTATACGTAAATCTGGCACTGCTGGAAACAGACAGGTAGCCCGTCGAACTACTGTAACAAAGTAGTCATATAGGTTGTATAGGAACAAGGGAGTTCCTATAGATGAGATGCCCCTCCTCTCAAGCTTTTATAGATCAGGTGGGTCGAGTTCACCCTATGAACTACACTGACCAGCAGCACCTCTGCACTATTTCAGGCTAGGGTTTCAACCAGTCCTACCTACAGATGCCTGGAACCTTTTGCATTCAAAGTAGAAGCTCTGCTGGAAACCCATGAGGTACAGCTCTACACAAGTACAGTGGTACCTCGTGTTAAGTACTTAATTCGTTCTGGAGGTCCATTCTTAACCTGAAACTGTTCTTAACTTGAAGCACCACTTTAGCTAATGGGGCCTCCCGCTGCCGCTGTGCCACCGGAGGATGATTTCTGTTCTCATCCTGTTCTTAACCCGAGGTACTATTTCTGGGTTAGCGGAGTCTGTAACCTGAAGCGTCTGTAACCTGAAGCGTATGTAACCTGAGGTACCACTGCATGTGACTGGAACCTGCATCTGTTGCTTACTGTGTACATAAACCCAGCCAGGGAGACACGTTTGCCATCAATCAAGCATCTATTCTGTGACTGTCTCATAAAAGAATGTGTCGAGGAGAGCTGCCTTCCCCTTTTGCCCCAAGCGAAACAGAAGTTTTTACCTGTCAACAGTGATGTTTTTTCTCTCTCTCTCTCTTTCCTGGCTTGAAAATGAACGGTGGTTTCCCCTCAGCCAGCCAAGCTGAAGGCTTAGGGCTTAGGGTCTATTGCTATGATCTCACTGCACTGAGCTGCTTTAACTGGTAGGCAATAGAGACAAGGGGTAAGTTGCCATGGTGTGTGTTTTAACCACTTGCATACCCTCCGGTATTTTGCAGATGAAAATGAGCAAGGGGGCAAATTTGCCTCGTGGGGCCCAGATAACAGCTCCGTTCACTTCAAGCCAAATTGGATACGCCCAACAATGTCATTTGGAGTCTTAAAGGGTCTGCGACCCAGTGAGCCTAAGAGCCCCTTCCTGCCCACCCATATTTGAGTTCCAGGAAAGGAGGGAGGTCGCTACCCCACTTCTCCTGCTGGTATCCTGCTGTGGCTGGATTGTGCCATGGGGCACGCTGTCATGGATGCAACACAGATGCTGGCAGTGGGCAGGGGGAGAGGGAGACCACCTCCCTCTCTTTGATTTCTGTCACGGTCTGGTCTACGGGCGATCGAAATCCCAGCTGAGGACGTCAGGACCAGGGGCAAGATGGTGGGGTGGGAGCAGGAATGAGAGTCCAGAAGTCAGGAGTCCGAGGGTCAGGAAGCAGGGAGTCATGAAGTCAGGGGTCCAAGGGTCGAGAAGCAAGGAATCAAGAAGCCGAGGTCCAAGGATCAGGAAGCAAGAAGCCAAACGCAGCAAGGCAGGGAACGAGTTGCTGTGGCAAAGAGCCGAAGGGAAATGCTGACCTTATATCCCTTCCCGGCTCTTGCCACCAGGTGCTGTGAGTTACCAATCGGCCTCACCTGTGTGGCCGCACCTTGCCTCTTCAGAACAAACTTAGGAAGGCCCCAGTCCTGTGAAGCCCTACTGGTCACAGGGCCTGGCTCCTGCACGCACTCCTGACAATTTCAGTGCCACCACCGAGTGGCAATTGAGGAGAAAAGGAGCACTTAAGTTGTTTTGCAACTCAGATTCCTTTAGAGTAGGGGTAGGGGCCTCTTTTTCACACTTCAAGGACCAAACCAGCTCCTGAGGTACCTCCTGGGGGCCACATGCTATCAGTAGGTAGAACTGGAACCAGAAGCGGGCAGAGCAACTACTGTAAACTTGACTGCTGTGCAGCATAGCTCATTGGTAGAGCATCTGCCTTGCAAGCAGAAGGTCACGGGTTCAGTCCTCAGCATCTCCAAGTAGAGTTGAGAGAAACTCCTGCCTGAAATCTTGGAGAGCTGCTTCCAGGCAGTGCAGAGCTAGATGGACCAATGAACCGGAAGGCACTTTCTTGTGTTTCTGGTCTAGCTTGTACACACACTCACACACCTCCCTGAATCTGAAAGCATTTGAAGAGGGCGCAAAGCATGGTTGGAGAGGGATATAGCTCTGGAGAAAATCCTGAGGTCCAGATAGAGAGGTAAGTGGGGGCCAGACCCCTGGGTCTAAGGGTCCTCGCCCTTTGCTTTAGAAGTCAGCATTGCTCCCCTACCAGAGAGGAATGGCAAGTTAAGCCGATGGACTACGCTAAAATGGCAAAGCCGACTGGAAAACTCAGGAACCAAGAGGACAAAAACTTTAAAAAAGAATAGCGAAAAAAATTATATCTATGAGACCACTGCAAGCAGATGGAAACATCAGCAGGATTTGAAACCCACTTCTAATGTAACAAATACTATGGATTGATTTAAAATATAGAATATGGAATAATATGCAGCTGTAAATGTTGACAATAGGACCCGTGGAGGGGATGGGGGGAAGTCTGGAGATTCAGAGTAACCTCTAGATATGGATATGCATTTGGAATGTTATAAATTTATATTTGTAAAATGATTTCAAGAAAAAAGGAGTCAGCATTGTTCACCTTATATTTGAAGCAGGTCCTGAAAGTCCTTGAAGTCTGTATTTCCGAGCCAGGCAAAATGACATTCAGCAACATCGGTGAGAACACCAACAACAATAATAACAGTGACACTCTCTGGTTGCTTTTAAGCAGCCTTCTCCCACCAGCTATCACTTTCTGACCACCCCTTACACATTTGCAATGGCTCACCCCTCCTCTCCTTCTGCTGTATCGATTCACTCTGCAATAGCCTGCCTTGCACAGCCTTCTGAAGCAGGGTGTGTTAGTACGTTGGCCAAAAGACTTTCCTTTTTAATAGAATATTTAATAGAATGTTTAATCTCCAAATGGATCTCTGACTGCACTTATTCCAGAATGGCTGAAACTCAAACACATTCAGCAACATTTACTATCTGAAGAGGCATTTATGGGGAGGGATGTAAGGGAAGAATCAACCCGGCCATCACCTGGGTGTAGCCCCACAATTTAATAGCCAAGAGGGTGTTATTCTTTTGCTTAAAGGTATGGTACAAAAGAGAGAGACAGCATTGTCCTATTGTAGGCTGTCTTATAGAACATGTCCAAATGAACATCATCAGCCGCAGCCTGAGCTTATAGCAAGGATGGGGAACCTTCTGTGTAAATTCTAACAGATGCCTGACCTCTGTTGTCTGTGCTCTGGTAACCTCTAGGTTGGACTACTGCCTTTGAAGATGGCTCAGAAACTGCAACTGGTACAAAATTCAGCAGCCAGATTGTTAACCAGGGTAGGACAGATGGAACACAGAAAACCAATTCTGGCACAAATGCATCATTTAATCATTAGCTTCTGGGCTTAATTCAAAGGGGAGGGTTTGACCTATAAAGCTTCATGACCCAAATACCTTAAGGACCACTTCTTCCCATGTGAGGCAACATCAGCCCTGAAACTGCCATCTGAGACCCTTTTTCATGTTCCCCTTCCATCAGAAATTTGGAGGAGGGCAGCATGGCTGCATATGGCGCAAGGGATAAATGTTGCCCAGCTCTTTCAAGCCGCTGACAAATAGTTGAGCCTGACTTGATTGCTAAAGACAAAGAGATGGACTTCAGAATCTGGTTATGCTGCTGAATTACCAAGTGGAGACTAGAAGTAGAAAACTATAGAATAAGGAACAGAGAAAAGGGAAGGGGCACCACCTGGAATAGTAAATGGCTTGTGCCCATCCCAACAATCCGGGCTGACAAAATGTTATTGCAGGGGTCACTTTCCTTGCTGCTGTTCCTTTTGGAAAGTCAGGGAGAGATTTATTATGTCTGAAAGTCTCCGCAGCTTGTCAGATCTAAGTGCTAAGAAAAATAGGAGCTTACGTTAGAACTGGAAGCTCAGGTTTTGACTGCAAGCAGGAGCAGACATCTATAGCTGACTCATCTGAAACCAAGCAAGGAATCGTCTTCCTTCAAGATCACTTCCACTACGTAAAAACAAAAATCAGTTTGGGTTTACTGTTTCTGTTGGGGAGTGTGTGTCCGGGTGTGTGTGTTAACTGGATGCCTATACAGATAACGTGTTATTCAGTAACAGAGATGCTATCAAGACTGAGGGGGCCTGGTGAGTGCTTGGCCTTCTCTGCCCCCTCAACATTGAGTAGGCCTGGGGCCCTGCTGACAGATATTGAGAGGGCCAAAGACACATTGGCTCTATAGAGTTTGCACATCTGACCAGTAATTTGCTACAATCTGTGAAGCTCCTGTATATGGGAAGGAAAAGCCCCAAATGGCCATCTCACCCTTGAAAAGCATTGGGCTTCGTGCACATGTCTAGCATTCTGGGTATGCAAGAGAAGCAGGTGTGGGTCTCCAGAACATGGCAAATCAACAGAAAATGTCCTATGTCTTAGCACAAAAAGATGATTCCCAAATGCTTCATCAGCCAGGCTTGTAAGAATTAATATGAGAAGGATGCAGTTAAATTTCTTAGCAAGATATAAGTAAATATAAATGCTGTAGGAAATATGCTAATATGATGTGCTCATTTGATACTGTAGTCACCATTCTTACAAGTCTGGCTGATGAAGAATTGATCAGGATTGGCTGATGAAGCATTGAACAAAACAGATTGGTTATCTGGAAACTGTGTTCCGGCGATATTTGGTAACAGATTATGTATATATCGAACTTTTGAATTATTCCACCATGACTGTTGAAGAAGATTTAGAGACTTTGGTTGCATTTTGGTTGCATAGCCTATAAATGCAGTGGTACCTCACAGACGCTTCAGGTTACAGACACTTCAGGTTACAGACTCCGCTAACCCAGAAATAGTACCTCGGGTTAAGAAATTTGCTTCAGGATGAGAACAGAAATCGTGCAGCAGCGGCGAGGTGGCAGTGGGAGGCCCCATTAGCTAAAGTGGTACCTCAGGTTAAGAACGTTTTAAGGTTAAGAACGGACCTCTGGAACGAATTAAGTTCTTAACCAGAGGTACCACTGTAGTGTCTAGTGCCATTGTTATTGGCCATCGTGTTGTGTTATTTTGTTTAGCTTAGCTGAGATTCCGGCATTGCAGGGGGTTTGAGTAGATGACACTCGGGGTCCCTTCCAATTCTACAATTCTATGATTATTTATATGCCACCCATGCGACTGGGTTGCCCCAGCCACTCTGGGCGGCTTCCAGCAAAATATAAAACCACAATAAAGCACCAAACATTAAAAACTCCCCGGTACATATACATGGATACAATCCAGTAAGGATCAACATGGAGGTGATAGTTCATGTTAAACCTTATGCATCGTCCTTTTGTGTGCAAAGGGCCACATCCAGAAGCAATGTCTCTCTGTGTATCTTATTCTATCTGAACCCTGCCTTCCCCAGATTGGGGCAAAACTCCATGTCCCTATAGTATCTTGTTCGTGATCAACTAAAAAATGTCTCTGAGTGGCCCTACCATCATTACTAATTGGGAGCATTTCTCGAGAGGATGTTGAAGGAGTGGGCATCCCACAAATCACGTTGTAACTCGCTCTGATAGTGTTGCCATAAATACTGTGGGAAGCACAAGTGGGCTAGGGAAGCATGACCTTACAGCAACGCTTAAACAAATGGTTGTTGACAGTGTTCTTTTACAAGGAACAGGCTAGGATTTATTGCAGCTCGACGGCCCATTGGGAAATGTTCACTGCTTCCCCTGTCTTGCATGCAGGAAAGACCCCCACATAACTGTGCGATGACCACAACGTTTCCTTTCAAGACTGCACATTTGTGAAAGAGGAATAGTCATCTGGT
The DNA here is from genome assembly GCA_034642415.1 of Podarcis siculus. NCBI lineage: Eukaryota > Metazoa > Chordata > Lepidosauria > Squamata > Lacertidae > Podarcis > Podarcis siculus. The sequence continues at coordinate 34,292,032 of JAXCMG010000011.1, forward strand.
GTGAGTAGCATATATAATTTTATAGATGTGCAGGACTGAAAAGACAAATAAGCTTTGCTCGTATTGGGGTTGACTGGAAGTGAGTCTAATCAGTTTCCCTGGAACCAAAGAAACAGCCCAGTTTATGGTTACCAGACGTCCCCGTTTCCCCGGGACAGTCCCCAGATTTACAAATCTGTACCTGGACAAAATCTGTCCCCGGAATGTCCCTGGATTTCATTTAATGTCCCCAGAATTATATTTTAAGTGTGGTAGATTTATTAGTAGGGAATGAATGTTGTGTGATTGGTTCAACGGCCCAAGACACATCATATGGGGAGTTCCGGGGAGCCCCAACCTTGCCACGCTGCCACTGAGGAGGAGAGATAGGAGAGCACCAGGATGCAAGGACACATGGCCAAGCCCAGGACCGACCCGAGCCTATGCCATGGCGGCTAGTGCTCCAAGAGAGCAGGCCAGGGCCTAGAGAAAGGCTGCGCGACAGAGGATACCACAGAAGAGAATATATTAGTTAGAGGGGCTGATATTTTGGCATCACACAATGTGCCGCTGAAATTTGAGGTCTGCCACTGATCTTGGTGCTAAGGTATTTTTTCAAAGTACAGTAGCAGGAACTATACAGAGGGAAGTTGCCAGGTGAATCTTCCTTAACAGAGCAATTTAGTTGTTGTTGTTTAGTCATTTAGTCGTGTCCGACTCTTTGTGACCCCATGAACAGGAGCACACCAGGCACTCGTGCTTTCCACTGCCTCCCACAGTTTGGTCAAACTCATGCTGGTAGCTTTGAAAACACTGTCCAACCATCTCGTCCTCTGCTGTCCCTTCTCCTTGTGCCCTCCATCTTTCCCAACATCAGGGTCTTTTCCAGGGAGTCTTCTCTTCTCATGAGGTGGCCAAAGTATTGGAGCCTCAGCGTCACGATCTGTCCTTCCAGTAAGCACCCAGGGCTGATTTCCTTAAGGGTGGATAGGTTTGATCTTCTTGCAGTCCATGGGACTCTCAAGAGTCTCCTCCAGCACCAGAATTCAAAATCATCAATTCTTTGGCGACCAGCCTTCTTTATGGTCCAGCTCTCACTTCCATACATCACTACTGGGAAAACCATAGCTTTAACTATACGGACCTTTGTTAGCAAGGTGATGTCTCTGCTTTTTAAGATGCTGTCTATGTTAGTAGCCACCACAAAAAAAGCCCTTCTCCACAGCCTACTTGATATCACCTCAGTAAATGGAGGAACAATGGAAAAAAGTCAAGCCCACTAATTTCCAAAAACTGGGAACATTGCTCTATAAGGTATTTGACTTTGGCTTATATGTTGTGGTAGCCATCAATGGACAACAGGGTTACTGAAAATGGCGGTTAAATTTTCTGCTGAGCGTTTTGCCCGGCTTTTCATCTCACAACAGGCAGGCTTCCTTTTAATTTTTATTTCCAGCATTGAAATGAAGAGAAAAGAAGAGAGGCAGGGAGGGGAGAATGGACGAGAGAATGGGACTCATTTGAGGACGTGCAACTAAGAAGAGGAAATAAATGTTTCATGAGCATGTCTTGGAAGTATCTTGTGTCGAGATACTTAGGACAAGAGACGGCATGTCTTACAAACACTGTGAGGAACAGTCGTACGTTCGACTGTATGAGAAAATTTGGGCAAAGGAGGGGAATCAGGAGCTGTGTTTATTTGCTTCCCCCCTCCCCCAACCCCGCTCTGTGTTACGAAACAAATCTCTTTCTTTGCTCTAAAAGGTGGAGAGAAAAAGTAGAGAAGGGAGTACCAAAAGCCAAGACTGTACGGCAGTGAGCAAAGGAACAGGCGACGAGGGATTATTTTACACTCCCCCCATGGGGAATTATCTGCCTCCATTCTATAGCATCTTTGTTTGTCCTTCTCCTGCTTATGTGGTTTACACATAGAGTGGGCTTTGTCTCTCTGCCGAAAACTGTTATCATGTTACCTTTAAAATTTGGCATTCAGCAAAGGGGGGGGGGTCAATGGTGCCACTCTTTGGATAGCATGGATGACTTCATTAGCGAAATAGAACTGTGGGAACTAATTCTCTCAATAACCCTCAAGCAAGAGAGAGAGAGAGAGAGAGAGAGAGAGAGAGAGAGAGAGAGATTTCTTTTTTAAAAAGGGAAAAGTGCATTCATCTTAATATGCATGCTAGTAATAGCACATTTCAAGACACATTTATTGTGCTTTGCCAAACTGGATCAGCAGTATTAGTTCTATGAATCACTTGCAGAGTATAGTGCAATTTGTATTCTGTATTTTGACTTTCTTTACAAACAACCAGACCTGCAAGGAGGATGTTGAGACTCTGACCACAATCTCTTTCTTGCAGAGTCGTCCCATCAATGGAACTGCCATCGAGTGTGTTGACGATGCCACAGCTATGGAACTTCCACTGGGAATGGACAAATCTGTCAAAATCGGTTTTCCAGTTTTGCAAACTTGCCACATTTCCCCATCAGTTTGCCTGTGGTCCTCAGGACTATTTCTCTGCGTTTAAGTGTTCATTTATCCAAACACACTCATTTTTGCATGCAATCAATATACAAATTTTGCAAGCAAACCTCCTCCAAGAATGCAGTTTTGTATGCTATTTTCATTAAGGCGAACATTTTTGTGCACACAACACCCTAATATGCACATTTTGTACACATTTTGGGGTCGGGGAGCTGCATTGCAGAATTTCAGAGAAGTGCACATTTTGAAGGATGGCTGCATTTCCATTTGTGCACTGAAATGTGAATTAAGTAAAATGTGAACCCAACAAATTTCTCCCCCATTCCTACATACCACTGTAAAGCAAAGTCCCATTTCTTTGCCTCTTTAAATAATAGATGAAAACTTATGCCATGCCAAAAATTCCCCAGATTTGTTTGTTTTCCCACTCAAAATTAATGTTTGGGGAAGGTGAACTCCCTCACTCTCCCCGCAAAATGCAACCCTTTATTTATGTGATAGCTTGCAATTATTTTACATCCAGTGTTATTTTAATGGATTCAGATCACAAGAAAGGAGAGTCTGATTAAATATTAGGGAGAACTTTCTGCGAGGAAGAACTGTTCAACAACTTGTCCCTTTTCTTGCGAGGAATCCTATTCAGAATAAGGGAATTTCCCTTTAAAAAAGGGAAACGTTGACAGCTATGCCCTTAGGGTCCCTTCCAACTCTACAATTCTATGATTCTTTGAATGATTTTGTTCTCTGCTGTTGCTTCGACCACCATTTTTTATTCTCTGTCATTCCTTCTCATGTGATCTGAGGTAATCAGTTAACAAGGACTGGGTGCAGATGACAGCACAATACTATGGAGCCAATCAGGGAACAAGCACTGGATGCAGATGACAGCACAATACTATGTAGCCAATCAGGGAACAAGTAGTAGATACAGATGACAGCTCAATACTATGTAGCCAATCAGGGAACAAGTAGTAGATACAGATTCCAGTACGATACTATGTAGCCAATCAGGGTACAAGCACTAGATGCAGATGACAGCACAATACTATGTAGCCAATCAGGGAACAAGCACTGGATGCAGATGACAGAAGAATACTGTATAACCAATCAGGGAACAAGTACTGGGTGCAGATTCCAGCACGACACTATGTAGCCTATCAGGGTACAAGCACTAGATGCAGATTCCAGCACGATAGTATGTAGCCAATCAGGGAACAAGGACTAGGTGCAGATTCCAGCACGATACTATGTAGCCAATCAGGGAACAAGAAGTGGATGCAGATAACAGCACAATACTATGTAGCCAATCAGGGAACAAGTACTGGATGCAGATGTCACTAGAACCAAATGAATCCCATTCAGTTATAGGGAATGCCTATTCTACTGGTCCCATGAGCATAAGAAGTGCTTTACTGGATCTGGCCAATGGCCCATCTCGTCCACCATCCTGTTCTCAGAGATACCTATGGTAAACCTGCAAGCTCTCTTGCTCCTCCCTAAATATGCCCTTTACTCTCGGGCACTTCCACCTGACTCCTCTCCTTCCTCCTCCTCTCCAGCTTCCCATCCCATTCTGTCACCAGAAGAGCGTATATGCATATAACATTATCTGTATAAAAATGCACACACTGTGCCTTATTTTCGGGGAGGGGTATGCAAAGCAAGGGAAGGAGGGAGCTTGCTTCTAGTCAAGATTAAGGCTCAAGGTTGGCATCAGAAGGGGGGGGGACCTATGTGGGTATGCTTGATAAGGACATGCCATACGTAGAATTAGCATCCTTAGAGTTAGGTAAAGGTAAAGGGACCCCTGACCATTAGGTCCAGTCGTGACTGACTCTGGGGTTGCGGTTCTCATCTCGCTTTACTGGCCAAGGAAGCCGGCATACAGCTTCCGGGTCATGTGGCCAGCATGACTAAGCCGCTTCTGGCGAACCAGAGCAGCGCACGGAAACGCCGTTTACCTTCCCACCGGAGCGGTACCTATTTATCTACTTGCACTTTGACGTGCTTTCGAACTGCTAGGTGGGCAGGAGCTGGGACCAAGCAACGGGAGCTCACGCCATCGCGGGGATGTGAACCGCTGACCTTCTGTTCGGCAAGTCCTAGACTCTGTGGTTGAACCCACAGTGCCACCCGCGTCCATCCTTAGAGTTAGCATCAAATAAATAAATAAATATGCATCCCACGGGCTGAAAATTAATTGTATCCCCCCGTTTCTCAATCAGATGACTCCTCCATTGTGCGGCCAGCTGCCATGCAAAATGAAATTGTGGTCATTCGCAGCCGTCCTCTTCTCACAGCGAACCCATATTGTATGCCAGCTTGTTGAGAGACAAGGATTTTTGTTTCCACAGCTACCTGATATGCTCCGTGCGGCGGGCCTTGGTATCCCATATCCAACTCCAAAGGTTCCGTCCATTGCCCCACTCGTACAGAATACATAACCGGGCTCACATGCTAGCTTTACATGGACATCTTCTCCTGTTATCTCTGCAAGAGTATCCACCCACTACAACAGGTCATGGTCATGGTCAGCCAAGTACCACCCAACCTTCCTGCTCTGCAGGAATCACAATGGCTGCATGACTCCAGTTCTGAGTGAGCGAGGCTGAATAGGACACCTGCACCATGGATGGGGAGGTCAAAAGTGTTGTTGCAATTGTAATAATATACCATCCTTTTTCTTTTTTTAATAAAAGAACACAATGTAAGACACATACCTATACCCTTTTCTTTTCCATTGAAATGTGACATTCAATTAACTGGTTGACATAACATAGGAACATAGAAAGCTACCTTATACTCCGACCATTGACTCATCTAGGTGAACGTTGTCTACTTTGGGGTTTCTCTCCCAGCCGCACCTGGTGGGGAGTTGAAATAGGGACCTTCTGCATGAAAAACAGATTCTCCGCCACTGAGCTATGGCCCTTCCCAGATATAAGCTGTTTGGATCGGTTTCAGGTATAGTTCCAGGTCTGTGGAGACACACACACATTGAACAAGCATTCTGACCTGTCAATAGGGGTAGCAGCAGTCCAACCAGTGCCGAGTCTCTGGGTTGGGAGCTGGTGGCCATTTTGATGTCTCACAATGCTCACAACAGCGTTGTGGGAAATTAGCATGGTGGCCATCTCTCAGATCCAGCCTACAGGCATTGCTGAGAACACCAGAAAGGGGCCTTGGCAGATGCCCAAGAATTCTGCCTGCTCACGCCTGGTGTCATCTGTTCATGATACCATGAGAGAGAGAGAGAGAGCCAGCGTGGTGTAGTGGTTAAGAGCGGTAGACTCGTAATCTTGTGAACCGGGTTCGCTTCCCTGCTCCTCCACATGCAGCTGCTTGGTGACCTTGGGCCAGTCACACTTCTCTGAAGTCTCTCAGCCTCACTCACCTCACAGAGTGTTTGTTGTGGGAGAGGAAGGGAAAGGAGAATGTTAGCCGCTTTGAGACTCCTTTGGGTAGTGATAAAACGGGATATCAAATCCAAACTCCTCCTCCTCCTCCTCCTTCTAAGAAATAACAGAGACATTAAAATTGTCCTGATACGGGCGTGGGGGACATTTTAGTCTTCACAAGCCAGATCCCTATCATGGACCAAACTTGACAAATTGCCAGGTGGCATCCGTCTGTCAGTCACATTTCAGGATTCCAGGTTCCCAGCTTGATGACACAGTAAGCGTAGGTAATTAAAAAGGAGGATTTATTGCAAAAACAGATAGCTCCGGATGGCTCTAACAAAGCCTCCAGCATAATTACTTAAGATGACCCTTCTGAAGACTTCTTCCGGCATCGACAGAATATACAGTGGTACCTCGGGTTACATACGCTTCAGGTTACAGACTCCGCTAACCCAGAAATAATGCTTCAGGTTAAGAACTTTGCTTCAAGATGAGAACAGAAATTGTGCTCCTGCGGCGCAGCAGCAGCAGGAGGCCCCATTAGCTAAAGTGGTGCTTCAGGTTAAGAACAGTTTCAGGTTAAGTACGGACCTCCGGAACGAATTAAGTACTTAACCCAAGGTACCACTGTATTGAACTTTTGCACCTTACGTCTCTTGTTTTGTTTCCTGTCTTGCAGCCCTCCCATTAGCCAACTGTGTGGACTTATTGGATCAACTCCAACCTCTTCCTGTTCTGAGAGGCTGCCTCTGAGTTTCTTCACACTGTTTTGTGCTTCCTGCGAGCTTTGGCTGTGCTCTAGCCTGCTCTCAGCTGCTGCCTTATCAGCCTGCCCGTCAAGGTCAGGAAGAGTCGAAGTCTGCAGCTGCTGGCTCTCCCCTGCCTGCCTATCATCTAAGCCTCTCGTTCCTTGCTGCTTTCTGCAGTTGGCTGCAAACCTTCGCTTGGAGCTGGCTCATTCCTGACATCACAGGACATCATTATGACATCACATGATTCTGAGGTGTGCAGCCCCTGACCACTTGCACTCAATTCCTTGTGTAATGGAGAAAGAATTCTCTGCCCGTTCTATTCCCTCTGTGCTACCATCGGGATAAGCAAGAGAAGAATTTTAAAATGCAGACTTCTATCTCTTGAGATTTGTTTTTCTTTCCTTTTTAATGTCAATGCAGGTTTTAATTTTATTTTTTAAGATAAAACAATTGGTTACACTTCCAAAACATACATTTTCATATCTGGTATTTGTAACAAGTCTGATATACTTAACTTCAAAACAATAAGAAAAAACTAGCCTTTCGATAATTTAAATCGCCTTTGCAGTATTCGATTTAAAATCCAGTCCTTTTCAAAAGTATTGCAACATTATATACACAACACCCTTCGTCAGACAGATTGATATAAAGCTCATGTCAGTGAACAAAATAACAATGCACTCAAATCCAAAATCAAAATAATTAAAATACAGAAATATCACAATAACTATAAACTACATTAAAAGTAATCAGCAAATGTCTTTTCTCGGTGGTTTATATGTAATGAGTTAATTTGGCCTGATCATTCTTTTTCTATTTTTTTTTTTTTTTATAATAATATTTATTAAAGTTTCCAAAATACAGAAAGAAAGAAAAGAAAAATAAAGATACATTCGGAGCCTTGTTTTCAAACATCCACTTTCTGGGACTCCCCCCTTCCCCCACCCCTACCGTATTCCCCTTTCATATTGTTGTTTCCACAAGTTCCATCTCTAATTTAAAACTTAATTTGTGTACCCCATTATTCAAATTTAAATTTGTACAAAACTTATGCCAACCCTTTGATAGCAAGACAAAAGATCTCTCCCCATGGCCCACCCCTTTTCTTTCCACAATGTCCCCCCTTTTTTTCCATTAACATAAAAGCACACAGAATAAGAATATAAAACATAAAAATATAGTAGAGAAAAAAAAAGACCAATTCAGAAAGTAGTTGCAAGCCTTTGGATTCTAATTCTCCCCCCCCTTCCCCGGTTTAATTTCCCCTATCCACCAATCTATGTTTTCTGCCTGGAAATCCTAAATCCATCTATCCCATTTTTCCCCCAACTCCTTGCAGGATTATTTCCCATTTTTAGGATTATTTTTTAAAAATTAATTCCTTAATCTTCAAAACTGTCAAATTATAAAGCTCCCCCCATTGTTCTTTCAAGATTGTAGTCCAGCTTTCTCTTGTTCCACTGCTAAAACTTCCTTATCCAAATGTTTAGTAACTCTACATGGGTTGTTGTTATTCAGGAACAAAAACTTGCGTTCAGTCCCTTCCTTTCTTCATAGAGAATTCTATTGTCTTCTTTTAGTCAAAACACCCTGTAGACGAAATTCAGTTTCAGTTTTGCAGCTTTCCCAAGAGATAACCAGTTCTGTAAAATTCCGAAGTGTTGTTTTTTTCCCGGCTTGCGCCCATCTTTGTAATATCCCGAAGCTCCTCTAGGGGGTTGTTGTAACTTTGTTTCCAAAAGTCCGATTGTTATCCGTGTTTTCGCCCTTTTGTATTCAAGTCTTAACAAATTATATCAAATTGTAACAAATTTAACCAGCAAGGTCCTCGTAATAAAATCCTCTTTAAAATTCCGACTTTGACAGCTACTTTGACAGCTGTCAAAATCACCGGCTCTTTTCACCAGGCTCACTCGTCAATCGCCCCGGTTCCCAGGGGGGGGGGGTGCATTTTCCTTCTCCTTCAATTCTTCCTCCAGCACAGTTCTTGTAATTTCCCATCATGGAATTCTTAATTTTAGCAAAAATGCCGTTCTTTTTGGGCCTTGGCTTCCCGTTCCTTGTTTTAAAATGTCTACAATAGGGGGGGGGACTGACTTCCTTTTTAGATCCCCCCCCGCTCGTCTCCAATCCGAAAATTTTTTCCTCTTTTGAACCCGATTTCCAATTTACTCACGGGTTGTTGTTAAAAGTCCGAATTCTTAATGGAAGAAGTCAGCGCTCTCCGCCGGATGGCATGCGGCTTCGCTCGGCAGGGATGGCAGAGGACTCAAAGCACCACGCTTCTCCCCGGCACCCGATCCGTAGCCTTTAAAAAGGCTCCTTCATGAGTCGGGAGGGCGCTAACGGTGCGAGCCGAGTCTCCAAGTCCACGGCCCCCGTGGCCGTGGTTTTTAAGGGTCCCCGCATCGCCGGTGCGGTAGAACCCAGCCCCTGCCGAGCAGGCTCCCTCCGGAGCTCGGAGGGAGTCCGCCATTCGGCGATGGCGCCAACCCGGAATCATTCTTTTTCTAAAGGTTGGTTTTGAGACCTCCGACGTTCTGTGTAAATTACCCCTGCTGCAGTAACCATATGAATTACTAATTCTTTATCTGTCTGATAGATTGATCTCTCAGTATAGTTCAAAAGGGAGGGGGAAGACTGGATTTAATTGAATTTCATAGCCTGGAATCTTTTCTATTATAAATTATTTTTGCCTCCCAATATTTTTTAGCCACTGAACATTTCCACCACAGCTGATAATAGGCTTCTCTCTCATTTTTGCACCCCAACAGGTGGCTAAATAATAATAATCTTTCTTATTAACTTTTGCCTGTATCATCTACCATCCTGACATAATTTTGTTAAAGGTTTGGATGTGTTGTACTTAAATGAAAAACTGTATTTTTCTTTTCTTTTTTTCATCTGAGTGTGGCTTGTTAACTAAGAACTACGTTCAATAATCAATCCCTTTTCACAAGGAATTGTAGCTCTGGGAATTGTAGCTCTGGGAGGAAATACAGGTTTCCTAACTTTCAGCATCCTTAATGCGCTACAGCTCCCATTATTATACCACTGTTTAAAGTGGTGTCATAGAACTGAATGTGACCATGGTTTCAGGCAAGCAGCAAACACAGAATGATCAAATGCTTGGTGTGTCTGCATACATGGAAACATGCGAGCTGGACTGGACTGATTCCGGCGGCCACATATTGTGCAGGAAAAACATGCACACACGGTGCTATTTTTTCCTGGGAAAAGAAGTGCCGGAACTCAGCATAAACTCCTCCCTTGTTTTCTTATAATGGCAATGGCTCCCCCCTGATATATGCCCAAACTGAGTTCCAGTTGAAAAAAAAAAAAGCCCTCTTCATACCATTAATAACCAGTGTAGTGGTTCATGGACGCAGGTGGCGCTGTGGTCTAAACCACTGAGCCTCATGGGCTGGCTGATTGGAAGGGTGGCGGTTCGAATCTCTGCGACGGAGTGAGTTCCTGTTGCTCGGTCCCAGCTCCTGCCAACCTAGCAGTTCAAAAGCACCCCAGTGCAAGTAGATAAATAGGTACTGCTGCGGCAGGGAGGTAAACAGCATTTCTGTTTCTGTCCTGGTGTTCTGTTGTGCCAGAAGCGGTTTAGTCATGCTGGCCACATGACCCGGAAAGCTGTCTGTGGACAAATGCCGGCTCCCTCAGCCTGAAAGCGAGATGAGTGCCACAACCCCATAGTCGCCTTTGACTGGACTTGACAGGGCTCCTTTACCATTACCTTTTACCAAGTGGTTAGCATGTTGGACTAGGACCTGGAAGACCAGGGTTCAAATCCCCACTAGGCCACCAACCTCATTGAGTGTCCTGAGGTCAGTCACCTTGCCCATACATGTCAACTGCCCCAGAAAAACCAGGGCATCCTGTTTCCCCCCACAAGGGTACAGTGGCCATTTTGGGTTCCTTGCCTTTGCACAACTTCAGGCAAAGGTCTTGCCCTAAAAAGTGTTTTTTGAGAAGTCCACGATCTCATGTGGCACCTCAAAACATGCATTTGGGGGTGCTGTGTCCCCCAAACCACTTTTCCGGGTATGTGATCTTGCATTTTTGGAAGCCATGCCTGAATAAACACTTTTTCTGGGTCCGTAATCTCATGCAGGTCACATACAGGATTTTGAACCTGGAACATGACATCCCAGATTTGTGCTGTGTCACGTTGGTGGGGATGCACCCATCTAACCTAACCTATCTCACAGGGTGGTTTGGATTTGGATTTGATATCCCACTTCATCATAGTCGGCGGTTCAAATCCCCGCAATGGGGTGAACCTCTGTCGCTCGGTCCCTGATCCTGCCAACCTAGCAGTTCAAAAGCACATCAAAGTGCAAGTAGATAAATAGGTACCGCTCTGGTGGGAAGGTAAATGGTGTTTCCGTGCAGTGCTCTGGTTCGCCAGAAGCAGCTTAGTTATGCTGGCCACATGACCCAGAAGCTGTCTGCGGACAAACACCAGCTCCCTGTGAGATGAGCGTCGCAACCCCAGAGTCGTTCACTACTGGACCTAACCATCAAGGATCCCTTTACCTTTAAGGAGTCTCAAAGCGGCTAACAATCTCCTTTCCCTTCCTCCCCCACAACAACTCTGTGAGGTGAGTGGGGCTGAGAGACTTCAGAGAAGTGTGACTAGCCCAAAGTCACCAAGCAGCTGCAGGTGGAAGAGTGGGGACGCGAACCCAGTTCACCAGCTTACGACTCCATTGCACTTAACCACTACACCACACTGGTTTGTGAGGATATAGAAGGAGAAGACTCCTACGGGCCACTTTGAGCTTCTTGGAGGACAGGTGAGATCTAAATGTAATCATGGCTAAATAAAAAAAAGGGGGGGAGTCACAAAATTAACAGGTAGGGTTGTGGACCATAAAAATGAAATAAGACCCTTGGGTTACTTTGAAAACACAAATCTTCCATTTGATGGTAAGCCTTACCTAGATACAGCACTGAACGAACAAATCAATCTTCTATGGTCCACCTGAAGATTGAAAATGGAAACATTACTGCCCAAGCTTGTGGACCATCATGTCTATGGAAATGCATCTAACGCATCGTTTAATCTTCTCGCAGGGCCCAGTTGATTTGGTAGAATGTCTTTCTATTTTTTAAGCATTTGCAGAGAAATTGGGTGTGGGTGTGGGGGAATCGTACCTTGGCTTTCTTGTTTATGGTTTGTCAAGCTGTGAATTAAAGTCCCGAGTTATGCATAAGTCACTGATGTGTTAATTTGGTAAAAGCCAGGAGTGAGAAGCTCATCTTTGTGACTGACAGATAGAGTATTAGCGGCCGTGTCTGTTTTGCTTGGCTTCCTGCTTTCTCCCTTGTAATTGCATCTAAAATCCACAGACACAGAGAGGCAATCTCAGCAGTGGCGATTGGAGCCTATAGCCTTATGTGTTCCTATTTTGGTTCCTTTAAAAAAGAAGAAGAAATTTTAAGATACCTCCAGGCTTTGTACTCTCATGATGAACTATTGCGAAGGGAAAAAAGAGCAAGTCAAAAATTGAGCAACATTAATTCAGGTTTTCTTTCCGAAGTGTGGATTTTTATAACAAATTATGTGTAGATCTCTCTCTTACTTGTGGAGAGAGAGGGAGAAAGAGAGAGAGAGAGAGAAATGGAAGCACTACTGGGAGTATGAGACTCTTAATTTAAGGCTTATGGGTTTGAGCTGCATGTTGGGCATAGGATAATAATAATAATAATAATAATAATAATAATAATAATAATAATAATAATAATAAT
>JAXCMG010000011.1:34304424-34374606 GCA_034642415.1 Podarcis siculus
ATAATAATAATAATAATAATAATAATAATAATAATAATAATAATAATTTATTATTTATACCCCGCCCATCTGACTGGGTTTCCCCAGCCACTCTGGGCGGCTTCCAACAGAACACTGAAATACAATAACCTTGTTGTTGTTGTTGTTGTTTAGTCGTTTAGTCGTGTCCGACTCTTCGTGACCCCATAGACCAGAGCACGCCAGGCACTCCTGTCTTCCACTGCCTCCCGCAGTTTGGTCAAACTCATGCTGGTAGCTTCAAGAACACCATCCAACCATCTCATCCTCTGTCATCCCCTTCTCCTTGTGCCCTCCATCTTTCCCAACATTAGGGTCTTTTCCAGGGAGTCTTCTCTTCTCATGAGGTGGCCAAAGTATTGGAGCCTCAGCTTCATGATCTGTCCTTCCAGTGAGCACTCAGGGCTGATTTCCTTAAGAATGGATACGTTTGATCTTCTTGCAGTCCATGGGACTCTCAAAAGTCTCCTCCAGCACCATAATTCAAAAGCATCCATTATTTGGCCTTCTTTATGTTCCAGCTCTCACTTCCATACATCACTACTGGGAAAACCATTCCTTTAACTATACGGACCTTTGTGGCAAGGTGATGTCTCTGTTTTTTAAGATGCTGTCTCCCCAAAAAACCCTCAACTATTTGGCCTCTCATACTTCAGCGTCCCTCTTCCCCCAGTGTCTCTGAATCTCCCCTCTAACGCTTGTCAACAGAGCACAACTTCTCCTGCTCCTAAGGCTTGCGCAAGTTTCCTTTTTTCCCCAGGCCAAGTGATTTTCCCCCCAACCTGCCCCAGAAAACCATCGTTCTTCCATAACACCGTGGCTGACAGTTTTCTCAGAAGAGTTTAGAATGTTTATGAACATGCCATGACATCACAGCAGCTTGGCCAATGAGAAAGGAGGCCTAGAGGCAGACAAACCATAGACAACCTGTAGGCTTGTGACTATATATAGGTGCCTTTATGCTCAACTCTCCATTTAGGTGTGTGTGTGTGTTTAGGGGATAAGACACTTTTCAAAGGACTCCTTGAAGAAACTCTCTCGGAAACTCAGAAGTTCCTGTTTGAAATATTAGCTGTAAACAAACATTAAGATAAGCATTCAACGGGACAGGCGAACGTTAGCTCTTGGCAACGGCCTTCGGAGGCGATCCGGCAATATTCCTGGTAACGGTCTCTGGTCCAAACGCGCCGCTGATATTTTAATGAAACCTGTCTTTCAACTCGTCCGACAGCTGCTCTAAGCAGCGCCGCAATAACAAGGAGATGCCTAGCCACGGCGGACATGTTTGGAGGCTCGCCACAGCAACCTCACACAGGCGGCGCATCGTTCCTCAGTATCTGCATTAATTAAAGAGGCAGATGCATCCCATAAATCATGCGGGATAGGGAAGAGCTCAATTAAAATTTGCCATTTGGATTCAAAGGGGTTTATGAATCCTTCTCCGCCCTTACAGATGGATAAACTAGGAAGCTCTTTCCCTGTCTCCCTCCCTCCTATCTTTACATTTCAAGCCACTAGCTGATAAATTCGAGACTCTTGTCAGGAAGTACTGAGGGAGGGAGGACAAAGCTATGGCTGCCACGCCATCGGGAGAGACTTGAGAGACAGGGAGGGAATTGTCTGCCTTCTTAGCACCCACTAAATAGGCTGATGCCCTATAGCTCCTAAAACCATAACAGCTCACTAGTAATTTCTGTCATTCCGACAATATAGTTTTAGGAGAGATTTAGAAGCTGTGTGTATCGCCACCATTTCATCACACACCACGCTTCACCTTCTGTGTTCCCCCCTGTTTTGTAGCCGTCTTTGCGGTTAAAAATTGACTTCCCTTCTTCAAATGACACATCTCTTTAAGCCTTATCTGTTCAAAGAAAGCTAATAAGCATAGCTAGGTTTAAAAGGATTAGCCTGGGTAGAAATTCTCAAATTTTTCAAACACTCTGGATCGTATTTGCCATAGAAAGAAGGGGGGGAGGGAGAGAGAGGAGAGGGAGGGGGGAGAGACACAGCTACCTTCTTAGAAACTCTCCCCTACTTAACAGCTATACGTGAGATTAAGTCCTTAAGAGGTCAAATGAGTGAAGATGAAAGTTGTTCAACTAGGGCAGCGCTCCTTCGAACACACAGCTGGCGCTGAGAGACACTGGAGGAAGGCGACTCTGGGAAAGCGAAAAATGCCAAGGCGACTTTAGTGCAAGAACTTGATGGTGATGCAGCACAAAGCTGGTCCCCCACCAACAGAAGAAGCTGCCTTCTGCAGAGCCATGAGTGTATCTGGCTTATACAGTGGTACCTCGGGTTACATACGCTTCAGGTTACATACACTTCAGGTTACAGACTCTGCTAACCCAGAAATAGTACCTCAGGTTAAGAACTTTGCTTCAGGATGAGGACAGAAATCGTGCAGTGGCAGCGCAACGGCAGCAGGAGGCCCCATTAGCTAAAGTGGTGCTTCAGGTTAAGAGCAGTTTCAGGTTAAGAACAGACCTCCGGAACGAATTAAGTACTTAACCCGAGGTACCACTGTATTGCATGAAGCCATGGGTCTCTCTAGCTCAGAATTGTCTACACTCATCATCATCAAACCTTTATTGGCATCACATACAAACATTCAGAATAAACAGGCCAGTGCGATCTCGTCACCATTTCAACAGTACAGTCATTTGCCAAAGGGAAGAAGAGGCGAGCAATCTATTTAATCTCTGTGGGTCTCCAGCAAGGGCAGGATCCAGCAACAAAAAATCAAACAGAGGAACTTAGCTACTATCTTGGTGAGCTCCTGGTCTCTCCCCTGTAATAAGAAGCGTATAACCTCTGTCTCTGGTTTCCATACTGGAATACATACATGGTCTAGAAATTGTTGATGGAGATCATCATACATTTTACATTTAAGTACCATGTGAGCTAGAGTTTCCTCCAGGTGGGCATCGCATGGGCAGATCCTATCTCCTTCTGCCATACCCGCAAACCTACCCCAAAGGAGGTTAGAAGGATTAGAATTGAACCTAGCCAGCGAAAAATCCCTTCTTTCTTCTGGGTTAAACAAAAAAATTAAGTAATTAAGGTTAAATTCCTGCACCCAAGAGAGTCAAAAATAAAGAGGGGAACATGTTTTTTCTGCAGCTGAGATTAGTTCCTGGCAATCTATGTCCCACAGCCTAGTTTTTAACATGGTCTTGGTGACTGGGAAAGCCACAGAACCCAGGAGATCCTCTGAAAGCCCGAGTTGCCGTATCTTTGTGCAAAACAGTTGTAGCCCTGGGGAAAGGAAGGAGTCAGACAGAACTTCGCTAAGTATCTTTGTCTGCTGAAAAACAAATGTTTAGCCAGCATAAAAGAAAACTCATCCAGGCAACTGTCTCTAGCTTATGTTGGCCTCCCTCTAAACACAGGGCTTTGTCTACACTGACTCACAGTGTTTCAGGCGAGAGAGTACAGTACAGTGGTACCTTGGTTTTTGAACTTAATCCGTTCCGGAAGTCCGTTCCAAAACCAAAGCGTTCCAAAACCAAGGCACGCTTTCCCATAGAAAGCAATGCAAAACAGATTAATCCGTTCCAGGCTTTTAAAAACAACCCTTAAAACAGCAATTTAACATGAATTTTACTTTCTAACGAGACCGTTGATCCATAAAATGAAAGCAATAATCAATGTACTGTACTATCAGTATTGCATGGATGGGGGGCTTTCATTCATTTCCGCAGTCACACAATCAATCAATCAATCAATCAGTAGCTGAACTGGGTTCCACACAGTCACACAAAAAATTAACCGAAAAGCCTCAAAAACACAAAACAAATAGCAAAAACAAACATTTTCCAAAACCGAGGCACAGCTTCTGATTGGTGCAGGCACCCCAGAAACAATAGCTGACAAGTGCATCAGATATTCAGCTTCTAAAAAACATTCAAAAACTGGAGCACTTACTTCTGAGTTTTCAGCGTTTGGGAACCTAGGTGTTTGAGTACTAAGGCGTTTGAGAACCAAGGTACCACCACTTTATTTCTTAGCCCTACCTGGAGATGCCAGGGTTTGAACCTGTGGCTTTCTGCAAACAAAACAGATGTTCTTCCATTGAGCTAGGCCCTTCCCTTAAGACAAAGGAAGTTACGAAAGAAAGAAAGAAAGAAAAAAAGAAAGAAAGAAAGAAAGAAAGAAAAGTCATGGTATTTTGACCTGACTTACAGCTACTTCATGTATTAGTGTAACTGACACCTCGGTCACCCAGACCATTGTTCCCGAAATATGCCTGGTCTCTTTTTAATAGACTAAACACAAGGGTGTCTCTAACCACTTAAATGGGGGGTGCAAGCAGGGAATGGCATGTTATGGAATGGCTGCAATCACAAATGGAGGCCTTAAATGGTTTCAAAGCAATATGGTGATCACAGATGTGTTTGCCAAACCTTATATTTTGCCAGCTAATATGTTTATTTGACCACTTATTCAGAGCTCTTGCATTTGCACATTCTACATTTGTTTAGCCAGCCGCCCCCACCCCAAAATAAACCCATCTCAACTGTGCATTATGTTGGACTGTTTTAACAGCAGCATAGAAACACAGTTTCCTTAGCCATTTGGCAACCAGCACTGGCAAATCTAAACCCAGAGCAAAAATGTTTGCAGTGTGTTGAACTTAAAGATGTTGTGGCAGGTAGCTGTTGGATTACTGTTTTAAAGGTTAATTGGGGTCCAGCTGGTGTAAGTATCATAAGGAGATAGATAGGAAGGTTCACCTGGCACCTTCATTGCATAACTTTAGGCACAAGACAAAAATGTACCTCTTCTGCCAGGCCTTTGGCTAATTAAACAATCTATGGCTTTTCAAAGCAGAGGGGGTTATTCTTTTTTCTTTGTCATTATGTGATGCATTTTTGTGCTTTTATACTGAAAACCACCCTGGGTTCTTCAAACGATGAGCAGTATCAATGCAGGATTACGAAACAGGCAGAGTAGGCATCGGCCTTTTAGGGGCCCAAGGCAACAGATCAAAATGATATTGATTTGATCTTGAAATTGGTTTATTAAAATGGTTGGTTGGTAAAATCAGAAATGTATTAGGAGATACTTTGCAGGGGGGCAAAGAGAGAGAGAGATTTCGACTGCCTAGGAACCCCCATAGGGTTTAATTCAGCACTGGGTGGCATATAAATTTGATAGTAGTATTAGTAGTATAAGGTAAAGGGATCCCTGACCGTTAGGTCCTGTTGCGGACGACTCTGGGGTTGCGGCGCTCATCTTGCTTTACTGGCCGAGGGAGCCAGCATACAGCTTCCGGGTCATGTGGCCAGCAGGACTAAGCCGCTTCTGGCGAACCAGAGCAGCACACGGAAACACCGTTTACCTTCCCACCGCAGCGGTACCTATTTATCTACTTGCACTGCGTGCTTTTGAACTGCTAGGTTGGCAGGAGCAGGGACCGAGCAACGGGAGCTCACCCCGTTGTGGTGATTCGAGCTGCCAACCTTCTGGTCGGCAAGCCCTAGGCTCTGTGGTTTAACCCACAGCACCACCCATGTCCCTTAGTATTAGTAGTAGTAGTAGTAGTAAAATTCAGCAGAGAGTAAGATGGGGACAAAACTAGAATGAGTTAGCTCTGTCTGGCATTGGTTGTGGCTTTTGGGCTCCATACATTTCACTCCAATCACCCCAGTGGGCACCCAGTTGCCACTGTGTGCCTTGGACATTTTATAAATCCTTTCTCAGCCAGGAATCTCCTTGGGTGACCTTGGGCCAGTCGCCGTTTCTCATACTAGCCTACCTTGCCAGTGTGTTGTGAAAGACCTCCAGTTGGAAAGACTCTGAGCACTGGAACAGCAAGAAGCTGCATGAGACAAGTCCGCTGAGCCCAGTATTATCTACACCAGCAGTGGCTCTGCAGAAATTCAGATGGGGGCCACTTCCAGCCCTGCCTGGAGATGTGGAAGATTGAACCCGGTACCTTCTGCATGCAACATATAGGCCTCTCATCTAAGGTCTTTCCCAGTGTGGAAGAAGGCCAGGTTTTATTTTTAAAGCAATTACAGTGGAACCTCGGTTGTCAAACTCTTCGGAAGCCGAGCAAATTGGAACCCGAACACCGAGAACCCAGAAGTGAATGCTTCCATTTTTGAACGGGCCTCGGAAGTCGAACAGCTTCTGAGGCACGTTTATCCATTTTTTCAATCAATTTTGCCAACTGGCAATTGACCCTTGGTTGTCAAATGTTTCGGAAGTTGAATGGTCTTCTGGAACAAATTACGTTTGACAACCATTGTATTGTCAATAACTGCAAAGTGCTAACGTGGCCATTGCAGAACCTCCAAGTGTCCCTATCTTCCAGGGACAGATTTACAGAAGCCCTCCCAGTTTCTGATTTTATCCTGGAATGTCTATCTTTTCGTTAAAGGTAAAGGTAAAGGGACCCCTGACCATTAGGTCCAGTCGCGGATGACTCTGGGGTTGCGGCACTCATCTCACTTTATTGGCCGAGGGAGCCGGCATACAGCTTCCGGATCATGTGGCCAGCATGACTAAGCCACTTCTGATGAACCAGAGCAGTGCACGGAAACGCCGTTTAGCTTCCCGCCAGAGTGGTACCTATTTATCTACTAGCACTCTGACATGCTTTCAAACTGCTAGGTTGGCAGGAGCAGGGACCAAGCAACGGGAGCTCACCCCGTCGTGGGGATTCGAACCGCCGACCTTCTGATCGGCTAGCCCTAGGCTCTGTGGTTTAACCCACAACACCACCCGCATCCCTTATCTTTTCCTTAGGACATCTCTATTTTCACTGGAGAAATGTTAGAGAGTGTGGAGTTATGTGACCCCTGAGCTAGGGAGATAAGTAACTATACAGTCTTTGGAAGACATCTGAAGGCAGCCTTGCATAGGGAAGTTTTTAAAAAATATTTAATGTTTTATCATGTTTTTATATATGTTGGAAGCCGCCTAGAAAGGCTGGGGCAACCCAGTCAGATGAGTGGGGTATTATTATTATTACTTTTATTACTATTATTATTATTATTAAATAGGACATCCCTATTTTCGATGGAGAAATGTTGGAGGATATGCCATTGGTGCAAATGGCCTTGAGCTTCCACATGACTCTTCGCCAGAAGTTTAAAACATGTGTTATAAAGCAAGATGGTTCAGGGAAAGCAGGGAACAGGAGGCAGAGTGTGGGAGCTGAGTGTCTATAGGCACAAAGCTAGAGGAAGTATTGATATCCTTCAATATGTCGCCTGTCCCATATTGAATGGGCTAATTGGTTCAGCAAGGCTTGTGGCTCTCTTAATGCAAGAGTCGACATTCTTATGCAGCAGAGCTGGCAACAGGGAGACAGCCCGCCAGGGACCCCCAGGGACCCCCGTCCTGCAATTATGTCACCACTTAGCAGAAGAGCAAGTCCCCAATGGGCTGAAATGAATCCTCCATCCCCACAGATTGAACTTTTTAGCCTCGGCCTTATCAGCCATCTCTCTGTTTTTCCAGGGTTGGGTTTCACTAAAGTAACGAGAAGGCCAAGTTCAGAGCAGGACCCTGAAAGGGGCTTGGGAGGAACAATAATAAGATCAGTTTTACCAACTCATCAGTGCCATTTCCAGCTACCCTCCACCCAGATGGAAATTGCCTGCCTGCTGTGCGTTTTAGGTCTACCACCAGGAAACATTTGGGAGTGTAAAACCACCCTCAAATAAACACATGCTAAAGCAGTGATATTGTCACACGCCTACCAAAATCTGCTTCACCTTTCAAGCATCAGCTGAAGTTTGCCCTGGACGTTTTGCCCATGAATATACATTTTCCTGTCGGAATCCTTGTGATGTTTTTAGAGATCAGTTGAAATTTCTCTCTGCTGCCACCAGCTCACCAATCTATTTGCGCTCTGTAAACTGGGGGTATTTTGATTTTTTGAAGAGATGCAAATGTTACTATTTTTTGCGGGGGTGGCAAGACTCCCCTAAAATATCTGGATTCAGTAAGGGGTTTATGCATACCCTTAAATTCTTGAGTCTATTTGGGGCTGGAGTTAAAGCTAGCTTTTCCATGTGTGGCAAACCTCCTGGCAGAAGAATGATCAAGAGGTAATCACTGGAATGGTGAGCCATGTAGTATAAACACCAATAATTGGGAAACACTGGCCTGCGAGTGCTCCAAGTGGAGAACAGCCTTTACCAAATGTGTCATGGGCTTTGAAGACACTCAAACTCAGGATGCAAGGGAGAAATGTGCTAAGAGGAAGGCATGCTTGGCAAATCCACACCATGATCAACTTCCACCAGGAAACCAACGTCCCCACTGTGGAAGGATTTGTGGATCCAGAACTGACCTCCACAATCACTTACAGACTCATTGTTAAAACCATGTTTATGGAAAACAATCTTACTCTGCTACGAGTGATAGAAGAAGAAGAAGAAGAAGAAGAAGAAGAAGAAGAAGAAGAAGAAGAAGGTGGTAAGCCATTAACATGTTAAGAAGACCATTGGCAGAGACCCTCTGGGCCAACAGAAAATGGGGATGAGCTGAGAGATTGTTAGTTTCAGGAGGGAGGGGCAGAATTGCTAAGTGGTAAGCAAACAGCAAAAAGCGTCACTTTTGCAAGCTGGAGGGGTCAGAGCAGAAAATGGGAAGTGTGTTTTATGCTGCGGAGAGATCAGACATGATGCTTGCATTTCTTGCATTCAGGCTGCAACAATGGGAGAAACAGGACCTTCTTGGGGTGTGAATGTTCTGCACTCTCTCCATCTAGACATACGTAGGTTGTATACATGTGTAAATAAACCCTATATCACAAAGACACCACAGACTCCACTGTGCCTCGTTGTCCAAACAGAGACAGAGACCCTGGAATCTCACACCCTTCAGAGATTGGGGTGGTGTGTAATATTATGGTGATGAGAGAAGAGTTTCTAAAATGGTTAATATTTCAGAAATCTTTATGCAAGACACCCTATGTACAGTATAAAACAATACTGATTAAAATAAAAATACATCAAAAAATTAAAAATACATCCGAAAATTAATAATAGCTTGAAAAAGCAAACAAAACAGGCATTCAGAAGATTCGAACACATAAAACAGGGTCCAGTCTTCTAGGTCAGGGAAAACTCGGGCAAAAAGTTAAGTCTTTACAAGATGTCTGAAGCAACTGATGGTTGATGCTTCGCATTAGATAGTGGGAAGGGCATTCCGCAAGGAAGCCAGCAGAAAATGCCCATTTTGGGGTCACTGCCATTTGATAATCTCTTTGGTGTGGCGCAGAAGTTCCCCAGCTGATCTAAGTCAGGGGTGGCCAAGTGCCAAGAGGCTGCGATCTACTCACAGAGATAAAAACTGGCAGCGATCTACCCCCTTTTGGGGGGTTCAGGTCAAAGTTGTTGGGCTTTTTTTAGGGAGAACGAAAGCCCAGTTTTGGGGGGGTGCAGGGCTAAGGCTAAAGTTTTAAAGTTGTTGAGATTCGGAGGGGCGGGGGAGCCAGTGATCTACCACAGATGTTCAGTGATCTACCAGTAGGTCATGAGCTACCTGTTGGACATTAAGGTTCATAGGAGCAGGAGGTCCTTTGGGTAACCTGGTCAGGCAGAAAACAAGCCATTAAGGCTTTACACAGCGAGAACCAGCACCTTGAATAAGGCCTAAAAGCTAAGAGGTAACCAGAAAAGCCAGCTCTGCTATTATGCCCACTAAAGTGTCTCCTGTCAGCTGACTGGTTGGCAAGCTATCTACTGATTCCACCATTTGTGGGTAGGGGAAAGAGGTGGTTCAATGCCACATTTCTCACATAAACAGCCTCCTCCAGCACCAGGCAAGTGGGTTTACGACATGGCTGACTCCTTTCAAGCACCTTGGCCAGCAATCCTTTTATGGACTCTTGAGCTGAACTTTCCAGAGTGACATCAGCCTTGCTTCGGACTGTAAAGAACAAGATATTTATTTTCCGCGTGCCCTTTGAGCAGAGGAACTGAGAAGCACCCTAGGCCCTAGGTCAGCACATAGGGGGGAAAGAAGAAAGGACTCCCCACTCCAAGGTTATCTTTCAAATCATCAAAGGTGGGGGAAGAGGGTGATGGCCTTTAATGAAAAGTCATTCGGCTCGCCAATGACATCTCCCGATTTGGAGAACAAGTTAATAATGAGTGGAACACTATATTCATGTTTAACTTTACAATTAACCGGGGACCAATACCCCCCACGAAACATTATTCATATGGCTGCTAATATAACCTCTAAGGTCCTCAGGAGGATTCCCCGCTTTGATGCTTCTCTTACAAAGAGACACATCCCATCAGCTGCCTCCTGTTTTCCTTTCTCGCGGCCTGTTATTTAGACGTGATTAAGAAAGTATTAAGAAGCGATAGGGACAGATAAGATGCAAATGGAGCTCATCCAGCCATTTGATCCAAAAATAATACACCAACTTTGGGGGGGGGGGATATCAGAATAGACCAAATGTATCCCAAGTGAGATTTAAAAAATAAAATAAAAATTGAAAGTTTTGATGGCTGCTATGATTGTTCTGGAGCCAAGCGCATGGACGGGCCAATGTATCTGCAGTGAGCATCTTCTGTTAGGTTTCCCACACTTCAGAATCTAACAGCAACCCTGGCATTGAAAGGAATAATACACAATGGTGTGTCAGTTATCGTGTGTGGAATTAAAGAACCTTTTAATGAGGGTGAAAGAGGAGAGCACAAAATATGGTCTGAAGCTCAGCATCAAAAAAAAAAACCTAAGATCATGGCCACTGGTCCCATCACCTCCTGCCAAACAGAAGGGAAGAAATGGAGGCAGTGGGAGATTTTACTTTCTTGGGCTCCATGATCAGAGCAGATGGTGAAAGCAATCACGAAATTAAAAGACGCCTGCTTCTTGGGAGAAAATCAATGACAAACCTAGACAGCATCTTAAAAAGCAGACACATCACCTTACCAACAAAGGTCCGTATAGTTAAAGCTATGGTTTTCCCAGTAGTGATGTATGGAAGTGAGAGCTGGACCATAAAGAAGGCCAAATAATGGATGCTTTTGAATTATGGTGCTGGAGGAGACTCTTGAGAGTCCCATGGACTGCAAGAAGATCAAACCTATCCATTCTGAGGAAAATCAGCCCTGAGTGCTCACTGGAAGGACAGATCCTGAAGCTGAGGCTTTCCAGGGAGAAGACTCCCTGGAAAAGACCCTGATGTTGGGAAAGATGGAGGGCACAAGGAGAAGGGGATGACAGAGGACGAGATGGCTAGACAGTGTTCTCGAAGCTACCAACATGACTTTGACCAAACTGCGGGAGGCAGTGGAAGACAGGAGTGCCTGGCTTGCTCTGGTCCATGGGGTCACGAAGAGTCGGACACGACTAAATGACTAAACAACAACAACATACAGTGTGAACCTCCTTAAGGGTTTTAGGGTCCTGACTTTCAAGCCCCCGCATCTGGAGGTAGGACTGGGGAAGGCTCATAGAACTGTAGAGTTAGAAGGGACCTCAAGGATTATCTAGTCCAACCGCCTGCCATGCAGGAATCTCAGCTAAAGCATCCATGACAGATGGCCATCCAACCTCTGCTTAATTCTATGAACATTAATTCTATGATTCTGTGAACATCAAACCATTACCAGTTGCCCTCCAAGAGGTGAAACAATGAATGCTTGCAATGGGGAGAAGGCTCCTGGACTTGTAGAGCAGTCGGTGTGGGTCTCGAATTCCCGTCAGCCACTGCCGCCAATGGTCAAAGGATCCAATGCTTTTTCCCAAGTAAAATAGGTGCCTGAACTCACCGTGAAGTTGTTACAGTAAGTCGCTGCGCGACTTGGGGCAGCCCTGAACAGATGCCGGTTTGACAACAGCCATGTTCACCACCCACAGAAGTGCTAAAAACTACGACAAGCTGTTTCCCTGGCTGGTTTGGGGGTTCAAGCTTCGTCTGTACAGCTGAATTCCACATTCTTCTCATCCTGTAGACTTTGAACGTACCGTAAAATGTTCCCACCATAAAATGAGCTGGTGGCATCTCTTTGAAATGACAGTGGGAAACAAGTCAAATGCAAACTTTTGACAAAGGCTTCCCCTCTCCCCAATTTTCTCACTGTTCCCTCCCCTCCATTCTTGCTCCAAAAGGCTGAAGAAAGTTACATGCTGCCAGTGTTTGTTCATTGTCTTTTACACACTCTCTCTCTCACCTTAGGATTGAGCATACTCAAAGCTACTAAAAATGACTGATAAAAGTAGCTAGGAATTTGGCTGGGCGCTTTGTTGATAACTAGACCTTTTACAAGCAAGCTCTTTAAAGATGAAAGCTTGATGATCCATTTCCCGGTAGTTTGTGGAGATTTGTGCCACGCTCGTAGTTCATTAAGCCGTTATTGTGTTTTGCTAGGCCTTAATTTCATTTAATGAAAGTTTGTTTTATCTTTAGTGCAGCTGACTGCTATTTGTTGAGTGGGCTGGCTTCCCTCCACTTACTGTCTTACGATATTTACCTAAGCGAGACGCTGGGGAGTATTTTAAACTTTAATGCATTTGTGGCCATCCCTTTATTGCCTTTGCATAAAAACCCTTTATAGACTCAACATCCCTGATCTAAACAATGCCTTAAAATAATAAAACAGGGTTCTTTATAAGTTAGCATTTTGTAGATATTGAAACGGGCAAACTTTCCTCTGAAAAGAAGAGCTAAACTTCAAAGTTCGGTATGCATTAATAAAGTTTGACTTATACTAAATGAGTCATTTCTTTTTTCGGTCTAGCTTGATGCTGTCTATGCCTTGTGGTTAGACGCTATCATGGATGTTGGAAAAGGCCTTCTGCAGTCTTCTTTCTTGTGAACCTTTTAAATGGAAGGATGTGTGGATCCAGAATTGGCCTCCACAGTCACTAACGGACTCATTGTTAAGACCATGTTCATGGAAGACAATCTTACTTGGTTATGAGTGATTGCCAAAGAAGAAGTAAACTGAGAATTGAACCCAGGACCTTTGGCCTATAATACATGGGCTTTGCCACTAAGCTGTGGTTCCCCTGTCATCCAAAGCAACAGAAAGATTCTCACAAAGAGCCTATTCAGATTGAGTTATGGGGTCTGCTAGAATGAACTGTCAAGCCCCACACTAGATGCCAGGGGTGGATGGCTGCATGACCAGGTTTCCTGCAGAAAGTGGGCTTGAAGTCACTTTGCAAGCTCTCTATGATGCTCAAAGTCTGAGTGATCAAACATCAGGTGATGCCAGATGATTGATACCTGCTAAATTTGGTCTGCAAGGAGTAGGGGAGAGAAGGATCTAGCCATAGCTGTCAACGTTTCCCTTTTTTTTTAAGGGAAATTCCCTTATTCCAAATAGGATTCCTCGCAAGAAAAGGGAAAAGTTGACAGCTATGGATCTAGCTTATTGGCCATACCTGGTTCTCCCTGAAATAAAGGAAAATACACAGAAGCCTCTGACCTCTCCTTCAGCTTTTTAAGCTTTAGCAAGCACAACCCACATGATCTCACATTTAGCTTGAACGAGACCTAGAAACTTTCTGATTTCAACAGATGACCAATGCACTATACGTTTTTCTGCACATCCTAGCATATTTCACATACTGTAGCCCAATCCACATTGTAGCTTCACCACAGTGACAAACCCTTCAAAGCCTCTTTTGTGCCATATATTCCGCTGTAAACACCTTGCGCAGAGTTTCTTCAAAATATGATTTATCATAACAGAACCACTGTTCTGGATCTGCATTGTCCACCCACATCAACTTGTGAGTTTCTAAGAATCAAAATGTGCCGTTTTGTGAATAAAGTCAAAGTGTGACTCCCTTTCTGTGCTCTGTCAACTTACCGACACTTCAAAGGGTTGTTTTATGTAAAACACGGGTTTCCCCACCCCCACCCCAAGATAAGAAATGCAGCCACCCTACTAGAATGGCAGGTTGGAAGTTCTGCATTGTATGTATATGAGAGAGAAAGTCTCTCTGGTCGAGTAAAAATAGCATCTTTGTTTGAGGCTTAAGGAGACCTTGATGGGGAATCTAGTCAAGCGCTGGTGTGAAATGTAAGCTGTGAAAAGAGCAGCGTCAAAACCCAAATCATCGTCAAACATGGTTGTCACAGTCAACTTATTGTGCCACAGTGCTCCAACAATATTCTCCACCCAAAAGAGCAGCTAATAAACCAGACTTTTCTCCTCTGCTTATCACACACACACGACGGCTCACAGATATTAAATGAATTCATGCACCAGCTATCCCAAGGTACAATCTGTGTGAGAGCTACAGCCCCACAAGGCCATTCAAACCAGCTGGGGAAAAGGAAATTAAAAATTTATACGTGTTAAAGGGGTGGTGGCAGTGAGTGGATCATAAAAAAAGAAATTGATGGATTGGCTCATTTGCTTCAATTTACTCTTACTTTTTTTAAAATCTGAGATTTGACAAGGCAGGTAACAATACACCAAACACCTCAAAAGTGGTACCTCGGATTAAAGACACTTCAGGTTACAGACGCTTCAGGTTATAGACTCCGCTAACCTAGAAATAGTACCTCGGGTTAAGAACTTTGCTTCAGGATGAGAACAGAAATCGTGCTCCGGTGGCACGGCGGCAGCAGGAGGCCCCATTAGCTAAAGTGGTGCTTCAGGTTAAGAACAGCTTCAGGTTAAGAACAGACCTCTGGAACGAATTAAGTTCTTAACCCAAGGTACCACTGTATGCTAAATGTGTTGGAAGGGGAAATAGGGCTGAGGGGGAAAATGGCACCCCAAAATTCACTACTATCTTAGTGGGCAACACACATGGCCTTGAGGGATTCAGCCAGATGTTCCCCAGGAGTAGGCAGTATTCTTCGACAATTTTGGGCAGGCAAGAGAAATCTTAGAAAAATTCTTAGAATTTTTTTTGGGGGGGAGGGGCATTTCAGACAGTTAATATGTACTGAAGCCATAATTTATTGATTGATCTATTTATTTATTTGATTCCATTTATGAATCACTTTCCGTTACATTCCTCAAAGAAATTGTACAGTAAAAGCATCAATAATGAAAGCCATTATTTCCCTCACTGAGCTACAGGTCTCTGAGTGGTTTAACAATTAATTCACCTTCCCAGGGAACTCTGGGATTTGCAGCTCTGTGAAGCAAATAGGGGATTTTCTAAAAACGCTCAGCCCCCTTGCTAATTATAT
Organism: Podarcis siculus; assembly: GCA_034642415.1. NCBI lineage: Eukaryota > Metazoa > Chordata > Lepidosauria > Squamata > Lacertidae > Podarcis > Podarcis siculus. The sequence goes on from JAXCMG010000011.1 coordinate 34,319,585, forward strand.
GCAAATTTATAAATAATGGCCACAAGTTTAAAAGAAATACAAGGCATCCCATCCTCATGAGAAAGACTGTGACCAGGTGGCCTGGGTAACTGCTCATTCTGCAGCCCAGGTCTTCCTGCTTGATGGTCAACTTCAGGACTTATTCTGGTCTCTATTATTAAGACTCTATCTCTCAACTAGACTTGGACCAGACAGGCCTTCAAACTGAGGACTCCTTCTGCTGGGGCAAATGTCCACCTGAGTAGGTGGCTGAGTCACTTCTAACTACAGTGGTACCTCGGGTTACATACGCTTCAGGTTAAATACGCTTCAGGTTACAGACTCCGGTAACCCAGAAATAGTGCTTCAGGTTAAGAACTTTGCTTCAGGATGAGAACAGAAATCGTGCTCCAGCGGTGCAGCAGCAGCAGGAGGCCCCATTAGCTAAAGTGGTCTTCAGGTTAAGAACAGTTTCAGGTTAAGTACAGACCTCCGGAACGAATTAAGTACTTAACCCGAGGTACCACTGTAGTTTCGAACCACTTCAGATTTGTTCCATCAACTCTTCAACAGTGCAAGGCTTATAAATTGAACACAATGACTTATACTTAACTGGGCGAGGGAGTTATTTTTGTGATGCTACTGCAGACACTAAAAATATGTCTAAGGATAAAAGAAGAATCCTGATGGATCAGCCCAATGGCCCATCTAGTCTAGCATCTTGTTCTCACAGTGGCCAACCAGATGTCTACAGAAAGACCACATGCAGGACCTGGGCATTGCCCACATTTCCAGCAACATGTATTCAGAGCCATACTTGCTCCTACAGTGAAGGTAGAACACAACCATTATGGCTGGTAGTCACTGATAGCCTTCCCCCCAAAGAATTTGTCTAATCCTCTCTTAAAGTCATCCAAGCCACTCAGTGCTCTGATGACCACAGATGGGAGATTTAATTTGTTATTTCCGAAATGTTGTTTCAATCAATCTAGCAATTTGGGGGAAACCACGTGAAAATCCTATATTGGCTTTTGCTGCTAAGTTTCCCTAACATGTGAGTAAGGGAGAAGTTGTGTGTGTGTTGTGGGAAAGCCCATTAGCACACTCACATGTGGATCAAGTCAAGGAGCTGATATGATTCCCAAGATGCTCCCATTGGGAACCACATGACATGCCTGATAGTCGTGTGATTTAATTGGCCTCTTAAGATGGCTGAATGTGACACAGTTTCCAATAATTTTTGCGCTCAACTTTCAATCACCCAAATGCTGTCACTGGGATTACTTGAATAAATCTCTCTTTCCCCAAAAGGGCTTGAGAGGGGTGGTGGCAGAGATGTCCCCTTGATTGGGAAATCTTTTGAGAGCAACTTTGTAACTGGCACAAATGCCATCTGGGCTCCTTCCATAGCCTTCCACACTTTGAACGTCTCGTGCCAATGTCATCTTCCTTTCCAACATTGCTCAGGGATTTTCTTCTTCCCTCCTTCCTTTCTGCCAACAAGGATAACGATTATTTCGGAATCAAGGAGGGCAAAGATGAATTGTCTTTGGGATGAAGTGTAAGCCTAAGGCAATTAAGTGGAACGGAAATAGCTGGGATTAAAACCCTTTTTTAGATCTTGCCAATGCCAAAGTTGACATCAGATGGAAATGCTCCTTCATTCCAAGGTTTAAGCTTCAGCATGATGGGGCAACGGGGTGAATGGATGACTCCAAATCATTTCTTTATTTGCAAAGAGCGGAGATAGTCTTCTGAGAGGGGCAACAGAGGCACGAAGTCTTAGCCTCCATATCGGAAGGGTCTGTAAAAGATTTGATTCTCATTATGCTGAAAGGAGCCTTCACCAAGCTGGTGCCCACCAGATATCTTGGTCATGCTAGCTGGGGTTGGTGAGAGATGTAGTCCATGGGCAGCACATCTTTTTCAATGCAAGGGCCATATTCTTTATTGAATAGACTTCCAGGGGCCACATCCCAGAGGCAGATAGGTCAACGGACCCACGTCTCATCTTTGTACAGTAGGCTACAGTCCAACCACACAAAAACCAGAAGTTCCTGCCCAAACAAGAAGCTGTAGGGCACATTTCAACCAGCCAAAACAAATGAAAGAGACTATGGAGCAGGGCTAGTGGCTTGTGGACAGTCCTGAGGCTCAAATAGAAAGAACTAGAGGGCCAAATTTGGTCTCCAGCCCTGAAGTTCCCCATCCCTGTAGCAATCCAAAGACACCAAGTTGACTATGTTTGTAAGACACTGCAGAAGGGGCAGCTGTATTGACAACACAGGGAATGCACCTTTGTTGTGAAGGCAATTTATTTTGACCGTAGGTGCACTTGCACTGTCCCTTAGACAGAAATGTGCAGGGCACTATTTCACAGGACACATTTCTTGAGATGAAGGAAGTCCCAAGAACCCCTTCGCCCATGTCCGTTGGACCTTCCTTCCCTATGAAGTTGGAGGTGAGAACTTTGGGGGGCAATCAAGGTTCCTTTGTAATACGTACCATTACAAAATGGTTCAAAGGCTGTTTTTAAATCAAACAATTAACAAACCCGTTGCATCTTCTGCTCCCCCACCCCACCCTTTTTGGTAAGTAAATGAAACTCCCCTTTTGCGTCGCTCATTGAATGAAATCACAGGAAATCAGAAACCCTTTGAAAAAGCCTGCAAACATCCCCTTCCACCACCACCACCCTGCCCTTTGAGTGACATTTTAGTGATGTTTTTATGATGTTTCCAGGTCACTTCTGGGTTTGGCGCTGTGCATGTGCGCACGATTGCACACATATTGGTCATGCCTAAAATGGGAGTTGCCTGTAATGGTCACTCTTAGTGGCGAGAAGACCCAGCCAGTGACACATTGGTCACTTGCCCATACAAAATAGGGGTGCAAATGCCCATGTCATCTCTCCCAGGGCTGCTGTACATAACAAATGATGGACCCTTCCCTTCATAAGATAACATTGCCTTTCAGAAGCCCTTCCTTGTATGCTCAAGGCCTCTGCTCCCAAGAGACCTAAATCAGAAATTGGATTAGTGGTAACCAAGAGTTAGGCTTTCTTGGTAGGGGTAGTTCTGGAACTCCTTCCCACAGAAGACCTGCTGAACATGCTCTTCTATTGCTTTTACAGTATCTGGGCACCATTTCAAAGATGCTGGCATAAGTATGAAGGATAGCAGATAAAGGATTTTTGTTCTGGCAAGCTTTACCAGCTAGATAAATGGGTCTTTACCATGGGTGTCCATATTCTTCCTTTTCTTCCTTTATATCATGGGTAGGCAAACTAAGGCCCAAGGGCTGGATCAGGCCCAATCGCCTTCTAAATCTGGCCCATGAACAGTGAGAGAATCAGCGTGTTTTTACATGAGTAGAAGTGTGCTTTTATTTAAAATGCATCTCTGGGTTATTTGTGGGGCCTGCCTGGTGTTTTTACATGAGTAGAATGTGTCCTTTTATTTAAAATGCATCTCTGGGTTATTTGTGGGGCCTGAGTGCCTGGTGTGCTCTGGTCCATGGGGTCACGAAGAGTCGGACATGACTAAACAACAACAACAATAACACCTGGTGTTTTTACATGAGTAGAATGTGTGCTTTTATTTAAAATGCATCTCTGAGTTATTTGTGGGGCATAGAAATTCGTTCATTCCCCCCCCCCCAAAAAAATATAGTCCAGCCCCCTGCAAGGTCTGAGGGACAGTGGACTGGCCCCCTGCTGAAAAGGTTTGCTGACCCCTGCTTTATATGGATTTTCTGTTTGAAGGGAAGGGGGCTAACAGTTTTCAGTTATCTCATATTCAAATCACCTCGAGACAGTGGCTTAGAAGGTGATGAAGAAATGAATGCTTATGTTGATGATAACAAGAACAATAAATATTTGGGATATGCCCAGGGGTACATGAGTGTTTTTACAGAATCAAAAAATGGTAGTGTTGGAAGGGACCCTGAGGGTCATCTAGTCCAACCCCCTGCAATGCAGGAATCTCAGCTCAAGCATCCATTAAAGGTGATCGCCCAACCTCTGCTTAAAAACCTCCAAGGAAGCAGAGCCCACCGCCTCCCGAGGGAGACCATTCCACTGTTGAACAGCTCTTTTGTGGGGAGAGAATTTTTGCAAAGGCTGAATGCTATTCCTGCCTCCACACATTTTTGGGGGGAGGGAGCTAGCAGCACTAGACAGCATCTTAAAAAGTACAGACATCACCTGGCCAACAAAGGTCTGTATAGTAAAAGCTATAGTTTTCCCAGTAGTGATGTATGGAAATGAGAGCTGGACCATAAAGAAGGCTGATCGCCGAAGAATTGATGCTTTTGAATTATGGTGCTGGAGGAGACTCTTGAGAGTCCCATGGACTGCAAGAAGATCAAACCTATCCATTCTGAAGGAAATCACTGGAGTGCTCACTGGAAGGACAGATCCTGAAGCTGAGGCTCCAATACTTTGGCCACCTCATGAGAAGAGAAGACTCCCTGGAAAAGACCCTGATGTTGGGAAAGATGGAGGGCACAAGGAGAAGGGGACGACAGAGGATGAGATGGTTGGATAGTGTTCTTGAAGCTACCAGCATGAGTTTGACCAAACTGCGGGAGGCAGTGGAAGGCAGAAGTGCCTGGCGTGCTCTGGTCCAGGGGGTCACGAAGAGTCGGACACGACTAAACGACTAAACAACAACAACTAGCAGCACTCATTGATGCTCACATATATCTCTTAGCATGCACAGAGCAGCCCCTCCGTTGAAGTGAATGGGAAGCCTTCGAATGCAGGGGATACCCTTGCTGTGCCCACAAGCGATCACGCACAAGTGATTCAAGTTGAATGTTTTCTATATCCATCAAACGCCATATGCCATCGTCCCTCCAAGACTCCATCCGTTCTCATTGCTCTCTCCATGACTTATACGGCTCTATCCATAACCACTTAACGTATATTTCCCCCTGTCGTACTATTATGAAGCTTGCACTTTCAATCTGAAAACCATTTGCAAGCCAAATTACGGCATGGAAGAGCGGGGTCTGATGCCGCAGCAAATGAGACAGTGGGAAATGTAACTTCCCACCCCCACCTCCAATCTTGCCTTAAGTTAAATGATAATTCACAACAGTGAATAAAGAGAAGCCGGTGGAGAGAACATGAGTTCTCCAGTTCCGGGTGGAAATTCTCCATTTGCGTTAAACACTCCTTTTTATCATCTGGATCCGCTACCAGGTCACACGGCCATTCAAACCGCTGAGCTGACAACGACACTTTTCTTCTTAGCTTTGGCACTTGTACATTGTCCAGAGAACAAAAATGTGTCGCTAAAATGTTGGGTGAAAGAAGGCATAGGTGCGCATAAAATGTGAGCAGGCTGATTTATACATATAGAGGCACCTTTGAAATGAGTTGCTGTGATTTAAATAGAAATTTGATTTATCTCCCTCTATAAGTGAACGGCCATAGCCAAGCACGCTGTGTGCCTCCCTGCTCAGTCTGCTATCCAGATACCCCCAGCTGTTGCACCACTTCAAGGCCTCTCCTGCCCCCTTCTCTTCTTACATTTTTTAATCCTTAAAACGGTCTTGGACAGCACAGCCCTTGAAACAACGATTTCAAACAGAGCAGTGGTTCCCAAACATGGCCACCACCACTCCGTGGACCACTTGAAAATCGCTGAGGGTGCTAGCAGAGCCCTGGATGCTTTTTCCAGCCTGTTATAGCAACCACAATGCCCTGTGCTAGATGCTGTAAGGTTTTTAATTGCGTTTCAATTGCTTCTTTGGTTTCTTATGTTGCTGAAAAATTCAGAAAGTGCTTCTTTGCACAGCAGATACTTAAAACTGTGGAACTCACTCCCACAGGAGCCAGTGATGGCCACCAGTTCGGCTTTAAAAGAGGACTGGGTAAATTCATGGAGGAGAAGACCATCCATGGCTAGTAGAGATGATGGCTATGTTCTGTCTCCATGCTTTTGAGGCAGTAATGCTTCTGAATATCAGTTGCTTGGAACTGGAGGAGGTGTTGCTCTTGTGCTTGGGCAGTGCTTACAGGTTCCCCACAAGAATTTGATTGGTCAGTTTGGGAGCAGGATGCTGGATTTAATGGACCATTGGTCTGGTCCAGCGAGCTCTTCTGATGTACTCATGCCTTCATATAGTTTACATAGCATTATCTTCTAGATCCAGTACACAAAAGGGAGAACTCTTCTACATAGGGCCATAGAAAGGTGGCTTTTGGGACATGGTATATAATGAAATTAAGGGGGGGAAATTCCCAAGAGGTCAGATCCCTTCCTTATGGGGATAGTAGATAGCAAAATCCCAAAGAAAACCTCACCAGTATTTATGTATGTGACTACAGCAGCAAGGAGCGGGCCGCGGGTGGCGCTATGGTCTAAACCACAGAGCCTAGGGCTTGCCAATTAGAAGGTTGGCGGTTCAAATCCCCACGACGGGGTGAGCTCCCATTGTTCAGTCCCTGCTCCTGCCAACCTAGCAGTTCGAAAGCACGTCAAGTGCAAGTAGATAAATAGGTACCGCTCTGGTGGGAAGGTAAACGGCGTTTCCTTGTGCTGCTCTGGTTCGCCAGAAGCGGTTTAGTCTTGCTGGCCACATGACCTGGAAGCTGTACGCCGGCTCCCTCGGCCAATAAAGCGAGATGAGGGCTGCAACCCCAGAGTCGGCCACGACTGGACCTAATGGTCAGGGGTCCCTTTACCTTTATATAATGAAATTAAGAAAAAAGTCCCCAACAGGTCAGATCCCTTCCTGCTGGGAATAGTAGATAGCAAAATCCCAAAGAAAGTCTCAACAGTATTTATGTATGTGACTACAGCAGCAAGGATTCTCTACGCTCAGAAATGGAGGGGAAAGAGAACACCCTCAAAGGAAGAATGGTTGATGAAGATATTGGAATATGCAGAGATGGCCAAATTGAAGGCCCTGATAAAAAGATATGAATTTTTAGAGTCTTTTAAAGGAGACTGGAAACCCTTTTTGGTCTATATAAAAAGTTATATCCCATATGCGAAGACCACAATGGGGTTTGAAGCTTAAGGAAACAGCAGAACATATTAAGAAACAGGTCAGAGAAGATGAAATTAGATAGGACGGAACCTTGGAATGCAATTGTACGTAATTTGAGTTATAAACATCAATGTTGGGTGAGCAGGGAGTTGCTAGTATTGTTGAATTGGAATATAATTGTTGAGTAACAAATGTAGCTTTCTCTATGGAAGAAAGAATAACATATTATTACAAAAAAAGAAGAAGAAAGCTGCCACAGCATCAGTCTAGCTCAGCATTGTTGGCACTGAGTTTTAGTCAGGAGTCCTACACTGGCCTATCAGGAGGTACCAGGGATGAACATGGGAACTTTGGCATGAAAAGCACTTGCTCTGCCACTGAGTTGTGATCCTTCAGTGACAAATACATCAGTTTCAGGTCCTGTTCTAGGTCTGAGGGGACAATCCCAAGTGTTTTGGTGTGTGGGACGCAGCAGGCAAACTACTTCTTTAGTGATCACTCGTAGCCGAGTAAGATTGTCTTCCATAAACACAGTTTTAACAATGTGTCCATAAGTGACTGTAGAGGCCAATTCTGGATCCACACATCCTTCTACAGTGGGGACATTGGTTTCCTGGTGGGAGTTGATCAAGGTGTGGATTTGCCAAGTGTGCCTTCCTCCTAGAACGTTTCTCTCTTGCGTCCTGAGTTCGAATGTCTTCAAAGCCCATGACACCTCGGAGTGCTCACAGGCAAGTGTTTCCCAATTTTTGGTGTTTATAATACATTTTTAAAAATTTGCCTTGAGACAGTCTTTGAACCTCTTTTGTTGACCACCAGCACTACGCTTTCCATTTTTAAGTTCGGAATAGAGTAGTTGCTTTGGAAGACGATCATCAGGCATCCGCACAACATGACCAGCCCAACAAAGTTGATGTTGAAGAATCATTGCTTTGACACTGGTGATCTTTGCTTCTTCCAGTACACTGGCATTAGATCTCCTGTCTTCCCAAGTGATGTGTAAATTTTTTCGGAGACATCGTTGATGGAATCTTTCAAGGAGTTGGAGATGGCGTTGATAAGTGGTCCATGTTTCACAAGAATACAGTAAGGTTGGTAGTACAATAGCTTGGCAAACAAGCATTTTGGTTTCCCTGCGGCCAGCAGAGACAGACTGACGGGGTGCCCACCCATTCCAACTCCCCACCCACCATCTCAGCGCAGAGGAGGTTTGGCTTGCACTCTAAAATTATACAATTCTGTGATATTGATGATCAACCTACCTGAGAGACTGAACCCTGGAAATATATTGCAGCTGGAAGCTGAGCAAGATTTCCCCTGTACATTTTCCATGCTTCCTGGTACACTAGATGGCGCTACAGTCTGGTTTTTATATGCTGCGGATGTGCAAGGGGGATGGGGGGAGAGAGAGAGAGATGTTATAGTTTCCCCTTCAGCTTCAGAAAACTTGAGTGACTTTTTATCAGGTATATTTTTTGGAACCTTCCTTTGAGACGTTATTTATTTATTTCCACTTTTTAAATTTTCAGATCATCAGCACAGGGTAATTAATTGCACCCACTTTGATATTCTTTTTTTAAAAAAAAATAAATCAAATGAGAGGAAAAAAATAATAATCCTAGAAAGGAATTCAGATAAATAAATAAATAAGGAGAGAGAGAAAGAAAGAACTAATTTACCTCTGGCTAGATGCAAAATTATTCTCAACGTGCCAGGATTAAGGCGCTCGATAGACGCGAAACGTTCTGTACCAATTACACGGCTCCTCTGTAAACTTTGCTTATCGAAAACATTAAAGTCACTCCGAATGAATAAGGTCTTCAGATTCCCTCAATAGAAATATCCTTCTTATATGGAGATCAAACAAATGGCTCTGAACTGTGGCCTTGAGCGGGGATCCAAAACGTTTGTGCGTGTGGACGTGCGGGAAAGAATAAAGTACATGGCGATGAAAGTGGAAGGACTCAAAGTGAGCTCCCTGCTCCCTCCCCACCAACAAAATCTGCTGGTCTGGGCAGGGCCGGCCCACCCGTGAGGCAAGGTGAAGCAACCGCCTCAGGCGGCAGAATCCACAGGGGCAGCTGATTCAGCCTACAAGGAATGCATCACCCGTTCCTGCTGCCACAGTGGCAATGACAGCTGAAGAACACATCCTTGGAGGCTGGACCTGCCAGGTTCCCGGCAGCTCCCCACCCAATCTGCCTCTATAGCACCCTCTTGGAGAATGGGAGGTGCTGCTGGTCTCCTCCCACCCTCGTTTCAGATCTTTTCTTTCCTCTTAGTTCCTAATGTAGATCTTCGCTCACTCCTTCTTCCCTGGTGAGGAGGTGGGGGCACCATTTTGCCATTCACCTCGGCTGCCAAAATGTATTGGGCCAGCCCTGGCTCTGGGCTGCTCACCTGAAGGCCTGCTTAAAAACAAAAAACCTTCCTTAACATTCTGTGTCAGCTTTCAAACATTGTTATCTACTTTGCTAAGCAGCTCCCACAAACACTGCAACAGATGGCTGCACTAAAGTGCCCTTGTGTGCTGGGCCCGGGGGTAACCCGTGAAACGCGGTCCAGGACCAGTCCAGAATCCGAAGGTTCTGCTAGGAGTCAGTCTGAGAGGGCTAAGGCAGGGCACGAGGCAGGAAACCAGGCAAGGACAGGTATAAGATCTCAGGTAGGATCTAGCATACAGCAATGTTGCTCCCTCAACCTGGGGCGGTGTCCGACAGCCTTTTATCTTTGTCGGGGTAGCGGCTGGTCCTGATCCCCCGGCGACTCACCTCCCTGTTTTGCCCAAAGGCGAGCACTCCTCCTGCGAGTACTCAGGCCTCTCCTTCTCTCAGACCTTAGTCTCTGCAGCTCAGGAGATGTTGGTGGGTTACTAGACCCAGGGGCTGCCTCAGCCTCCCCTGACCAAACCAGTAGTGGAGCAGCTGTAATTGTTGGCCCAGCTGGAGGCAACGAGGTAACCCCCGCATTTGAAGCCAGGGCAGGCTCAGGCCCCTGACTCGGCCCAGCTGGTGTTTGTTGCAGGGGAACCTGTGAAGACTGGGACTCTTCAGGATCAGGCACCAGACTTGGTTCAGGTGATGCCTGAGGCAAAGGATCCAGTGCAGACTGAGTCTCCTCTGGTTCCAAGTCCGACCCCGAGTCCCAGGCCATCACACACTGCAAAGGGATTGCTGCACTAAGGTGCCCTTGTGAGATGTCATGGTCTTCAGGGCCGTCACAACCATGAATAGTCCCCAGTTGTTTTTTTCTCCCAGCAGACATTCCTCTCTGTTGTCACATGGCATGCTCTGCCCCCCTCTAATTTGACTTGTTGCCTCCTGCGTGGTGGAGAATGCAACCCCATTATCAGTTGAAGGCAGTTATGCTTCCGGGTACCAGTTGCTGAAAACCACAGAAGGCAATGGCTCTTGTGGGCCTTCCAGAAGTATCTGATTGGCCACCGTGAGAACAGGATGTTGGGCTACATAGACCTTTGGTTTGATCCAGAAGCCCTCTTTTTGCATCCTTAAGTAGGATTCACCTGCCAGCCCAGTTAGCTTCTACACATGGAATAGGGAGCTGGCTCATCTTGTCCTTTGAACCGGGGAGCAAAATGTGTTGAGCCAGCCCTGGTGGACCTTGGTGACTTATCGGGCAGTCAACTAGGCAGCAATTGTCTTCTAGCAACTGAAGGGGACCATCAGGAGATGGTGGGAGAATCATGGGAGCTCTGAGATTCTGCAGGTGGCCTATGAGGAGCTAGTAGATCCTAGGACATGGACAAATAGAAAAGAAAAGAAGGTGAATGATGGAATGTTGGAGTTGTGAAGAAGAAGAAGAAAGAGTGGTGCATAAGTGCGTCCTTTTCTGTATTGCCTCAGGCCACATCATTCTCCAATGAGATTTTAACTGTAAAGAGGTAGATATAGGTTGCTCTGACCACAGGGAGATTAATGATTACCTTAAGTGCACTCCAAAGAAGAGTCCACATAACCTTCAATGTAAACCCAACTCTCCTTTAAAGATGGTGGTAAGTGCATTTTCAAGTTACCAGAAAGACAACAAGGAAAAACAGATGCCATAGACTCATAGGACAGAGGTTCCCCATATCCTCCCCATGGACAACTCGATCATTACTGATGGTCCTCAAGGACCATTTGTTGATTTTGTTGCTTGTGTAGCAATCACACTATGCCACGGTCAAAGCTGTGTCATTTCTAATTGTACTTTCATTGCTTCTTTAATTTCTCATATTGTATTTCACCACTTAACAATAATTCTAATTATAAGAAGCAATCAAAATGCAGTTAAAAATCAAAATGAATATTCAATGTGGACAGGCCACAGGCCACCCAAATCAAGTTCATGGACCACGGGTGGTCTGTGGACCACAGTTTGGGAACCCCAGTCATTGAACATTTGGAGTTGTCTTATTCTGTTGGTCCAGCTTACCCAATTTTATTGGACTACAACTCCCCTCATCCCCAGTTATTGGAGTACAACTGTCCAGCTAATAGTCAGGGGTGATGGGAGTTGCAGTCCAACAACACCTGGGCACCCAAGGTGGATCTAACCTGTCTGACAACAAGTTCTCCAGTAATTGAGGCAGAAGTCTTTCCAGGATTTGTGACCCAAGCCAGGAACTGAACTGCAGCCGTCCTGAAGGCAAAGCAACCATTCTACCACTGAATGATGGCCCTTCCCTATTCAAATCCCTTTGTGTCGACACATCCGTTTGACTGCCTTAGTGATTCAAGGCATTGTGAGCTCTAATGAAAATCAATGAAACAACATATCTAAAATCCTTCAAACGTAGACTTCTCTTTCTCTCTTTTACAGTGAAGGCTTATTTGATTTAGGATGGAGACTATGCAACCCCGCTGAGAATCTGCCCTCATGTTTATCATACAAAGTATTTTTACCTCTTTGTCGCTCAACCACAGCCATGTCCCTCCACTAGGCAAGCAATTTCATGGGAAAAACAGAACGTACCCGCAGAAGACCATTAAGGGGACATGGTGCCTTAAATTATGGCGTGATCAGCAGTTGGGTCAGGCTATTTTGAGAGGAATCTGTATTTTTAGCATCTCCTGAAGAAGAGCGTTTCCCTGAGAATCAAAAAAAGTTACTCTACTTGGAGGGTATTTACTTACGGTTGCAAAGTCATCAAGTCCTGCATTTCCAGTTCTTATTGTCCAAACACATGTCTGTGAAATGCATACCTGGTTTCACAGGTAGACCTTGCATTTATTATTATTATTGTTTTATTTCTTGTATTTATATCCCACCTTTTCCTCCAAGGAGCTCAAGGTTCATTGGAGATTTTAAAGCAGGGATTGGGTAGGCATCCATCAGGGATTCTTTAGTTGAGATTCCTGCATTGCAGAGGGTTGGGGTAGAAGACCTTCTGGGTGTCTTTCAGCTCTTCAGTTCTATGTTAAATCATCATCTGTTTCCATAGAATCATAGAGTTGGAAGGAACGCTGAGAACCATCTGGTCCAACCCTCTGCAATGCAGGAATATGCAGCTGTCCCACATGGGGATCAAACCCGCAACATTGGTGTGATGAGCACCATGCTCTAACCAGCTGAGCTACCCAGGAAGTCACAAACAAGGCCTTCTCTATTGGAGGGATTTGGGGCACTGGATCCTTTCCTTTACCATCGCTCTCAGTGAACCTTCACTTGCTCTCAGTGGTGTCATCATGTAGCCTGAACACAACTGGCTGCTGCATTATGTCATGGGGAGGCTGCCCCAATGAAATTGGTACTTCTGGTTTCTACCTGAATATGGAAACTGGAAAATATTCAGTGCAACTTTATATTGACACTCATTCTTGTTTCTGGAAGCAATGAGGACTCCGTGCCTTTGTGATTTGAGAAGTTCAGGAGGCCACCTTGAGAGAGTGGGTAAGAGCTCAGTAAGCAAGGCTGCTCCAACCTGAGCTTTTGAAGGCACCCAAATTCACTCCCAAACATGGTCACCGGAACTGCAGTTTTGCACAGTTGGGATCTACCTCTTTCCCCACAAACAACTCCAGCCCCACCCATGATCCCCATCTACAAAAGGAAAAGTTAGTTACGACAGATCTTCTTATCTGACCTACTTACAAACGTACATGAAAGCGCAGTTAATTTGGGCTGTTATCTGTCAAATTGATAAAAATCTCCCTGTTTGGTACTAATTATATTCAGCATGAATTTCTCTGCACAGGGACATTAGAAACGGCATTATGACCTCAATGAGAGTGAGACAACTCCCTGAGTTGAGTTGGAAATTTCCCCCTTGGAGCTTTGCCCTAATAAAATTTCAAGGGCCCGTTTCTATGGAGCATTCCTGGAACAGTACATTTCTCCCCTTCAAAAAAAATAAATAAATCTCATTGTCAAATGTCATGTAGATGGTTGTGGTTTGAGGAAGGGTGGTGCAATAATGAGGATCATGTTTAGGAAAATGAAGAATGTTGTCACGTGTGTGATGGGAGCCAATGAACTACTACAGTTATGGAACGCATGAGGAAGGGTAAGAGTCTTAAACAGAATAGAGATTGAGATTAAATATTTGTTGTCCATTATAACTGTTGAATATGAGAACAATCTACCAGGGAGACTCCAGAGTCACCAGCACTGAAATATACAGTGGTACCTCGGGTTACATACGCTTCAGGTTACAGACTCCACTAACCCAGAAATAGTACCTCGGGTTAAGAACTTTGCTTCAGGATGAGAACAGAAATTGTGCGGTGGCGGCACAGCAGCAGCAGGAGGCCCCATTAGCTAAAGTGGTGCTTCAGGTTAAGAACAGTTTCAGGTTAAGAACAGACCTCCGGAATGAATTAAGTACTTAACCTGAGGTACCACTGTATGCCAATTTAAGGAGATTATATTCATGCCTGGCATCAATCACTGCCTCATGTCACAGAGGAGGCAAGGAGACTCTAAAGTAACATAAGATACAAACCAAAAACCAGGGAGCACCAGAATTCAAGCCCACCACATTCAGGAAGATTTGTATGCTGCTGGGAGATATATTTGTATTCCATCTTTGCTCACATAAGCAATAAAATGATCTGCCACAAAGGAATCTTCCTCCTTTGGTCAGATATAGCTTACTTCTTAATTTTTCCACCAAAGTGATTCGCTTAATGGTCTTCTGTGAATTAACTAACATGGCTCCTTTTTAGGTTCTTCAGATGTTGAGAAACCCAGGCAAGAGGATAACCAATTTAAGGTTTGAAATGAAAATCCTCATTGTTGTTTTGAAAAATATGGTTAGCGGGGCCAAATCGGGAGATTCCAATAGTTGCTCTCCAGTCACTTTAGTAATTGTATGTATGTATGTATGTATGTATGTATGTATATGAATAACATTTTATCTGTGCTAAGGTTTTTGGCAAAAAATAAAACCCATGAGCAATTTACAATAATAATAATAATAATAATGAAATAAAAATCAAAGAACCATAGAATTGTATGGAATGCATCCCATGGATCATCAGAAAAATCATTCCACAATAAAAGACAAATATTTATCAGAATGCAATAAATACATCTAAACTCCATCATTTAAAGTAGTTCCAGGATAAAACCCACTGAAGTTGGTTACACCCCATTTCCACGTGTTTACAACTGAATGTGTGTGTGTTTGTGTGTAAAATATGAAGATCCATACATTTCTCCTAGTATGCATACTGTTGTATGCAATATTGCACAGTACATTTATTTTGCAAGCCTTTTCGCCTGGTATACTCTACTTGTACATGTTACTATCAGTAATATAATAATTTTGCATGTACTTCCCACTTATGCACACATTTTGTACACGTTCTTTGGGCGGGGAAGTGCAATTTCCAAAAGAAAGGTGTGTTTTGGCACATGCATTGGTTTGGGACGTGTGAATTTTTTAGATTTGCATTGAAATCAAGCTGAATGAGTTCACTCCCTCAGCGGCAGAGTGCAAAAGCTCGTCATATGGGATAAGTTATTCTCTGCATTCTGCCTCAGCTTTTGCAGGGTTGTGGAAACTCATAAGAGGAGGAGAAAATAGCTAGACACACACAGCAAGCTACTGCCCATGAGCAGGGCCAGATTTAGGTTTGATGAGGCCCGAAGCTACTGAAGGCAATGGGGCCCTTTATATGTCCAGCTGTCCTTTGTCAACAACAAATTACCACTATTTTTTGTGTTTAATATAAGCCATATAGTAATTTATGGACCTGAGTATTCACTGGAAGGACAGATCGTGAAGCTGAGGCTCCAATACTTTGGCCAGCTCATGAGAAGAGAAGACTCCCTGGAAAAGACCCTGATGTTGGGAAAGATTCAGGGCACAAGGAGAAGGGGACGACAGAGGACGAGATGGTTGGACAGCCTTCTTGAAGCTACCAGCATGAGTTTGACCAAACTGCGGGAGGCAGTGGAAGACAGGAGTGCCTGGCGTGCTCTGGTCCATGGTGTCACGAAGAGTCGGACACGACTAAACGACAACAATTTATGGACCTAATAGGTATCTAAAGCCATTTGCACATAACAGTCAGTACAGAATGTAGGCACCCTGTATATAGAAATGAGTGAACCAGTGATATTTTAGGGAGCAGGCTAGCAGGGAGCAGGCTTACATCATAGGAGCCTACACAACACAAAACACTGTTGCTGTATGTAGGTTTTGTTTTATTTGTTTTTTATCTTATATTTTGGAAATGTACATCCAGTGGTTTTTTCCCTTTAATTTTTTTTGGGGCCCCCAAGAGAGTGGGACACTAAGCTATAGCTTGTTTAGCTTATATGTAAATCTGGCACTGGTCATGGGAGGCTTGCTGGGTAAAGCACAGAGAACATAAGAAAAGCCTACTGGATCCGACCAGTAGCTTATCTAGACCAGCATCCTGTTCTCACAGTGGCCAAAGAGATACTTGTGGAAAGCTCACATGCATGACTTAGGCTGACCTCAACTCTCCCCACCTGTGATTCCCAGCCACTGGCATTCAGAAGCATTACTGCCTGTGACAGTAGCTAGTAGCCATTGGTAACATTCTCCCCCATGAATTTGTCTAATCCAGCAGGTTCTTCTTATGCTATTAACATTAATCTTCATCTAAAGCCTTCCAAGTCAACTAGTACTTCCAGTTGGTGCTTGTTTTATAACTAGCAACTCGTGATTTCGTCAACGTTCATATTTCCTGGCTCAGAAAAAAAAAAATACAAGCTTGAGGAACGAGGAAGTTGAAGAAAACACTCCATATAATTCATTCTCACTGATTTAATCCATTTAGTCTGATTTAATTAAAGTTTAATTGGGATGAGAGTTTAATTTATAGAATTTGGAATTACTTTATCCCTATATAAAAAATTTAGTCAGCAGCTTGTCTGTAATTAATCTGGGTATATGGTTTATACTTTCTGCTCTTCCTCTTCATTGATTTTTATAATAATATATATTACTTTCTTTTTTGACTATTTCTAGATTCAAATGCATTTATAAGAAAAATAATTTATTTCAAAGGTTTCTCCCCTCTCCCCTTTTCCTTCTCTTTTCCTTATTTTAAATATTTATTTTCCTATACTTTTCTTTGCTTAGTTATAATACGATTATAATATTCTAACAGATGGATTAACGATACCTGTTTTTATTGCCCTGTTTGCGTAATGATATATCTCTTTTTTGTACTCATTTTCAGCATCTTGATTAGGCACTTTAACAATGCAATGAAGAGATAACGCGGCTATGCCTATCTGATTCAGTGACAATGCAGACGTGTATTTCTGAGCATTTTTTAAAAAATAACAATACATGTTTGAGTGACTCAATGCTCAACTCAAAAACAAATCAAGGGTCATGACCTTGAAAGGCTGAGTTCCTAGAACCATCAGGGCAGCTGTGTCCAAGGCAGCTGTTTACCAGCTCCATCTGGTACGCAGGCTGAGACCCTACCTGCCCACGGATTGTCTCACCAGAGTGGTGCATGCTCTAGTTATCTCCCGCTTGGACTACTGCAATGCGCTTTACGTGGGGCTACTTTTGAAAGTGACCCGGAAACTACAACTAATCCAGAATGCGGCAGCTAGACTGGTGACTGGGGGCGGCCACTGAGACCACATAACACTGGTCTTGAATTACCTACATTGGCTCCCAGTACGTTTCTGAGCACAATTCAAAGTGTTGGTGCTGACCTTTAAAGCCCTAAATGGCCTCGGTCCAGTATACCTGAAGGAGCATCTCCACCCCCATCATTCTACCCGAACACTGAAATCCAGTGCCGAGGGCCTTCTGGTGGTTCCCTCGTTGCGAGAAGCCAAATTACAGGGAACCAGGCAAAGGGCCTTCTCAGTGGTGGCTCCCGCCCTGTGGAACGCGCTCCCACCAGATGTCAAAGAGAAAAACAACTGCCAGACTTTTAGAATACATCTGAAGGCAGCCCTCTTTAGGGAAGCCTTTAATGTTTGATGGACAATATTAATATTTTGTTGGAAGCTGCCCAGATGGGCGAGATATAAATAATAAATAATCATCATCATCATCATCATCATCATCATCATCATCATCATCACTCCCATCCATCTCCATTCATACCCTGCAGAAGCATATAGGTCAGTGGTACAACATTTATTTTGAACACAGACGTTCCCCAGGCTCAACCTTTGACCTCTCCACATAGGACTGGGAAAAGCTCTGTGTCTGGAAGCCTGGAGAGCTGCAGCCAATCCGTGTAGACAATACTGAGCTAGATAGAGCAATTGGTCTGACTTGTTAGAAAAGTAGATTCCTAGGTCCATTGCTGGTCCTGCAGTTACATAGCTTTGTTGGAAGGCCATTTCTGAGCCAGGCTGAAGAAGTTCTCCCCTTCACTGGCCATACCTACATGTTTGGAGACCACAGATGACTAACTCACCGGTAGTTTTTCTCACTTCTTAATTTAGATTCATTTACATTGTTCACACACACACCGGTCTTCAAAATGGCTTACAGTGTTGCCAAATACAGTTGAACAAGTCCTTATTCCTCAATCCCAAAAGTCCAGTACCTGAACCCTCCCTTTGTGGTGTGGTTCCACAGTAGCTCATACTCTTCAATCTTCTACTAAGCTATACCTGTTGTTCTCTGGATGCTGTGGGACTCCGACCAGAAAGAGAATCTGGTTGGCCAATGTGATGCTGGACTTGAAGGGCCATTGGTCTCATCCAGCAAGTTCTTCTTCTGTTCTTAACTCCCATCAGCCCCAGTCAAGGTGGGCAATGGTCAGGGATGCTGGCATCTGTAGTCCCAGGAAATAGGTGTCAGTATCTTCTCTGCTACAGAGGACCATTTCCCCAAAAAAGAAAAAGGCTTTTTTTCTGGCCCATGTAGGACCAGTCTGGAAAGTTAGCCTTGGTGAAGACTTGACATTTTCATCCCCCCCCCCCAAAAAAAAGTTTTTGATTTGAGTTTCCATTGAAATGAGTCTGTATTTTAATGTTTTAATGTTTCAATGTTTTAATGTTGTATTTTAATCTTGGTTTTAAGTTGTATTTCAATCAGTTTGCTTTTATATCGGGTGCTAGCCACCCTGAGCCCAGTTTTGGCTGGGGAGGGTGGGGTATAAATAAATTATTATTATTATTATTATTATTATTATTATTATTATTATTATTATTATCTCTAGATATCACTTCCCTTAGGCATTAGCCTTATCAGGGCCATTAGGTGACACCTTTTGGTATCTCTAAATATTCAGGCCTCTCATGATGAGATATCTGAATAGCTATCACATGGAAGAAGTTAAGCACATTATATTCTCTGCTGCTCCTGGAGATTGGGACCAGATCAAACGTTACAGGTGAGTTTCCATCAGGAGGAACTTCAAAGGGCTGTTCCGCAATAGACTAAATTGCCTTGATGGGTTGGGGGTTCTCCTATGTTTCAGGCCTTCCAGTAGAAGCTAGACAGGCATCAGTTGGAGATGCTGGAGATCAGGATTTCCTGCATCAAGCAGAGAGTTTAACTGAATGGTCAACACAATCCCCTTCCATGTTATGTTACATACAAGATGGCTGAGAGAAATGTGTCTTCCCTTTTTTCACTCTATGAAAATAATTGGTGGGAAAGTTTCTATTGACATCTCTCAGAGTTGGTACTCAATGCATGCGGTGGAAGTTGAGCTGAACTGAAATTTTCCGAAGGACTCATTTTCTCAGAATTTTTCTGCAGGGGGAAAAACAAGATTTTGCTTTTTGTTCCTATCACACCTCCAAGAAAAAGAAGGCCAACTTGCAGAATCTTTCTCTGCATTCTGCACCAATTTGTTCTTCTAGAGTGGCTGCAGCAAGAGTTATTGCTGCAGCAAGGCAAACAAACAAAAACTGAGGAAACAAGGAATGGCACGCCTCTGGTCAATACAAATGGGGACCCCCCCCCCCCCATGCCAAGAAACTGTTGGAGAAATTCTTTGTCCACAAATAGGGAGACGAACTTTGAAAATACGTACATTTGTGCACTGCTGTTGCTGCCGGGAAGGGGTGATACTAGCTAAATGCCACATGCAGGAAAATTAGGAGAGAATTTGGGGAAAGGGCTGTAGGTCAGGAGTAGAGCATCTGCTGTGCATGCAGAAGGTCCCAGGTTCAAATCCCGGCATCTCCAGGTAGGGCTGGGCAAGACCCCAGCCTGAAACCCTGGAGAGCTTCTGAAAAATTCTGAGCTAGATGGACAAAATATCTGACTTGGTATAAGACAGCTTCCAATGATCCTAGATGGTTCTGCTCAGCTGAAATGTATTAGGAAATAAAATGATTTATTTTTAAGCTATAAACTTAGAAACATTACTCAATGAGCTTGACTGATTTCCTCATTTTCCTGGGCTGAGCCTTCAAGGCTTCTGAGATCCACCACCCTTCCATAAACTATATCAAACATGCCATTTTAGAGATATTGTAGTCAACCATTTAAAAAAAAAAAAACTTGCTCAGCATGATGATTCTTAGCTGAGTTTGACAAGTTCTTTATGGTCAGGTTTTTAAGCAGCTGGAAAACAACAAGAAGATGAGAGGGTGGAGGTGAAGGACAAACCAGCAGCTTACTGAACTTTGATGGGACCCACTGAGACTCAGATATCCTCCCTTTAATCTCTGGGAATCTAGATTTGTCTTTCAAATTCGCTGAACCTTCCTTGAACCAGCTGTGGTCTGCATGCTTTCACCCCCCGCAAATGCACTTGTCTTGTTTTGATATTCTGAGCCTTCTGAGTTATTCTGTATGCAACAACTTATGCAAATCACAATTGTGGTCAGACGTTAGTTAGCTGACGGTGCTGTTATTTCTTCAGATGGTTTATGTGCATGTAAGCTTAGGAGAAACCCTGATAGATCATTAGGATAAATAACAGGCACCGTCTGTTCTTACACGTCAGCATAATCTGACTGCGACGTGCGCCTCATGGCTGCTGCTGATCTATTCTTCTGACCTGCATTTCTCCAGTAACATCTAGCAAAGGATGGGGTACACTAGGATGTGATTGTGCTTAATGCAGGGGTCAGCAATTTTTTTCAGCAGGGGGCTGGTCCACTGTCCCTCAGACCTTGTGGGGGGCCAGACTATTTTTTTTTTGGGGGGGGAAGATGCAAGAGTCCCCGTGGCTGCTTACCTGTGTCTTGTGAGTGGCAGGGGCTGGTGGCAGCGGTGTGTGAAAGGGCTCCAGAGAGGGGCTGCTTAAAATGGCAGATAAAGGGTCAGGCTGCCTGCTACAACTGCTACTTCCTATCTTTATTGATAATCAACCAATAACAAGTTGTCCTGGCGTACTCTGAGGTTAGTCTCAATGGTGAACATGATGAGCAGTGTAGTCTAAGCAGAAATTTCTATTGACCACAGTCCCAAGGGCAGTGCTAGAGAGGAGTCATGATCTAATACAGGTTCAGGTCCAATGCCAAGAGAAAGGTTCAGAGTCAAATGGTAAGGCCAGATTCCTGCCTCTGCAGCAAATCTAGGATGGGAATCCTAGGGTCAGTACAAAAATTGCAGGCCAGTGGAATTCCTGAAACAGTCAAGCCATGGCTGATCACCAGTGAAAGTTGAGCAGACACAGAGCCTCTTCCTTGCTTCTTGTTTATTTCTCCCAGTCTTATTTGACGCACCTGAGCTTGCTCCAGCTGAGTAGCCGTGTCTCTCCCCTTAACAAAACATGCAATCATCACCCGACCTGAACTGAGGCCACAAACCTCCTCTCAGACCTAGCGAGTCCCATGATCTTCACCTGATCAACCACTAGTAGCCAAAATTGTGGAAACCTTTTGGGGGGGAAAGGCTCATAACACCTGATTGGCTATCTAAACACTCATGTTCATTGGCTACATTCAAGCAAAGGAAAGCTACTGCATATCAACCTAAGCAAATCGTGCTTCCTTTTTCTGGTTATTTTGCTTTAACTTTTGATAGAATACAGATAATTGAACAAACCTTTTTGCATTCCATTCTTCATTGAATTATCTTTCCATTGATATATAATTTTATGGTATTACTCCAAAAAAAGTAGCATTATGAGCTATTAAACCTCAGAAATTTCCACAATTTTGGTCACTAGTGTAGTAAGCTGGGCTGTGTTCTCTCATCTGCCTCAGTTTCTTAAACTCTATTTCCCACTGTGTTCCTGGAGAAGGGCACATCTCTGGTTCTGGAGATGTGTCCATTTCTCCTGTCTCCCGTGAATTGTTGGCTGCCCCTTTGACATCATCTGATGTCCATTGAGTACCTTCTAAGTCCCCAACATCCCCTTCACCCTCTTCAGCTTGTCCTGGTGTGTACCAATTGTGGCTATACCCTTCTCCAGGATCTTCTTCCCCTTCCTCGTTGTCCTGCCAGTTCATGGCAAAAGTGCTCTTGGTGGAAGGCCCATAGTTTAGTGGCAGACCATTTGCTTTGCATGCAGAAGGTCCCAGATTCAGTCCTCAGCATCTCTAGGTAGAGCTGGGAGATACCCTGGTCTGATCCCCTGGAGATCCACTCCCCATCAGTGTAACCAGTAATGAGCTAGATCAAGCAGTTGTTTGACTCATTATAAGGCTCTTTAAGGCAAAACTGCTCGAGGAGGGTGCACAGAGGGAATGAAGAGGGAGTGTGGTCTGGGGGTGGTCCTATGGGTCACATAGAAGAGCTTGGAGACCCACAATTAGGGGTCTGAAGATGGAAGGGAAGGGAAGTAGCAAATTGGGACACCCATCAACCAGCACCAGTAGGATGGAGCTGCTCCTCTCCATGTTGTGTTTATTTATGCAGTAGCTGGACCAACAATACATGTCTCCATTGAGGAGGATTTCTCACCCTGGGCTCTTGGTTTCCCTTCCAACCTTTAAAGCAGATTTGCATCGCATGCAGATTTTATAGCCCGACGTGTAAGGAATCCGTCACCTCTGCTGCGTCTAATTCATCTTTGCTCTCTCTATTTTTCCGCATAAGCAGATATTGCAAAGTGATAAAGCCCTGTGGAAATATGTAAGGCAGATAAGCAATCCTCAGGTACTTCTTTTAATGTAGCAGATGAAGAACTATTCTCTTTATTAGCAAGGTTCATTTGTGTGTGAAATCAGATAGGCCTATTTAAAGAAGAAGTGGCAAAAATGAATTTATCTGTCACTGAACCGATGCGCACACGTTGGTGTGAGTTGCGGTGAAATTGCAGATTTGTTAGGAGTTGATCTCCCACTTTCTTGTCTAACTTAATGACTTACCGTACTTCTCCACATCCTGATCTTTTCCTGTAACAACCCCTCCCTGGCCCCCTATATTTTAAGGTTATCGGTTGTGACGCAAGCTGTTAGTCCTCATCAACACTTCATGAAGCGAGAATGTAATAGCTCTGCTGGAACAGACCAGTGGCTCATTTGGTCCACCATCCTTTTCAGGGCAGAGTCTTCAGAGATTACCTGCTCCCAGCAGAACAGCTTCTTCCAGGGTCCCTGGTTATGGGAAAATCTCTTCTATACAGTTCGAAGTAACCAAGCGTTTATTGTCTCCAGGCACAAGACAAAGCTAAACACTACGATCAACTATCTACAGTTCTTCTGGTCCTTAAAGTAAAAAAATACATATGCACAGAGAAGGAATGTGGGTGGCACTGTGGTCTGAACCACAGAGCCTAGGACTTGCCGATGAGAAGGTCAGCGGTTCGAATCCCCATGACAGTGTGAGCTCCCATTGCTCGGTCCCTGCTCCTGCCAACCTAGCAGTTTGAAAGCATGTCAAAGTGCAAGTAGATAAATAGGTACCACTCCGGTGGGAAGGTAAACAGTGTTTCCATGCGCTGCTCTGGTTCGCCAGAAGCGGCTTAGCCATGCTGGCCACATGACCTGGTAGCTGTACGCTGGCTCCCTCGGCCAGCAAAGCGAGATGAAGCTAACCCAGAAATAGTGCTTCAGGTTAAGAACTTTGCTTCAGGATGAGAATGGAAATCGTGCTCCGGCAGCGAAGCAGCATCAGGAGGCCCCATTAGCTAAAGTGGTGCTTCACGTTAAGAACAGTTTCAGGTTAAGAACGGACCTCTGGAACGAATCAAGTTCTTAACCCAAGGTACCACTGTACATAAATGGAAATATGACACTTTTTAAAAAGCCCTTTAACTTTCTGAGTCATAGGCTCCAGCCCAGGGGGACCCCCAGCATTCAAAGAACCAAGAAGCCCCCACAAGGCCTGAAATGGAAGCCCCCCCCTTCCTTATTGCCAAGAGGTGATACACGCCCTTTGACAAAACCGCCTTAGCGTTCTTCATGCACAATATAATAGGGGCCGCGACTTAAGTGGCAGACAGCTAAAAGATTTTGGGAGAAAATAGAATTTACTAAATCCCTTTCTCTTTTATGTTGCCTCTCGTATTTATTTCTCATCTATTTAATTGTGCCGTTTCCTTCCTCCCTTCTTTCCTTTCTCTTTCTTTCTCTCCGCTCCCCCCCCCCGCCCTTTTTGTCTGACAATCTGCCTTGTATTTTAAACACATCTGAATAGTTTCCCAATGTTCTATTCAGATTGCGTTAAGCTATTGATAATAGTTTCTTTTTTTAAAAAAAATATATATTATATAATAATAATAATAAAACGAGAAGAGGATTCAGGCGAACTCAAATTCCGAGTACAGCTGGTTCAGCAAGGGAAGTGAACTCTGAGGTGTTTGAATAGATAATCTAGAATGATGCCATTTCCTTATCAGCATTTAGAGAATAAATACATGTTCACTGTGGGAATAAAAAAAAATTAAGAAAGGAATACAATAGGAGCATTTGGTTTAATACAATCTCTTTAGGATTGGAAGCACCAAATATTATCCCCCCACCCACCCCACCCTCTGGGTCTAAAACAATGAATGCCTTCAAAAGAGTTCAGTTCTGTATTGTTGGCGACTAGGGGAAATAGTCTGCAGAATTTAAATACTCCCTTTAGATACTGCTGCTTTGCTCCCCTTTATTAATCACATTTATATCTTGCCTTTTGTGAAGGAGTTCAGGGTAGCTGCACACAGATGTTAGACCTTTTCTATATATATTTTTTCCCCAACAGCCCTGTGGAGGGTTAGCTTAGAGTGAAAGTGTGTGGCTGACCCAACTTCAGCCAGCAAGCTTCATGGCTGATGAGGAATTTGAACCCTGGACTCTACAGGGGTGCAGTTCAGTGCTCACAGTTTGCCACCAAACTGAGCATATCACACAAGTCCTCGCCGTGGGATCACATTCACCCGGTGCTATACCAGCTGCACTGGCTCCCGGTGGAGTACAGGGTCAGGTTTAAGGTGCTGGTTTTAACCTTTTAAAGCCCTATACGGCCTAGGACCCTCGGACCTACAGGACTGCCTCTCCTGGTATGTCCCGCGGAGGACCTTATGGTCTTCAAACAAAAACATCTTGGAGGTCCCAGGCCACAGAGAGGTTAGGCTGGCCTCAATCAGAGCCAGGGCTTTTTTGGCTGTGGCCCCGATCTGGTGGAATGCTCTCTCACAAGAGACTAGGGCCCTGCGGGACTAGACATCTTTCCGCAGGGCCTGCAAGACAGAGCTGTTCCACCAGGCCTTTGGCCAAGGCACAGTCTGACCCCCTCCTTTGGTAATCCTCACAGAACTCTAGCCCAATGGTTGCCATTAATTTGATTTTGAATTGATTTTAAAATGAATTGATTTTAGAATGCTGTGTTACTTTTATTGTTGTTAGCCGCTCTGAGCCCAGCTTCGGCTGGGGAGGGAAGGATATAAATATTTTTTTATTGTTGTTGTTGTTGTTATGATGATGATGATGATGATGATGATGATGATGATGTTGGGGTCAGCGGCAGCCAGAGATGCCTGGCTCTAGGGATTTCATTTTAGAAGTGATCGGTGGGCAGTATTTGCTCCCTCCAAATCCAGCTCAACTTCAGGAAGAACTTTCTGACCATCAGATCTGTTTGACAGCGGAACGGTCTGCCTCAGGAGATGGTGGGCTCTCCTTCCTTGGAGGTTTTTAAGCAGAGGTTGGGTGGTCATCTGTCATGAATGCTTGAGATGCAGGGAGTTGGATCAGATGACCCTTCCAGTTCTAAAATTCTCTTATTCTGCAAAAACTTACATATGTTGAGTTGGCTAGTTTCTACACACACACACACACACACCTTCTCTATCCAGGTGAGCAAAACAGATTCTCAGAAAGCACATTTCAGGCATGCAAAACATTCAAAGAAAAGTACAGGGCAGGTCCAGTGAGGAGAATTGCCTATGGAGATGTAGGTAATAGGTGGGATAAGCCAAAGAGAGTACAAATGTCCAGGAGTGCCACATTTTGCCCCCAGCTCTGAGGCTCCCAACCTCTGAATTATACCCAATGGTTGTATGAATGGGTATTCAGTTCAGGGTAGGGAAAGGAGGAAAATTTCCTTCTTATTTCATGCCTCTTGAGCCCTTTCCTAATAGAGACATCAATGGGATGTTTAATCATACCTGTGGGTACTGTCATAATAATATATATATATATATATATATATATATATATATATATTCACTTTTTCGTCAGCCGACACATGTTCCAAGCCTTCCAGGAACCAATTAAGTTGACATTTACCAAATGTGACTCTTAGAGCAAAATTGGTTCAGCAGCAGCAGCAGCAGCAGCCTCGGTGCAGTTCCCGCTCCATCCTTGACTATTGTTGGCTATGATTGTGTGCAAATGTATTTGATGCGCTGAAGGGGAGGCATCAAAATGAGGACAATGCTTCCATCCACAGGGCTCTTGCATGTATAGAAGTCAGTTAGGTCTGACAGACAGCACGGGGACCTGGTCAGATAAGGCACAGGAACGGCTTGGTCTGCAGGTAGCTGGTGTTGGGTGTCTTGTTGATGATAATAGAATAGAATAGAATAGAATTTATTATTTATACCCTGCCCATCTGGCTGGGTTTCCCCAGCCACTCTGGGCGGCTTCCAACAAAGTATCAAAACATTAAAAGCTTCCCTAAACAGGGCTGCCTTCAGATGTCTTCTAAAAGTCTGGTAGTTGTTCTTCTCTTTGACATCTGATTGGAGGGCGTTCTCTTAAACTCTTGAATTTTATGATTCTGTGCCTTTGACCGTGAAGGCAAAGCTAGCAGTCATCGATAGCCTTATCCTCCCTCAACTCATCCTCTTTTAAAGCCATCCAAATTGATGCGCATCACTGCCTCCTCTGGGAGTCAGTTCTATAGTTTAACTAGCACTGGATGGCGGGACGCGGGTGGCACTGTGGGTTAAACCACAGAGCCTAGGCTTGCCAATCAGAAGGCCAGCGGTTTGAATCCCCACGACAAGGTGAGCTCCCATTTCTCAATCCCTGCTCCTGCCAACCTAGCAGTTCGAAAGCACATCAAAAGTAGATAAATAGGTACCACTCCAGCAGGAAGGTAAACGGTGTTTCTGTGCGCTGCTCTGGTTCGCCAGAAGTGGCTTAGTCATGCTGGCCACATGACCCGGAAGCTGTATGCCGGCTCCCTCGGCCAATAAAGCAAGATGAGGGCCGCAACCCCAGAGTCATCGACAACTGGACCCAACATTCAGGGGTCCCTTTACTTTTTTGGCACTGCATGAAGAAGTAGTTTTCTTCTATTGAGATGGTTGCTGAGAAATCAGGGAGGTGAATCTGATAGGGTTAGAAGCATGAGGCTTAGTGTGGTTTGCTGTGGTGGGCAGAATATTTTGCTGTGTGTATTTATTTTACACATTTATAAACCACTTCCCTGCCTGAAGTCACCAAAAAGGTTCACAACAAGTTAAAGAGGCAAAAACCAAACAGTTAAAACCATGCAATTTTTCCTTATATACACTTTTTTTTTGCAAGCAATAAAATGTATTCACATTTCTTATGCAAACCTTCCCCTAAAATATCAATTTTTGTACATGTATTTTGGCTGCAGAACTCCATCATGCAATCTGGAGAACAGCTGATTTATGTTCTTTTCCCCCACCCCAGTATATATTTATTGTCATATTTCCAGCGTACCAGAACATAATGTCCTGCTTTATACATCAGTGTTACAAAAACAAAAGTCACAGAAACTACAAAACTCAACTCTGGAGATGTCATCACCGTCACAGCAATAACAATTCCCATGCAGTAATGGCAGATACTAATATTTTTTTGAAAAAGAAAGGTGATCATGAAATCTAAAAATTAGCACAAACCTTGGCACTGCTCTTTTCTTTTCTGGTGTATTTGTGAAAGTAAATAAAGACCCAACATATTCGCCCGTGAAAGTGTCTATATTTGGTTCCTCTTGCCCATCTTCACTTGTGTGTTAATTTGCTAATCTCAAAGGATATCTGGAAGTCAGTTTGGGCATATTGTTTTGGGGTGGGTGAATTAGGAATGGTTCATATTAAATTAAAACCCCGTTTCATGCAACCCCCAAGTTTTTTCCCATGGCAGAAGAACCAGGTCCAACATATTGCAGATCCAGATATTGCAAAGCACTGCAAGGTTTTTTCTCTTTTTTCCCCTTCTGTAAATTCAAATCAAATGCAGTGGCTTTTATGTAATTCAAAGCCAGAACCAAACACTTTTTTGGTTCTTTTCTTCTCTACCTCCCTCCTCTTCACTTACTGATCTTTTGGCTCCAAGTAAAAGCATCAAAGAACTTAAGCAAATCCAAGCCTTTTATTTTAGCTTTTATTTCAGATTGTGTGTGTGTGCTTGTGCGTGCGCATTGTGGGAAAGGCATTGCATGCTTAAAAAGAAAAAAAAACTTTGCTCATCTCTGATGCAAAGTATCCGATCCCTGTCAGATCCCGTCTTGATAGCTCCTTTTTGGAGACTAGAAACTGGAAAATGCTCAGACTAAAAGATTTTAGTTTGAAACAGGGCTGAACTAAAACTTATCCCAAATTTGGGGCCACTTTACTTGTAAGATCACTTTCACCACTGTGATCGACAGACACAGCACCGTTTCAGGTGCCAGATAATACTCATTCTGCCCCTCTACGAAATCCAACTCTGCAATTCTATGATTCTTCTTGTTGTTGTTGTTGTTGTTTAGTCGTTTAGTCGTGTCCGACTCTTTGTGACCCCCTGGACCAGAGCATGCCAGGCACTCCTGTCTTCCACTGCCTCCCGCAGTTTGGTCAAACTCATGCTGGTCTCTTTGAGAACAGTGTCCAACCATCTCATCCTCTGTCGTCCCCTTCTCCTTGTGCCCTCAATCTTTCCCAACATCAGGGTCTTTTCCAGGGAGTCTTCTCTTCTCATGAGGTGGCCAAAGTCTTGGAGCCTCAGCTTCACGATCTGTCCTTCCAGTGAGCACTCAGGGCTGATTTCCTTCAGAATGGATGCGTTTGATCTTCTTGCAGTCCATGGGACTCTCAAGAGTCTCCTCCAGCACCAGAATTTAAAAGCGTCAATTCTTTGGCGATCAGCCTTCTTTATGGTCCAGCTCTCACTTCCATACATCACTACTGGGAAAACCATAGCTTTAACTATACGGACCTTTGTTGGCAAGGTGATGTCTCTTCTTGTATGTCTAAGGAAAGAAAAGGTGTTCCCTAATAGGGAAGAGCAGATCTGTCCATTTCAATCTCTCTCACTTCTTCCAGTCTTAAGTTCAGTTCTCCACATTTCCACACCAGTTTGCAATTCAAACAAAAAGTTCTCATGGAGATTTGTTAGCGTGTAAGTGCAGATTTATCCTGATGCACACCATTTTGTATACAACCTTGTCTAACATGCACGTTTTTGAAAAGCAATTTTCCTTATAGGTAATGCAGTCTAATGGGCATTTTAGTAGTTTGGGATAGGGTAAGACCATTCTAAGGGATGCGGGTGGCGCTGTGGTCTAAACCACTGAGCCTCTTGGGCTTGCCGATCAGAAGGTCGGCAGTTCAAATCCCTGTGACGGGGTGAGCTCCCGTTGCTCAGCCCCTGCTCCTGCCAACCTAGCAGTTCGAAAGCATGTCAAAGTGCAAGTAGATAAATAGATACCACTCCAGCGGGAAGTTAAATGGCGTTTCCGTGCATTGTTCTGGTTTTGGTGTTCCGTTGCACCAGAAGCAGCTTAGTCATGCTGGCCGCATGACCTGGAAAAACTGCCTGTGGGCAAACGCCGGCTCCCTCGGCCTGTAAAACAAGATGAGCGCTGCAACCCCAGAGTCGTCTGTGACTGGACTTAGCTGTCAGGGGTCCTTTACCTTTACCTTTATCTTTAAGACCATTCTAATTGGGAATTCTGTCCCAGGGATGTGGCTGGGCTGCAAAGGTCAGCCAAGCCAGTGCCGATTTTTTACATAGCATTGCCAAGGTATATGAGCTCATCACTGAAACACTGCCAAACACACACACACACAAACAACAACAACAGCAAACAAACAAACAAATGAAAAAAAACCCAACCTTATTATAACTGTGCACAGAATTGTATCACAGGCCATTTTTATCAATGTGCAGGAAAAATGCAAAAAGAAAAAAGTGAGGAGGAAGAAACAATGACCTTTCACCACTGATTTATTAATGCATATGAATGAACTCTTATATGCCTGTTGTCTTTGTCCATGGAGTTTTCTTGGCAGGGATACTGGAGTGGCTTGCCGGTTCCTGCTCCAGGTGGATCACGTTTGGTCAAAACTCTCCACTATGACCTGTCCATCTTGGGTGGCCCTGCACGGCATAGCTCATAGCTTCTCTGAGTTATTCAAGTCCCTTCGCCACGGCCAGGCAGTGATCCATGAAGGGGAAGAATTGATGCTTTTGAATTCTGGTGCTGGAGGAGACTCTTGAGAGTCCCATGGACTGCAAGAAGATCAAACGCATCCATTCTGAAGGAAATCAGCCCTGAGTGCTCACTGGAAGGACAGATCGTGAAGCTGAGGCTCCAATACTTTGGCCACCTCATGAGAAGAGAAGACTCCCTGGAAAAGACCCTGATGTTGGGAAAGATGGAGGGCACAAGGAGAAGGGGACAACAGAGGACGAGATGGTTGGACAGTGTTCTCGAAGCCACAAACATGAGTCTGACCAAACTGCGGGAGGCAGTGGAAGAGAGGAGTGCCTGGCGTGCTCTGGTCCAGGGGGTCACGAAGAGTCGGACACGACTAAACGACTAAACAACAACATGAATGAACTCATAACATAGAATGGGAAAAGGGTGCAAAAGAACTGAAGGAATGCAGAGCTGTAGCAAACTGTGCATGCATCAACTTTGGAACTAATAGAAGAAATCCCCCCCCAAAAAAAATTTGGGAGTGGTGGAGTGCAAAGAAGACCGAAAGTAAAGGGACTGTATCCTGCATGTTCTCATCTGTTCTTCAGAAACAAGGGTGGGGGGAATCACAGCTGTTTCTGGCATCCGTAATTATTCGATAAATATATGATGTGCCCTGCTTTGGGAAACTACAGCTGCAGTCGCAAGCACCCTTACATGTTCCATGTTCCATTGAACTCAGGGAGAGTTCTGAATGTATGTGCTTTGAATCGTGGTGCATGGCTTCACTCAAAAGCGTATTCAGGAGGAAGTGAGTCCCACTGAACCCTGTAAGACTGGCTTCTGAGTAAACATGTTTACCATCAGGCCGCAAGGGTGTGTTAGTTTCACCACCCTCACATTTCTCCCTTGATTGTATTTGTTGTACGTTGTTCAGCATTCAGATTTAAACTCACAGGGGTGAAGGTTGGTCGTATCAAAGGCTGGAGGTCTTTTTTACCTGTGATGCTCCTGTTCTGTTATGGACTTTTCGCCTATTTTCCTTTTCAGAAGGTTCACGATCTGTCTCCAACAGAAGTGGAGAAGTTCACTCCACTCACCAAGGTGGGCTTTTGTTGTTGTTTTAGGCAAAAGATTTCTTTCTTTGCATTTCTGATTTCTTTTGTTGGGTGGGCGGCTAATGCCCCATTTCCTAATACTCTGTTCTGCCACTAGGTGCCACTCTTTCCTCTTTTTGAATCATAGGGACATGTGCCTGGCGAATACCCCCACCCTGAAACATTAACCACACCAACTTTGTGTTCTCACACTGAAAGGATACACATCTGAACCACAGATTCTGCTCCCAGACTTTGAAAACCAACCAAAGGTGCACACACAAGAACCAACCCTCATATATCATGTGAACAAAGTCGGCCTTGTTTCTAACAACTGCTAGTGGTACGAAGACTGTCTCTGAAAAGATGAAATAAATAATGGTGAAGGACAAGGAGTGACATTGGCAGAAATGGTTAATAACAAAAGTACCATTTCTTCCAGTCAGGATAGGAATGAGGTACAGTTTCCGTGAGTGCTTTGTACTTTTTGATAGACACTTCCTATGATCGGTTCTCAAGCATAAAGACAAAACCACAAGATGAGGTTGACGGCGCAGAAACCAGGAAGCTCTGAGGTTAACAGTGTCAGGCATTTTTGGTGATGTGAGCAAAAACAGTGGCTGCTTGGGACAAAAGGTGTAAGAAATAAAAACCAGCTCAAAGGGGAACCGAGGAAGCTGCCTAGGTGAAGTTGGTCGATTGGGCCATCTAGCTCTCCAGGGTTTTCAGGGAGGGGTCTCGAAAATGCTGGGAATTGACCTGGGAACCTTCTGCATGCAAACTGGTGTTCTACAACAGTGGTGAAGGAAGGCTCTCCGGTGGGGTGCCAAGGGGCGGGGCAAACTGCCTGGCAGCACATGCGTGGCACTGATACAGACAATAAACACACAAGATGTAACCGGCTGTACTGTTGAATAAATAAGGTATACTATTCATTGTATTAAATTGTAGATTTCAACAGAAGTATCTCATAAAGTTCAACAGAAAAAGCAGAAGACCCAGTGGATCAGTTCATTCTCTAATCAGTTCATGCATAAGGTCCATATATGTGTAAGTGTCTATTCCACCTGTCTGTTCATGGAGTCCAACAATCCACACGAAAGGTTGTTACAGTTCCACTGAATCCTTTCACAGAGTCTAAGACAAGGATTTCCAGAATATTAGCCTTGTTTTGCAGTCCTGAGCTTCATCAGTAGTACAAACTCATATATGATATCATAGGACAGTGGAACTTATAGCATAGTAGTAGCTATAAATCCTTGTCTTAGCATGAACTGATTAGAGAACGAACTGATCCACTGGGTCTTCTGCTTTTTCCATTGAACTTTATGAGCTACTTCTGTTGAAATCTACAATTTAATACAATGAATACTATACCTTATTTATTCAAAAGTACAGCCGGTTACATCTTATGTGTTTATTGAATATGTTTCACGTAACAAGAGGTTCGTTGTTGTTTTGCAAATGCTGATATGGACAGCGCATGCATGGCACCAATATGGATGGCGCATGCGTGGTGCTGATATAGATGGCGCCACTTGAATGCTGCCGATACAGATGGCACTCGAGCTGTGCCCATAACAGCGGAACACGTGCCCTTGTCTGCCCTACAGTGAGTGTAGCCCTCGGCCGGCCACCATTTTGTCACACCCCCCTCAGGGTGACACCCGGGGTGCACCGCCCCCTGCCCCCCTTCCTATGCCCCCGCTCGACCATTGAGTGGCAGCAGCCCTTCCTCTAAGGAATAGCTTTGATCAATACTGTTTGTGCAGAACGGAGGGAGGAATTCATCTGTTCCTGGCCCCTGCCACTCCCACATATGTTCATTGGTCTGCTAAACTCCTTTCTGCATTATCTGCACTGAAACAAAATCCAAATGGAAATTCACATTCAGTTTTGCAAATTGCAGTGGTTGTGATGGGTTGACAAACCCTGGCCTCCCGACAACTGAGTCACAGCCGCTCACTGGGGGAGGGAGGGAAGAGGCGGGCGGGCGCGGGAGGTCAGCACAGTGCAAACACACCACTGGCATCAATCCACCCTTCCGCACATTTCCCCTGAATATACACATCTCGGGAAACATTTTTCTTTTGCTTGGAGAAAAACGGATGCAATTCAATTTGCCTAATCCACTTTTAAAGCCATGCGACTTGGCAGCCGTCACTACTTCCTGTGTGAGTGAATTTGATAGTTTTAACTGTGTGCTGTGTGAAGAACAACTTCCTTTTTTGTGTGTGTGTGTCCTAAACCTTCCAATATTCAGGTTTGTTTCTGAAAAAGCCTCTATTTTCAGACAGCACCCACCCCAACTCAGAGGCGTGATGTGCAGAGAAGGTGCTTCAACATTGACCTCGGTATTTAAACTAAAGGTAAAGGGACCCCTGACCATTAGGTCCAGTCGTGACCGACTCTGGGGTTGTGCGCTCATCTCGCTCTATAGGCCGAGGGAGCCGGCGTTTGTCTGCAGACAGCTTCCGGGTCATGTGGCCAGCATGACTAAGCCGCTTCTGGCGAACCAGAGCAGCGCATGGAAACGCCGTTTACCTTCCCGCCGGAGCGGTACCTATTTATCTACTTGCACTTTGACATGCTTTCGAACTGCTAGGTTGGCAGGAGCAGGGACCAAGCAACGGGAGCTCGCCCCGTCACAGGGATTTGAACCGCCGACCTTCTGATCGGCAAGTCCTAAGCTCTGTGGTTTAACCCACAGCGCCACCCGCGTCCCTGACCTCAGTATTTGGGCTGCCTCAAATGAGCAGATTGACTGGTCCAGAATCAAGTGATCAAGTTTTTGCCCTGCAACTGGGTGGATAAATACTATTTCCTCCATTCATGTGCTGAACTTGAACTTTTGTCCATGTTATCTGGTAGCAAATCATCAGGGATTTGGGGTGTTCCGTAGAAGGGCCACACCCACAGTGCTTTTGCGGTGTCTTTTCCTTTCCTAAAGTGGCGTAATAGAAGAAGTTAGCAGAGGAAACAAAACTGCACAAGCATCCGGATGTAAGAGAGCCACCCGACAATGTTATGCATGACTTGAAAAAAAATATCTGTCCCACCCATATAAACACAAGTGATAAATCCATGTATATATTTATTTGCCCATTATGTCTTCAAAGAGATCGGGAATGTGCATTATGAATAAGGACACGTTTCACTTTTGCTAACGCAAGTTTTATCAGTGCACACTTTTTTATGTTGGCCCTTGTCTTTAATGAGTAAATAAAATTGCACCCCAAAGAAAAATGAAGGTAGGCTCACGTTTCTGTATCCTTTTTCTTTCTTTCTTCGGCAGATGGGTGGCGGAGGGCGGGGGGAGATTGCAGGCTATCATCTACTTATTTTATTTTATTTTTTCGGCATAAAGTAGTCCATCCGAGCCTTTGCACAAAGCCTCTCAATTCCGTCGTATCAGATCTCTACTGGGCGCCATCCATTACCACGCCGGTCCCTTTCTTTCTGATATCATTATTATTGTGATGACTATTCTGTTTATCTTGCCCGTGCGTATGCAACGGCGATATAAATTTTATATGTGGGTATGAATATGCACTGCGGGATGGGATGGTCTATCTTTATTATGCAGATGTCAGCAGGGGGAAGACAGAGAGCGTGCCTTTCACAGGTTCGAAAAGTGCTTCCACAACTTCTTATAGTTAAAGTTGCACTTTCTCGGTGCATTAAAATGAGAGGCACATTCCAGGCTCGGAGGAAAGTGAGTTTTGCTTCTGAGTGATTTGGGTGAAAAACGAGTCCCTCTCAAGTGCATTTTGAATGTGACACAGGATATTAGGGATCAGATTCCTCTTTCTTTCAAGTTCTGACCACCACCCTCGGCTCCAAGATTAAGGAAGTGGCACAGCACAGGCAGGGTGGCTAAGCCCATAGCTGTCAACCGTCCCTTATTTGGCGGGCAAGTCCCTTATCCCAGCGCTGTGTCCTGCTGCTGTCCCTTATTGATGATGTCCCTTAAATTCCCCAGGTTTCAAAGGA
The DNA here is from genome assembly GCA_034642415.1 of Podarcis siculus. Taxonomy (NCBI): domain Eukaryota; kingdom Metazoa; phylum Chordata; class Lepidosauria; order Squamata; family Lacertidae; genus Podarcis; species Podarcis siculus. Next base: position 34,354,775 of record JAXCMG010000011.1, read on the forward strand.
AACAGCTCCGCTCCCTCCCTCCCTGCTGGCCAGGGAGGAAGGAGGCTCCAACTGTGTTGCTTGGCTGCATTGCTCACCCAATAAGGAGTCTAAGAACAACTGGGGGATGGAGCTTGCATGCCTTGTGCCAATCAAATCAGCCGCATTGCCTGGGGTCTCGCCTTTGCTCAGCGCTTCCCAGCGGAGAGGTGATGGTGGTTTTCCTTGCTGCATCCCCTTTGCCGGGTTGCTGCGCTGTGGGAACCACCACTTGAGGCTTTGTTTGGCTGCTGGCTGGGCTTTCTGCCTTTGGCTCGGAGGGGCTCAGAAGCTGAACATACCTGTGCCCTGAAAATCCCTTATTTTGGCTGCTGATCCCTTATTTTTGAGGCTGCTGGTCCCTTATTTTCAAATCTGTAAGTTGACAGCTATGGCTAAGCCACAGGTGCCGAATTGCACCCTATATTGCGGGGGCTGCACGTGAACTCATGTGTGTGCATGTGCGTGTGACATCACACACCTTACGTGTCCCTGTGACGACTGTCTCATTGATAGAGGCTGGCCAGGACTCCTCCTGGTGCAACATTCACTCGCCAGGCCAGGCTGGTTGGCCCAGGGTGACATTCCACCAGGCTGCGCAGTATCAGGAGACACAGAATGACATCTCGCCAGGCCGCACAGGGTCCGGAGATGCCACACGATCCTGGGCGACACCATCCTGCTCCACATTGTGATGTCATTTCGCCAGGCCTACTTTGCCCCCTCAGGATTGGGGAGTCCAAGCACTGTCCCATTGGATGGTGGGGGGCTGTATGGGCCTCAGTCCCATACAATGCCCCACGGAGGACCTTAAGGTCCACAAATGACAACACCTTGGAGGTCCCAAGTCCCAAGGTGGTTAGATTGGTCTCAACTAGGGCCAGGGCCTTTTCAGTACTGGCCCCGACTTGGTGGAACGCTCTGTCACAAGAGACTAGGGCCCTGTGAGACTTGACATCTTTCCGCGGGGCCTGCAAGACAGAGCTGTTCCGCCTGGCCTCTGGTTTGGACTCAGTCTGACCCTTATGTTTCCCTCCCCTTATGGTTTTGATCTATGGGCTAATATTAAAATGAGACTGCATTGTAAATTATATTTTAACCTGTATTTTAATTTTTTTTAAAATTGTAATTTTACTGGTGTTAGCCACCCTGAGCCTGGCTCTGGCCAGGGAAGGCGGGGTATAAATAAAAATTTATTATTAATATTATTATTATTACAATTGGTGGGACTAGCTTAGTGGAAGAACATCTGTTCTGCCTGCAGTAAGTCCCATGTTCAATCTCCAGCATATTCAGGACTGAGATTATCATCTATCTGAAACCCTGCAGAGACACTGCAGAGAACACTAGATTTGATCTGATGCAATATTGGGCAGCTTCCTGTCTTCCTCTGTTCAAGACTTCCTGCTGATTTCCCTCATCTGAATTGCCCCATCCAAGCTGGCTCCAGGTATAACGGGGCCATTGTCCAAGTGTCCAATGATGGGTCTTCACCACGGCATCATCAGGCAGCTATTGGCTGCCATCTTGAATCCCCCACAATGCCTTGGATGTAGCATCACACAAGGCATTGTGGGGGACTGAAATCACTGACCCACAAATCTAGACCAGGCATAGGCAAACTTGGCCCTCCAGATGTTCTGGGACTACAATTCCCACCATCCCTGACCACTGGTCCTGTTAGCTAGGGATCATGGGAGTTGTAGTCCCAAAACATCTGGAGGGCCGAGTTTGGCTATGCCTGATCTAGACACTTGACAGAAGGGGCTTGGGTTAAGCAAAAGTGAAGAAGAAGAAGAGGAGGAGGAGGAGGAGGAGGAGGAGGAGGAGGAGGCGGCGGCATTTGGATTGATATCCCACTTTATCCCTCCCCGAAGGAGTCTCAAAGCGGCTAACAATCTCCTTTCCCTTCCTCCTCCACAACAAACACGCTGTGAGGTGAGTGAGGCTGAGAGACTTCAGAGAAGTGTGACTGGCCCAAGGTCACCCAGCAGCTGCATGTGGAGGAGCCGGGAAGCGAACCTGGTTCCCCAGATTACGAGTCTACCGCTCTTAACCACTACACCACACTGGCTCTCCAGTGCTGAGTGCTGACACAGGTCCTCACCTCCCTGAGTTTCTAATAACTACAGAAAATGGAGAACTCCACATCTTGGCATATAGTAATGGCTTCATTCCTTTGCACCTTGAGGTCTCCAGCTTTTTCTGAGATCCTGTTCAGGCTCTATCTGCCTCCTAGACAGTCTGGGGTGTGGTCAGCAAGGTTGGCCCACCCATGAGGCAGACTGAGGCATCTGTCTCAGGCCATGGAATCTGCTGAAGTGGCACAACCACTGAAGAAGCATCATCTGCTTCTGGCAAGGTCTCGCAAGCTCTGCAAGATCTCACAAGATCTTGCCCAAAACCTCCACTAGGTAAAGGTAAAGGGACCCCTGACCTTTAGGTCCAGTCGTGGCCGACTCTGGGGTTGCGGCGCTCATCTCACTGTATTGGCCGAGGGAGCCGGCATACAGCTTCCGGGTCATGTGGCCAAGCCGCTTTTAGCAAACCAGACCAGCGCACGGAAACGCTGTTTACCTTCCCGCCAGAGTGGTACCTATCTACTTGCACTTTGAGGTGCTTTCGAACTGCTAGGTTGGCAGGAGCAGGGACCAAACAATGGGAACTTGCCCCCATCGCGAGAACCTTCTGATCGGCAAGTCCTAGGCTCTGTGGTTTAACCCACAGCGCCACCAGCGCCCCTAAAACCTCAACTATGTGACCCCAATAAGCGAGGCTGTGACAGGGGGCGGGGCAAGGTCAGCGGGGGCAACTTCTTCCCTTTTCACCACAGGCAAGGTGGGTTTATGAAATATATGACAAGCTCCCTTTTCTTTTAAAAAGAAAAAAAAGTGAGGAAAGAGCTTGTTGGCATCCCAATCATAAGCAGATATTTTCAGCCTCCTTAAGTTTTCTCAAGCCCAAAGAAAACTTTATAAGAAGTGTATGAAAAATGCAGGTGCTTCATTCAGCATGAGTGATACTCAGCAGAAAAGGGCTGTACAGAACTCATTTTTAAAGGCTCTGGGATTGTTAATCATTGCCAAGTCAGACTTATTCCCATGCAGATAATATATTCCCTCCCCTCCCATCCTTAAAATATTTTTTTAAAAATCTGCACACAATTTCTGAGCCAGAGGAATATAAAATGAGAGGCACCTGCTTTTTATAATCTGGATTCCCCATACCATCTCTAATCAAAGCTATACATTTTCTGCGGAATGACTTAAAAAATGCAAACGAAACCTTTAACTCCCAAGATCAATTGCAACCTTAGACGGGCTGGAGAGTCGGGCGGCACAGTCCGTCTTGTCAGAACCCGCCTTATCGTGTGGGGAGAAGAATAAACAGAGCAATTATTCTCGCCTCCCTTTGGGGGGAGGGCTTGTTTGTTTGTTTTCTAATTGAATCATCCGTTACTTTCTAAAATTCAAATCACCATCAGATTAATAGCGGGAAGCTGCTGAAATATTGATTTGGTTACAGAAATGTCAGAGTTGGCAGGTAAGTTGTCTTGTTGCCTCCAGAGAGGCTTTGGCATTAGGAGAAATTATGAAAAGGAGCTTTAACAATTTAATAACTTCGTAACAATTTGCTCCTGTGCTTTGCATGGCTAAGGAACCAGGGGCTTTCATCTGTTCCGAAAATCTGCGAATGCTCCCCACCTCTGTGTCTCGGGTGAGGTGTCAGTTTGAATCAAAGCCGGAGAAAATCTGGGTTGCAATGGCTCATCCTTTCCTGCCGTGCTAGAGCCTTCGCAAACTTGGTGCCCTTTGCTTGTATTGGATTACATGTCCAATCAGCCTTATTGCTATTAATTTTCAAAAAAATAAATTGTTGCTCTTTTCTGTTTCATAAAAGTAGCTCCGAGCAGCTTACGACAATAAGTAAGCAGGGCATATATTAAAGCCAGCATAAAAACAAAACAAGAGAGAAGTCTAAAAGACATTTTTAAAAGGCATGACTGAAAACTGCACTTGTGGAAGGAGCAACATTCCTTGGATGAAAATGGAGACCTTTCTCACCCCCCCCCCACAACTGATGCCCTTCAACCTTCTATTAGCATTTCCAACACCACAACAATTAGACACAACACGCTTTTCATTCATCGGCCAGGAGCAAGTTTCTTGCTCAATATCTAAAGGGAATTGCCGATGATACGAATGAAGCCAAACTGAGATATCTATTAAATGATGATGACCCCCTAAGATCACTCACGGTTGCCAGATTCTTGATCAGCGTCCTATCCCTAAAGAAGAGAAACAGACTCCTGTGCGGCTCGGATAATCCCTTTAAACTATGATCTATGTTTTAGGATGTAATTAGGTGATATCACCATCGATGTCTTCTATTAATTTATGAGCAGAGGGCGATGTTTATGTTACAAATTTATTGTAATGTATGATGTTGGTCTTTTGTTTTTGTTTTGCTTTGGTTCTTGTCTGTTTTTTTGTAAGTTTTGGCGGTTTTAAATTTGGAGGTTTAAGTACATTATGTTGGTATGGGAAACTGTCGTGTGACGGGCCAATGGCCGTAATAAAGATCAATCAATCAATCAATCACAACTGATGCCCTTCAACCTTCCATTAGCATTTCCAACACCACAACAATTAGACACAACACAAACACCCTCCGCTGCCCTGAGAAAACCCCTTAATCCTGATTTTATTTTTTGGTAGATTTACAAAAAGAAGAACAGACACCAATAAATAATTTTTGAAAGGGGCAAGATTAGATGCAGACGCAAACAGCAATGCGCTCTGTGTGGAGCTACCTTTGACGGTAACCCAGAAACTACAACTAATCCAGAATGTAGTAGCTAGACTGGTGACTGGGAGCGGCCGCCGAGACCACATAACACCGGTCTTGAAAGACCTACACTGGCTCCCAGTACGTTTCCGAGCACAATTCAAAGTGTTGGTGCTGACCTTGAAAGCCCTAAATGGCCTCGGCTCAGTATACCTGAGAAGGAGTGTCTCCACCCCCATCGTTCTACCCGAACACTGAGGTCCAGCTTTGAGGACCATTTGTCGGTTCCCTTGCTGCGAGAAGTGAAGCTACGGGGAACCAGGCTGAGGGCCTTCTTGGTAGTGGCCCCCTCTCTGTGGAGCGCCCTCCTGCCAGATGTCAAAGAGAAAAACAACTACCTGACATTTAGAAGACATCTGAAGGCAGCCCTGTTCAGGGAAGCTTTTAATGTTTAACAGACTACTGTATTTTAATACTTTGTTGAAGCCGCCCAGAGTGGCTGGGGAAACCCAGCCAGGTGGGCGGGGTATAAATATATTATTAGTAGTAGTAGTAGTAATATTAAAAAATCAAGGCTCCTTGTGTTTCACTCCCTTTTTCTTCTCGCCCAGAGCATCCCTGCCCTCTTCCTGCCCCTCGGAGCTGGCACATCAGTGCCAGCCTCTCCTCCTCCTCCCTTGCTCTCCAGCAGCCACTTCAAGCTGCCCAAGAGAGGAGGCTGGCAGCAGTGGCCATGGAGAGGCCATGGAGAGGTAACGGGATGCTCGCTCTCAGATGCCACTGCAGCCGCCACTCTGAACAAGTGCCTGCTCACCCACTTCCCAGTGGTGGTGGCACTGGTGAGGGTAACAGGGACATTCCGGGATCAAATCAGAAGCTGGGATGGCTTTCATAATTCCAGAACTGTCCCTGGAGAATAGGGATACTTGGAGGGTATGTAGGAGGTCACAGAAACCTAAAAGCCAAAGGCCTGACAGGAAGGAAATATTTTTGCCTGTTGCCTAAAGATGTTCCTTATCCCAGCACCGTGTCCCACTGCTGTCCCTTATTGATGATGTCCCTTAAATTTCCCGGGTTTCAAAGGAAGCAGCTCATCTCCCTCCCTCCTTGCCGGCCAGGGAGGAGGAGGCTCCAACTGTGTTGCTTGGCTGCGTTGCTCACCCAATAAGGAGTCTAAGAACAACTGGGGGGTGTGGAGCTTGCATGCCTTGTACCGATCAAATCGGCTGCATTGCCTGGGGACTCGCCTTTGCTCAGCGCTTCCCAGCGGAGATGTGACAGTGTTTTTCCTTGCTGCATCCCCTTTGCCTGGTTGCTGCGCTGTGGGAACCACCGCTTGAGGCTTTGTTTGGCCGCTGGCTAGTCTTTCTGCCTTTGGCTCGGAGGGGCTCAGAAGTTAAACATACGTTTGTTCGGAAAATCCCTTATTTTGGCTGTTGGTCCCTTATTTTCAAATCTGTAAGTTGACAGCTATGAGTGACATGCGTCCCGATTTTAGGTAAGAAGAAAGTTGGGTGGTGTGCAGCAGGCAGCCCATAAGGTTTTGGGGTCCCAAACCCTAGTCAGCACAGCTGTCCCCTCATCAGCAGAAAAAGCCAAGGTTAAGGCACTAATTCTTAGCTATGAAATATAAGCACATGGAGGTTGTATGCACACACATGGGGTGTGTCTGTGCGCACCATTGTTGTATTGCTGCTGGATGTGGTTAGCGAAGAAACTGCCGGCGATCTTCTCAAGAAACCATTCATTCTTAGAAAACTTGAGAAACCTCTGTGTATGCACTCATTTGAGAACCACATGAGAAGGGGGGAGCTTCAGAAGACCGTAAGTGATCAGAAGTCATTAAGAAGGTTCAGATACAGTACGTGGAATTTGACATTTGGAGTATTTTTTTGAAGAAGAAAAGGGCAAAGGCATTTGATCAGTTGGCTCGGGGGCTGTCCCTGAAGCCTTCTGGAAAGAATGAAAAAAGTAGTTTTCTTCTGAAAACCCCAGCCATACTTCCGTAGAAATGAAGTAACTATTTGCAAGCGGAGTAATTGGCAGTCCATTCCCACAATGCAGGGGGGGAAACACTGAAATTAATGAAGTATAAATGCTTTATACTGCAACCTGCATACACACATACCTGGGAGTAATTTCCATTGAATTCAATATAACTTATTTTTGAGTAGCCATGGCTAGGATTGCAGCACACATTGTGGGAACGTTTATATAATTTAGCAGAGTTTAAACGATCCCATGTTTGAGTTTATGCAGCGACAAGCGGGTTGCTAACTCGTTTGAGTCCTATCAATAATTATACCTTCCTGGTTGATAATCCCTTTTGTGGCCAAGTGGGCATTCGAATCCAGGGCTCTCCCAGCTCCTAGTCCAACACTCTAACCACTACACCATACTGTCTCCCAATCATAATAATAGTGGTATAGAAACTAATAGAAATTCTGGAGATACTTCTAGAGGACAGGCCACTCTCGACCCTAGAGCTAGAGGTGATGTCAGCAGTGATTGCAAGAGAGCAATACACCAATCTAGACACAATCTGGAAAGAGGCCCAGCGCTTACTTGCTCTCTACTTTAAGTAGAGAGCATCTACTTTGCATACAGATGATCCCAAATTCAATCCCCAGGTAGGGCTGGGAAATAAAAGGTTTAAAAAAAAGAGGTAAAGGAGCCCTGGATGGCTAAGTCCAGTCAAAGGTGACTATAGGGTTGCGGCGCTCATCTCGCTTTCAGGCCGAGGGAGGTGGCGTTTGTCCACAGACAGCTTTCCAGGTCATGTGGCCGGCATGACTAAACCACTTCTGGTGCAACGGAACACCGTGACAGAAACCAGAGTACACGGAAATGCTGTTTACCTTCCCGCTGCAGCGGTACCTATTTATCTACTTGCACTGGTGTGCTTTCGAACTGCTAGGTTGGCAGGAGATGGGACAGAGCAATGGAAGCTCACACTCCGTCACAAGGATTCGAACCACCAACCTTCTGATTGGCAAGCCCAAGAGGCTCAGTGGTTTAGACCACAGCGCCACCCGTGTCCTCTGGGAGATAACCTCCATCTGAAACCCTGGAGAGCTGCTGCAAGTCAGTGTAGACCATGGTTTCCCAAACTTGCGTCTTCATAATTCCTATAAACTCTGCCCACTGCTCATGCTAGCTAGAGACCCAAATTTGGGGAGCCCTGGTGTAGATAATGGACTAACAGCCAGTGTAAGACAGTTTAACACATTCCTATCTTCCTAATAAGGCTGGTTCCTATGATGAGTGGTCTTTAAAAAGGTAAAGAACCCCTGACAGTTAAGTCCAGTCACAAACGATTCTGGGGTTGCGGCGCTCATCTCGCTTTACTGGCCGAGGGAGCCGGTGTTTGTCCGCAGACAGTTTTTCCTGGTCATGTGGCCAGCAGGACTAAGCCACTTCTGGCGAACTAGAGCAGCGCACGGAAACGCCGCTTACCGTCCCGCTGGAGCGGTACCTATTTATCTACTTGCACTTTGATGTGCTTTCGAACTGCTAGGTGGGCAGGAGCTGGGACCGAGCAATGGGAGCTCACCCCATCGTGGGGATTTGAACCGCCGACCTTCTGATCAGCAAGCCCAAGAGGCTTAGTGGCTTAGACCACAGCACCACCCACGTCCTATGATGAGCTTCCTATTATGAGAGGTCTTTAGTGACTTCATATTTTGCTCAAGAGCATCATAGAGCAATCTAGTCGGCTACCGGCAAACAAGAGGATGGAATTTGGGTGGAGTGGCGGAGCTTCAAGCTCTGGTGGAGGAGGCGGAGAGCAGGCGTGGCATGGCTGGAGTGCATCCTGGGGGCGTGGGGGGCAGCTGCGATGGCACCCCACCAGGATCATGCCGCCGTGGGCGGTGTGCTTGCCCCACACCCCTGTTCCTCCGCCAGTGTTTGGGTGGTATCCTGCCAGGTGATTCTTATTTTGGATGCGAGTTTCTTCTCTTATGGCTCTAAAGGCAGGTTTGGATTCCCTCTCCAGTCCACGGAAATGGCATTAAAACACACGCACGCACGCACATTTTAAAAGTAGCGAAATCTGAATGTAACTTTGCTGAGTTTAAATTATGGTAATGTCAAAAGGATAAAGAATGTGTTTGGGGTTATGAAGCGAGCTGATATGCCGGCACAAAATCCACTTCTTATCATTTAATGACATACACCAATGTTTTGCTGTTAGACAAGCAATCTAATTTTTTTTTCAAATGTAAATAACCTTGTCTTAAATCTATATTCTTGAGATAATGGCGTGACCCCCCTCCCCCACTCCATTCTTCCTTTCGCAGGCAAGCTCACAAACAACCCATCTATCTATCTATATGTATATAAATGCAACAGCTTCATTTTCGCATGGTTTTTCATTCTAGTAAAAAACATGGTAGCTGTGGGTGTTGTTCAGAAACTCAGAGGTTTTGAATCCGGGCAAGGTGTTGAACACAGGAAGGAAGGAAGAAGTTGCAATATCCTTTGAAGTGCGTGCCGTTCCTCTCCCCTTCGAAACCCTTTGCTCTATTTTCAGGTTGCCAACATTTTTGTAACCTTTTTTTACAAAAATGGTGCAACCTTTTTTTAAGGGTGGCTGGGCTGTATGGAGGACTGTGCTAACTCTGCTGCTGTTCTAATCATTTTAGAACCCTGGAAAATGATTAGGCCTCCATCTCAGGCCCAGCGTAACACAGCACATTGCTGTGAAAACGAGGTTTGCTGCCCTACACTGGGTGCAAATGAAACAATAATGTACTAGCGTAGAATCATAAGACCTCAGAGGTGGACGGCATCCAAGGGTCATCTAATCCAACCCCGCCCCCCACAATGCAGGAATCTCGGCTAAAGCATCCATGACAGACGGCTTCCTTTTCCTGTTCTACCCCTTTGCGCACAGCCACTTCCACTTTGACATTTTATATTACATCAGCATTTCTAGATTTGCACTGTTCTACAGGAATTTCTTGATGTTGTTTAGTCGTTTAGTGGTGTCCGACCCTTCGTGACCCCATGGACCAGAGCACGCCAGGCTTTTTAAGATTGTACACTAGTTTACTCATCTACAATGACTGCTGAGATATAGGTGGATTTTATGGTGCTCTTGGCAACATCAGTGAGAAGACTCACAGCTGGTGTGAGAATTTGAGTGTAACACCTTCAAATACATAAGCATGCCCTCATTTATGATCTGAGAAATATTCAGGGTCATGAAAGCACCCCAGACTGTGAGCCCGATGTGATCTTGGGAATAGGTCTCACTGAACTCAATGGGACTTTCTTCTGGTAAGACATTTACTTCTTTGTAAGATTATAAAATGGTGAAAACGTTTTGAGTGGGACAGAACAGCATTTTTCCAATGCTTTTCTGTTATAACGCATTTGCATTTTTTAAATTTGCAACTGTAACAGAAAAGAGAAGAAGAAAAACAAACGATGATTGTTGTGTCATGTCAATGGATCCACATGTCAAAGTATCGAAAAAAGATTGATGATTCTAAGGCTGGATCTAGACACATTGGAAAAAAATGTTTCAGGAAAACGTGTTGTAAACCTCATAATGGGAAATCGCGTTGCCAAAAGACAGAACTCCACAGCGCCATCTGGTGTTATAATGCATTTAAAACACTTTATCTTTACTAATGTAGCTGAGTCCTAAGTCATGTGTTCAGCAATAGAAAGGGCAGCAAGAACTTCAAAGAACTGAATGATGGAGAGTGGATGCCCGTCCTTCTTGCCTTGCAGTATAAATCTCTTAGCTACCATAAGGCTCACAGAGACCATTAGAGTTGTTGCTGCTGTCGTTGTTCTATAAATTCAACAAAAGAGGTGGGTCCAACAAAATGAAGTAATACTTTCGCTGTCAAGAGTCAGAATCAAGAGATCTGACTTGGTAAATGAAGAAAAATAAACAGTGAAGATCTTAGATACATCTCCGTGAGGAGGGAGTTCCACATTTTTGGGGCTGCCACAGAGAAAGCCCTCTCCTGGGCATCCATTCGCCAGACTTCTGAGGGTTGCGAAACCACCAAGAGAGGACCTTCTGCCAATCTTAACACCTGAGGTCTATAGGGAAGGAAGTGGTCTTCCAAATATTTGGGGCCTTGGTCATTTAAGGTTAACAGGAACACCTTGAATTGGGCCCAGAAACAAACTGGCAGGCAGTGTACCTGTTTTACAATGAGGGTTCAGAACGGTACCCCACCTGGCTGCTGCATTTTGGACCAGTTTCCAAATTGTCTCCAAGGGCAGCCCCATGTACAGCAGCAGTCCAGACATCTGTACCATTATTGCCATATGCATCTAAATGATGTGTTGATCGGTCCTCCATCCCTTAATGAAACCCCTCTATTTTTAATGATGCACATCGCACCAAATATGTACAGGTACACCTCATTTTATTGTGCTTCCCTTGATTGCACTTCACAGATATTGCTCCTTACGAGGACACGGGTCCAACTACAGGCAGCCCAGCCACTTCCAGGGGAAGGAAGCCCCCACTGCCACCGCCCCTCTTCTGGCCATGGGAGTGGAGTTGTCTAGTGATGGAGCCAGGGTTTTCCCTTACCGCCCCTGCAGTCAGGGGATGGGGGCATGGCTTAATAAACTACAGTATAATGCAAACATAGCTTTTATATGTATTGGGAAACAAACAAAAAACTGTGTGATTGCCTTATTGCAATATTCGCTTTATTGTGGTGGTCTGGATCCGAACCCACAATATCTCTCGGGTATGCTGGTAGTCATGTATATAAAACCATGCATAGCAAACCTTACTCTCTGAGCTAAGAGAAGCTAAGCTATTTTGTAAGAAGGAAGCGGAATGCCTCTGTAGGTGTGGGAAGAAGAAACCAGCTTCTTCTTATCTATATATCCATAGATTAAAATCATTTTGTTCTAGAAGAGCAGCTGCTTTGTGGTAGTACCGTGTGGGGAAAGAATATTCAGAGAGGCCTTTGTACTACCAACTTGGAAAGAAGAGTATTTTTAGATCTGCGGAACGAGATACTTATATTTAGACATACGTGAGCTATTTATGGATCAGAAGAAAGTTCATAACCGATAACAAGATGGCTTATAGTATGCAATGGGAAGCTTTCGCGCTCCGTTTTTCAGCCAGCCAAATTAAACAAAAACAGGAAATCTGTGTTAAGTAGTGCTTAGCATTTGTATACTGCTTTCAGGTGTTCAAAGCACGTGCATTGTCTAGCTGTAATCCTTACAACAGCCCTGTAAGGGAAGCCAGTATTACTTTCCTCCCATTTTGCAGATGGGAGAACCGAGGTTGTGAAAGATCGCCTTGCCTGGGAGCCCCCCTAGCCTCACAAGAAATGGTTGAGGGAGTCGGGTATGTTTACAATGGAGAAAGGAAGACTGAGAGGTGATATGACAGAGACCTTCAAATATCTGAAGGGCTGCCACATGGAAGATGGCACAAACTTGTTTTCTGCTGCTCTGTAGGGTAAGACGCCAACCAATGGATTCAAATTGCAAGAAAGGTGATTCCAACTAAGCATACGGATGATACCCAGCTCTACCTCTCTTTCAAATCAGAACCAGTGAAGGCAGTGAAGGTCCTGTGTCTGGAGGCGGTTGGAGGATGGATGGCGGCTAACAGACTGAGGTTGAATCCTGACAAGACCAGAAGTACTGTTTTGGGGGGACTGGAGGCAGGCGGGTGTGGAGGACTCCCTGGTCCTGAATTGGGTAACTGTGCCCCTGAAGGACCAGGTGCGCAGTCTGGGAGTCATTTTGGACTCACAGCTGTCCATGGAGGTGCAGGTCAATTCTGTGTCCAGGACAGCTGTTTATCAGCTCCATCAGGTATGCAGGCTGAGACCCTATCTGCCCGCAGACTGTCTCACCAGAGTGGTGCATGCTCTAGTTATCTCTCGCTTGTATTACTGCAATGTGCTCTATGTGGGGCTACCTTTGAAGGTGACCCGGAAACTACAACTAATCCAGAATCTGGCAGCTAGACTGGTGACTGGGAGTGGCCACCAGAACCACATAACACCGGTCCTGAAAGACCTAAATTGGCTCCCAGTATGTTTCCGGGCACAACTCAAAATGTTGGTGCTGACCTTTAAAGCCCTAAATGGCCCAGTATACCCGAAGGAGCATCTCCACCCCCATCGTTCTGCACGGATACTGAGCTCCAGTGCCAAGGGCCTTCTGGCAGTTCCCTCACTGTGAGAAGCCAAGTTACAGGGAACCAGGCATAGGGCCTTCTTGGTAGTGGCGCCCACCCTGTGGAACGCCCTCCCACCAGACGTCAAAGAGAAGAACAACTACCAGACTTTTAGAAGACATCTGAAGGCAGCCCTGTTTAGGGAAGCTTTTAATGTTTGATGTATTACAGTATTTTATTATTTTGTTGGAAGCCGCCCAGAGCGGCTGGGGAAGCCCAGCCAGATGGGCGGGGTATAAATAAATAAATAAATAAATAAATAAATAAATAAATAATGAACTTTCTGACTAAGAACTCATTCACAGTGGAATGGACTCCTTGGAAAGTGGTGGACTCTCCTTCTTTGGAGGTTTTAAAGCGGAGGTTGGAGGGCCATTCATCACAGATGCTTTAGTTGAGATCAGGGGCACCATCTGGGAGGGGGGCATGGGTCAGGGCCCCCAATATTTTCAAGAAGGGGGGCACCCACTCAGTTCAGTGGCAATCCTCAAAAGGACATCCCAGAATGAAGCTGCTTGGCCCTGCCCTGTCCTTTTGAGGATCTCCAGAACACCTTCTGGGAAAGTTCCAGTAGGGAAAATTGAGCTATGAAAATTCACAATTCTCATAATTCTTTGGTGTATCTGAAGAAGTGTGCATGCACACGGGAGCTTATACCCAGAACAAACTTAGTTGGTCTCTAAGGTGCTACTGGACAAATTTTTTAATGAAAATTCACGTTAGAATTCTTTTCTCTCTCCCAAATGTTGATGGCGATGGTAGGAAGAGGAAGAAAAAGAGGCATCATAGAACTGTAGAGCTGGAAGGGTCATGTAGTCCAAACCCCTGCAATGCAGGAACGAGAAAAATCAGAGCAAGAATGGCACCTTTTGTCTAAAAATGCCCAGAGCTTTAGCCATGTGAAGTCATCTTCAGCAAGAAAATGAGCTTTGTAGCACCTTAAAGACTAACTAATGTCTTATGGCATAAGCTTTGTGGTCTGCAGTCCCTTTCATCATGAACTCTTCTCCACGAAACCTTATGAGATAATAAAATTGTTAGCCTTTGCAGTGCTCAGCACTCTTTGTCACACTTGCCTAAATCCCCATGCTAGGACGAACTTTTTGCCTCCGATTTACACGAGCCCAGTCCCCCGGCCTGCTATTGACTTAAAATCTAGGTAACCAGCCCAGAGGATTGAGTTTCTAGGTCAGCAAGGCTGGGTACTTAGTTTCTGACCCGTCAGCTAATCCGGTCAGACCTTTGAAGGGTTTCCCACCCACAGACATCTCTGGCGAGGCCAGACCATTCAAATTTGAGGGAGAGCATGACCTACATTCCCCAGCATATAGGCAAGTAAGTGAAATAGCCTTGCAAGGCCTGGGGCACTCGAGAGGTTAAAATAAGAAACATATTTACTTAATGGAGTGCCAAAGCCTTGAGAAAACCTCTGGTGCTTATACAAGCTACCAGTCCTTCTCCTCCTCCTCCCACCCCAGTCCTTTCCTCCATGAGACCAAGAAAGGTCCATAGTTTGTTGGAAGAGAGCCAAAAAGGAACATCAGTAAACTCCTTTGCTTCCTCAATTCCATATTCATTCATCTTAAAGGTAAAGGGGCCCCTGACCATTAGGTCCAGTCGTGGCCGACTCTGGGGTTGCTGCGCTCATCTCGCTTTATTGGCTGAGGGAGCCGGCGTACAGCTTCCGGGTCATGTGGCCAGCATGACTAAGCTGCTTCTGGCGAACCAGAGCAGCGCATGGAAACGCCGTTTACCTTCCCGCCGGAGCAGTACCTATTTATCTACTTGCACTTTGACGTGCTTTCGAACTACTAGGTTGGCAGGAGCTGGGACCGAGCAACGGGAGCTCACCTCGTCGCAGGGATTCAAACTGCTGACCATCTGATCGGCAAGTCCTAGACTCTGTGGTTTAATCCACAGTGCCACCCGCGCCCCTCAATTCATCTTAGGACAAGTTGAATTGAAGGGCTGCCCTGCTCCATATATGTACACAGGACCACTTCAATCTGCAGAACTGGCTAGCACCATATTCTTCTCTGGCGACCACTTGTAGCCAAGTAAGATTGTCTTCCATAAACACGGTTTTAACAATGAGACCGTAAGTGACTGTGGAGGCCAATTCTGGATCCACACATCCTTCCACAGTGGGGACAATGGTTTCCGGGCAGGAGTTGATCACGGTGTGGATTTGCCAAGTGTGGCTTCCTCTTAGCACATTTCTCCCTTGCGTCCTGAGTTTGAGTGTCTTCAAAGCCCATGACACCTTTGGTAAAGGCTGTTCTCCAATTGGAGCGTTCGTAGGCAAGTGTTTCCCAGTTGTCGGTGTTTATACTACGTTTTTTAAAATTTGCCTTGAGAGATTCTTTAAACCTCTTTTGTTGACCCCAGCATTACGCTTTCCATTTTTAAGTTCAGAATAGAGTAGTTGCTTTGGAAGACGATAATCAGGCATCCACACAACATCACCAGTCCAACGAAGTTGATGTCGAAGAATGCCCATTCTACACTAGCAAGGCATCAATCATTGACATCAGGCAGAAATAATTTTACTCTTTTTAACGCCTGCTAAAAACCTTTTTACTTGGGCATGCAATTGCATTATGTAATTTATTTATTTACTAAATTTATTACTAAAACTGTTGGCTTTTCTATATGTTTAGCTTGTTCTATTTTATCTTCACACGCCGCCTAGAATTCCAGACTAGGGGGAAAGGTGGGCTACAAACAAGTATAATAATATCCCATACTAATAAGAACGATAATGGAAATCTGTTTGCAGACTGCAGGATCGCTCCATCCTCCGAGCAGAGCAGAGAAATCCAGGGGAAGGGAAGGCATCAGGCAAGCAGGAAATTGAATCTACCTTCCCCCAGAAGAACCAGCCAGCAATCAGGGGTAGGTCTAAGCTTTTCAGTGGGGTTTCCCCACCCTACCTGCCTCTCTTTCCTGCCTGATGTCCCACCCCTAACACCCATGGATCACTCCTGGTCATCCAGCTGGACCTGTGGCAACCTGTGGCTGCCTGAACTCAACTCATCCAACACCCAAGTTCCTCCAAACTGGCTGAATTTGACTCAGGACTCATCCAGATCTGGTGCACAGCCCTCCTGGTCCCCTGCGTACAAAATAATTGAGCGGTACAAATCAGCAAGTGCCCATGATTTCACACAAACACTTAGGCCCGTGTAGAGGCAGGTGGTACCTGTGTTCAGTGTAATGGTGCCAGGCCGCCATTTTGGAAAAGGCAGCAAGCCATGGCCAACCCAAAACTTCTCTGTTTCCCCTTCCCCACCTTCCTTACTTCAATGGCATCCCTCCCACAAAGCATCTCACTGCATTTTGTTACCTGGAATGACTATTCCACGTGACTTTTCTACACTTCAGTCATTTGTGATAGCCAGAAAGATAAATATGCAAGAAAAAGGTAAAAAAATCAACAGTTTTTTTAATCTGTACTGTGGGAAGCTTTGGTCCCCCTTCCCACATAGCCTGTGTTTCAAAGTTTACTTGACAACTGCATTTATTTCATATTACGATTTGTTGCGGGTTAACAATCTCGCCTTATCAGAAGACATTAATCTTGGAGGGGGGGGTAGTTATCCTAACCGGAGAAGGAAGGTGTCTTATCCAGGCTGGAACGGAACGGAGGACATTTCTAAAGGGTAATGTTAATGTC
The DNA here is from genome assembly GCA_034642415.1 of Podarcis siculus. Taxonomy (NCBI): domain Eukaryota; kingdom Metazoa; phylum Chordata; class Lepidosauria; order Squamata; family Lacertidae; genus Podarcis; species Podarcis siculus. The sequence goes on from JAXCMG010000011.1 coordinate 34,371,445, forward strand.
CCTGACGCTATAAAAATAAATGAAATCTGATGAACGCTGCAATGGGAGAGAAATAAGTCATCGTTCTGGTAAAATATGGTTGCTGTGATTGGGAACAGTGTTACTTTTGGGGACATTTAAATCTATGCATTACCAAAAAAAAAATAAAAAATGAGATGACAAGCGGAGAAATGAAAAACGGCTTCATGTTCCCGGTGTTACAAATGGAGCTCGCAGCCTTGAAAACTCGAGAGGTTTTTAACAATAGTTTTCTTTATAACTTTTTAATGTCACTTCCCTTTATTACATGGGGGAAGTGTATGCTGAATTCTAAAAGAAAGGCTCGGCTCAGCAACGTTTGCTAGCCTGGAGCAGGGATGGGGAACAAGGGGTATCCAAATACTGTTGGTCTCAAACTCCAATCCAACCCCAGACAAGTTAGCCCAATGATTAAGGAATACGGAAGTTTCCTATCCAAGGTCCAGTTGCCTGATTCTTGCTCTGGACATCTTAAGCCCTAAGCAAAAATACATCCACATAGTTTTATTTTTCTAAGCATATATCACACAGTTGTTTTTTAAAGGACGTGCTCCATTGAAATATACTCGGAGTCGAGAGTGGATTTCATGCTCTTTATTCAGCTCATAGTGGTGAGGAGAAATGGAAGTTCCCCCACAATATCTGCTTTATATACGTTATTTACACAATGGGCTGCATGTGATTGGCTAATTCCAGGATTCTCCTGTAGGCCAATCAGGTTGTGGATTCACTTCCACCTGGATTGAGTGGCTCTTGCGGACCAATCATACTGCTGCATTTTGGATCCTATTCAACTCAGTACATAACATCTATAGCTATAGCTACATGGGCCCCACATACACGCAAGCACACACAATTCCAGGGTTTGCCTGGAGCAGAGAATGGATAACCCATCCCTTTCTATTGAAAGGAAGATCAGAACATCAGAAGGGACTACTGGATCAGGCCAATGGCCGATCAAGTCCAGCATCCTGTTCTGACAGCGGCCACCCAGATGCAGGATCTGAGCACAACAGCACTCTCCATTCCAGCAAGTGGAATTCAGAAACATGACTGCCTCTGTTTACCATTAGTTGACTATTAGTTTATCCCCATTTGCCTTAGGCATCACAACTGCATTTTCCACAGTAGAGGCTACAGAGTTTGGGGCAACAGCTGAGTCAGGCTTGATGTCCTTGGGATGGTGTTGGTTGATTTTATATATCTATATCATCTATCTATCTATCAACATCTGTCCATCCATCTGTGAATGAATGAATGAATGAATGAATGAATGAATGAAATAGGAGGCTGCTACAGGAAGTACTGGGAAAGCAACAATTTTTCCTCCCTCTTTTGTGTGCTCAGCTGCTTGGTAAAGGTAAAGGGACCCCTGACCATTAGATCCAGTCGTGACCGACTCGGGTTGTGGCGCTCATCTCGCTTTACTGGCTGAGGGAGCCGGCGTACAGCTTCCGGGTCATGTGGCCAGCATGACTAAGCTGCTTTTGGTGAACCAGAGCAGAGCATGGAAATGCCGTTTACCTTCCCACCGGAGTGGTACCTATTTATCTACTTGCATTTTGACGTGCTTTCGAACTGCTAGGTTGGCAGGAGCAGGGACCGAGCAACAGGAGCTCACCCCGTTGCGGGGATTCGAACCGCCGACCTTCTGATTGGCAAGTCCTAGGCTCTGTGGTTTAACCCACAGTGCCACCTGTGTCCCTGCTCAGCTGCTTAGGCTGGGGCAAAACCCCCTCTGGTAACCTCTAGGCTGGATTACTGCAACACACTATACGTAGGACTGCCTTTGAAGACAGTTTAGAAGCTTCAGCAGGTGCAGAATTTGGTCACCAGGTTGCTCACCAAGGCAAGATGGTTTAAGCATATTACACCGATCCTGGCCTGACTGCACTGGCTGCCCATTAGCTTCCAGGCCCAATGCAAAGTGCTAGTTTTGACCTATGAAGCCTGAAATGGCTTAGGACTGCAATACTTCAAGGACCACATCTCCCCATATCAACTGACCTGGCCTCTGTGTTCATCATCTAAGGCCCTTCTTTGTGTGCCTTCTCCATGAGAATGGCAACACGAGAACAGGCCTTCTCTGCAGAGGATCCCCGTTTGTGGAATGCTCTCCCCAGGGAAGTTTGCCTGGCACCTTCATTATATATCTTTCAGTGCCAGGCAAAAACATCCCTCTTCAACCAAAGCTTTGGCTGATTGATATTTTACAGCCTGTTAAATGTGTTTGTGGGAAGGCAGGATATTGAGTTTTTAATACTATTTATTTGTGCTTTTACCTTGTGTCAGAGCTGCCCGAGGTCCCAGCTCACAAAGGACCAACGCCAGTTCGTTGCTATTTACAAAGGTCTTTATTGAAGTTCAGTTTCCATTTCAAAGCCGCGGCGCGCAGCCCTACGTCTCAAACTCTAGACCGCTGAAGCTCCGTCTGAATCTCCTCCCCCCAGACACCAGTTTAAGACTCTAGCCTTGCTCCACCTCCTCCTTTGCTCCTTCCTCCTCTGGGTCCACCTGTCCGCTGGGGTTTTGCCCTTTCTGGACTCTTCTGACTCTGAGTCCCCTGATTCTTCCCCCTCCCTCCGGCGGGCTTTAGGACCTGGTTCCCCATCCGGGTTTCCTGCTGTCCCGCGCGCCTGTACATTTGAACTTGGCGCGCGCGCCCAGCCGGCAACCTTCCTCCTGACCGTTACACTGCTCCTGTCACTGCTTCCCCCTTCGGGGAGGCTAGCTGGGCTCCCTGCTGGAGGAGACGCTGGCCCCGATGCATGTGACTCTTCCTCCCCACTACGCTCTGGTGGGGAAGCTGGTCCTGATCTCCAGCTGCTGCTTTGGGAGTCCCCGCTGGCCTCTTGTTTCTGGTGCGTCCCCCCTGGGACCCCCCTTGCCCTGGCCATAGGCGCCCCCTTCTGGGAATCTTCTGATTCGCTGGAGAAGCTCATGGAATCTCTCGGTTCACTGTCATACTCCCCTACGCTTCCCTCAGATTCTTTCCCTTCACTCTCCATTCCCTCTCTTCCCTGTGCCTCTGCTCCTGAGCCCCTGACACCTTGTATTTTTTATCTTGTGAACCGTCCTAAGATCTTATGAAGAAGCCTACTATACTATACTATACTATACTATACTATACTATACTATACTATA
>JAXCMG010000011.1:34374616-34390403 GCA_034642415.1 Podarcis siculus
CATAACATAACATAACATAACATAACATAACATAACATAACATAACAACATAACATAACATAACATAACATAACATATAACATAACATAACATAATAATATAATATAATACAATATAATATAGTATGCCTAATAAATGAAATACAGTGGTATCTCGGTTTTCGAACGTAATCCATTCTGGAAGACAGTTCAACTTACAAAACGTTCGAAAACTGAAGCATGCATTTATGGAAGCACTTACTTACGGAAAACTCAATACAGAAGCCGCGCAGCACGTTTGACTTCCGAAAAGCGTTTGAAAACCGAAGCAGTTACTTCCGGGTTTTCGGCCTTTCAAAACCAAAATGTTTGACTTCCGAGACATTCAAAAACCGAGGTACCACTGTAAAAAAATTTTTTTTAAGGCAAATAAAGATATAGTACTGTAGTATTTTCAGGTTTTGACCCATTATTCATTAGTTTATCTGCATGTGTGGGTGTGAAGCTTCATTTAGCCATTCTCGGTATTTTCCATTTTCTTTGATACCCCTTCTCAAAAGAGACAATGTAAATCATGGACCTCTATGGTTGCTGCCACGTTGATTACACGTCCTGCCCTTTGACCTGCCTTGCAATCATCTGACCGTTCCTCGAGACCCTTGCATAATTACCTATCCAATTTCCTTATCTCTTCTTCTTCTACTTCCCCCTTTTGTATTTCCCTTGTTCGCCTTCCCATCGCAGGGAGCACTATCTATGGTCACTGTCAAAGTCACGTTGACCTTGGGAAGGGTCTCTTTCCGTACGCCTAACAAGATAACCAATTAATGACTTACTTCTTTATCTCAATGTCAAGTCGTTCCTAAGACTACTGTTATATCTTTTCCCTACCCCACCCCTTCCCTTTGACTAAGTGTTAATTAACTTGGCCAACTTTCCCCCCTTTCATTGTATTTGCCCATTATATAAAGGATAATGAAGCCCAAGTGGATAGTTTAATTCCAAGATTCTCCCAAAGTATTTACCCAGTGTTGTCCCTCTCAAGACACATTCAGCCCATTCATCTATGAGCCCAACCTCCTTCATTTCTTGTAGAGTCGAAACAAATCTGGGAGGGGAAAACAATCCCTTCTGTCTTCAACTTGCTTGCAAGAAAATGAATTTACCCTGCAGCCTTCCAATCCAAATTTTTAAGGCAGATTTTTTCTGTACCACCTTGTGTCCCAAATGCAGCATAACGACTGGAGGCAAGTCTTCCCTCTGTAGAAGCTCAGTCCTGGCAAAGAACTCTTAATTATTGGCTCCGTTTAAATCTAAATCCTCCCGGTCTACTGCCCCTAGTGACACAAGACCCCCATAAAAGTACGTGGTCCAAAATTGTACACCAAAAATTCCTCTCCTGCGGACTCCACCCACATCAGCTTCTCACAATGGGCTTTATTAAAGCAAAAAGGCTAATTGAACAGTGTTTGAAGGACTTAGAGCAACAGAACAATCTGGCCATTATAAAGAAACTCTGTCCTTGGTATGCCTTTTTCCCCCTCCTCAATTTGATTCCCTGGCACCATATTTGTATAAATTAACTATCCCCAAATACAGATGTGCCTTCACACTGGCCAGATTGGATGTGATGCCCTCTGCCGTACTTGAGGGCAGATACCAAAAGATCCCAACTGAGAAACGACTCTGCCCCTGTGGAGATGGCAATGTGGAAACAGTGGCTCATGTTCTCCTGTCCTGTCCCCTTTATAAAGACCTGAGGAATGAGATCATCACCCCACTCCTACTCACCATCCCAGGCCACCCATCTGCGGCCACATTGTTCTTTCTGTTATCAGATCAAAATGATCAGACAACAGCAAAGATTGCTAGGTTTATCGAGGGTGCAATGAGATTAAGGGCCACTATCTGAACGATAGTCTTGATCATTTGATTGTCCTTTTTACCCATTGTTGTCTTTTTAATTGTATAAATTGCTTGTTTTATGTTACTATGGCCATTGGCTAATGCAAATAAAGTTTATCTATCTATCTATCTATCCTGCAGCATGATGCATAGCTACTGAGAAGTATGCATGGGGCAGAAACTCCATTCAGATTACATTAAAAGATGAACCCACCTGATTTAGGCTTCCAGAAACAATACAAAAACTGAAACTGAAAATTCACTTTTCTCTGAATTTTGCAATACAGCTCTCCAGCCCAATAGAAAAATGCACATATGGGGGTGGGGATGGAATATGCATTAGAATGCATATAATAGTGAAAATAACATATACAAAATGTATGGGGGGGTTGTTTTGCAAAAATAACCCCAACAACTTTATATATCAGGTCAAATTGTATACAATTAGGAGAAATTCACATTGCAATGTTGGTGAATTTTCAAGATTTGTTTTAATGGCAAACTGATGTGGAAATGTGGAGTGTTAGTTTGTTAAATGCGTTGTGAGTTGTTAGGAAGCACCTATTCTCCTCACAGAACTATAATTCCCAGAGTTCCCTGGGAAGTGGGTTTGATTGTTTAACCAGGGGCAAATAGGGGCATCTCCCGTCAACTCTCAGCACCCTTAACAAATGACAATTCCCAGAATTCCTTGGGGGAAGCCTTGATTGCTTAGAGCAGTGTGATATGGCTTTAAATGTATAGTGCAGATGAGGCCAAAAAGGTTGAGCAGGAGGGGCCTTAAAATTGCCCATCACATTCATCATCTGGGCAAGAGCCTGAGCGAGTCTCTCCACAGTGCTCCCCACTAGAGTGGCGACATATATTTCTATTTAAATTATTGTATATTTCTAAATTTGCATCTATACACATAATTTATCATTTTCAACTTTGATGCAAATATATTTCTTTCTTTTTGTTGCTCCATAGTTTTGGTGACATGCTTTCTGTTTTTCCACAATATACGTATAAATAGCCACCCAGCGGCCCACAAAAATGCCAACTTGAATAAAATATTGGAAGGGGGAGGTATGCACCGGCCCACATAATTGATCGCAAGGTACGATGCATATTTTAGGAGGGGGGCAAAGGGACCTCGGCCCCTAGGAGTTGGCTCCTATGTATTTAAGCATGATTCATAAGCAAAAGAGGTTTCATGAAGCTGGAGCTTTCCTAGATAATGTTGGGTTGTCCTCCTCTCACACACATGTGCTCTTTTTTGTACAACGACAGAGTCAGCACATGACATCCCATACATTTAGAGTCCAAACACATCACCATGGTTATATGATACATATGTTGCTGACTTCCATTTCAGGAAGGAAAATCTAATATTTTTTATTAAAAAAATACCACCAGTATTCTGAAGTAGCTTGTTGCTTGGGCTGCAAGATTTGTTCCAGTGGGGCTGGTTTTCTATATACAGTGGTACTTTGGTTCTTGAACTTAATCTGTTCCGGGAGTCCATTCGACTCCCAAAACCGTTCAAAAACCAAGGCGCAGCTTCTGATTGGCTGCAGGAGCTTCCTGCACTCGAGAGGAAACCGCGTCAGACGTTCAGCTTCCGAAAAACATTCACAAACCGGAACACTTCTGGGTTTTCAGCGTTCAGGAGCCGATTTGTTCAGGAGCCAAGCCATTCAAGCACCAAGGTACCACTGTATTGGGATTTATTTGTTTTTAATGAGAGCGTAAGGGACGCGGGTGGCGCTGTGGGTTAAACCACAGAGCCTAGGACTTGCCGATCAGAAGGTCGGCGATTCGAATCCCCGTGACGGAGTGAGCTCCCGTTGCTCAGTCCCTGCTCTGCCAACCTAGCAGTTCGAAAGCACATCCAAGTGCAAGTAGATAAATAGGTACCACTCCGGTGGGAAGGTAAATGGCGTTTCCGTGTGCTGCTCTGGTTCGCCACAAGCGGCTTAGTCATGCTGCCCACATGACCCAGTAGCTGTACGCTAGCTCCCTCAGCCAGTAAAGCGAGATGAGCACCGCAACCCCAGAGTCATCCGCGACTGGACCTAATGGTCAGGGGTCCCTTTACCTTTAATGAGAGTGTATTCAAGCCATCAGTGCCCCCTCCAATCTGAATGGCACAGTCCAGCAGGTTATATACCACATGACCCGAGCAGTTGTGTGTTTGGCTCATTACATCATAACATGGCACCTTCTGTTCTTTCCCCACATTTCACGCCAAACGTTTGCAAATCCTGGTGTGTCAACAACTTCCTGCCAGTAAAGAAGGGTTGGGGTGGGATGTGTGTTTTTTTGCTTCTGGCTAAAACACACACACACTTTATTTCAAGCTGCAAACTCAAAGTCAACAGATGCTAAATGCAGGATCAATAAGGAACAGCTTTAACTCAACACCATTCATCTCTCATTCAAAAAATAAATAAAAAATGTTGCATATCCATGCTGGGAGGAAAATGTGTGCCAAGACAAATAATATGCAAAGCAATAGCCTGGAAATACTTTAGACATATTATTTGAATTCTCAGAAGTAGCTCCCCACCACCACCCCATTTAAAGTAAACTTTGGCATGCAAGCCTAACAGCCTATGTAATCCAGTCTTCAAGTGTATCTTCATTTGTTATGGGGATTTGCTTGGGGAAAAGGGAGGGGGGAATTGAAAAGAGGTTCGGGAGAACAGTAGTTTCTGCAACACTGCAAACATTATACAAGGTTAAGTCAGTGACACTGCCTCGAGTTGCATGCACTAGGAGACGGCTAACTAAGGGCTGATTTAATTGCTTTGCTGTTTGGTATTCCCTTGGCGGGCCAACCTGGCGTTCTCTGGCCCTCCAATGAAAACTGAGAGGGAAACGGTGAAAAGAAAAGAGAGGAGGATCTTCGGCAGAACTCATTGCACTCCCTGTCTCTAAAAATGGAGAAGTGTTTTCCTGGATGTTTTCTGAGAGCTGGTGTGGTGTCGTGGTTAAAGTGTCTGACTCAGACCTGGAATATAATAACAACAATAACAATAACAATAACAATAACAATAACAATAACAACAACAACAACAACAATAACAATAACAACAATAATTTATTTGTACTCCACCCATCTGGCTGGGTTTCCCCAGCCACTCTGGGCGGCTTCCAACAAAGACCAAAAATACACTAAAATGTCACACATTAAAAACTTCCCTGAACAGCCTTCAGATGTCTTCTGAACGTTACGTAGTTGTTTATCTCTTTGACACCTGGTGGGAGGGCGTTCCACAGGGTGGGTGCCACTACCGAGAAGGCCCTCTGCCTGGTTCCCTGTAACTTTGCTTCTCTCAATGAGGGAACCGCCAGAAGGCCCTCGGCACTGGACCTCAGCGTCCGGGCAAAACGATGGGGGTGAAAGATCAGGGTTCAAATCCCCATGTGGCCAAGAAGGTCCCTCAGCCTAATCTGCTTTACAGGATTGTTGTGGGCAGTGCTGGGTTTATGTATAAGTTAAACAAGCTATGGCTTAGGGTCCCACTCTCTCCCCCCCCCCAAGAAATATACTTCTTCTTAATTGCATTTCACTATTAATATATGTCAGGGGGACGCAGGTGGCGCTGTGGGTAAAAGCCTCAGCTCCTAGGGCTTGCCGACCGAAAGGTCGGCGGTTCGAATCCCCGCGGCGGGGTGCGCTCCCGTTGCTCGGTCCCAGCGCCTGCCAACCTAGCAGTTCAAAAGCACCCCCGGGTGCAAGTAGATAAATAGGGACCGCTTTCTAGCGGGAAGGTAAACGGCGTTTCCGTGTGCGGCTCTGGCTCGCCAGAGCAGCGATGTCACGCTGGCCACGTGACCCGGAAGTGTCTCCGGACAGCGCTGGCGCCCGGCCTATAGAGTGAGATGGGCGCACCAACCCCAGAGTCTGTCAAGACTGGCCCATACGGGCAGGGGTACCTTTACCTTTTATTAATATATGTCTTCTTATTTTTATTTCAGTTCAACAATTACTTTGATAAAATACATATTTTTGTATGTGAAAATGGATTTAGTAACCTATTAGGTCCATAAATTACCATACAGCATATATTCAACACAAAAAACAGCGACAATTTGTTGCTGACAAAGGACAGCTGGACATACAAAGGGCCCCATTACCTTCAGTAGCTGAGGGCCTCATCAAACCTAAATCCAGCCCTGGCTGTGGGATTAAATGAGGAGCTCCCCTGAGCCCTTGGGTATAAAAGGTGAAATATAGATGCAAAAAATAAATGCTCTTTTTTTAAAAAAGAAAAGCTTGATTTTATTTTGTCCTTAACATTAAATGCTATGTTCCCTCCACCTTTTGTAGTCTTCGTTATTTGGGGCTGACCTCCTCCTTTCTGTTTTTCTGCTCAGTTCCTTGAATCGAGGGGTGTTCAGGTGAATTCCTGTCACATATCATGTTGGTTCGATCCTAAAACACTCCCACCCAAAAAATGGGGGGTGTCAGGGAAGAGTTAGAATGGAGCACAGTGCCTCTTGTTCCTGGAAAGGAGTATTATGGATGGTCAGTGATGGCTGGTGCCCATTGGCTGAGAGGCCAAAAGTAGTAGATGGAAGGGTTGGGTTGCCACCGTATTTTCTGGCAAGGCTCCTGTGCCTTCCAATGGCAGTCTAACAGGCAGGAGTTCCACAGGTGTGTTAAGGTTCAAAAGGCAGAAAGGGGCATAAATAACAAGACGTTCAAAATATACAAGAGGAGAAACACCAGATAACAATTTGGCTTCATCCCTGAATAATGGTGGAGAGACTTTGCTCCGGGATTTAGAAATATCCAGTTGAAGCGACGCATGATTAGGGTTGCCTAGTTAGTATTTGTCAGTCAGGATCAAGCACACGCCATTCTATGCTTGGTGCAGATTTTAATCTTTCTAGTGGATTGAACCGAGCCCCAACCCAGAGAGACGTGTCTTATAGGAATCTTAAACAAGGAGCTGACTGCTTATTTTCACCAGCTGTAATGAAGATTATGTCACAGTGGCGGCTTTCTGCTGAAGTGGGTCACTCTGCTTGTATGAGCAGAGAGCTTTTGCCAAGGAAGAAGGGGAGAGAAGGAGAATCACGGTGTCTCACTCTCCACAACCAGGGCAAGAGTTTACAAAGTTAGCCCCACCAAAAAATAAATAAATGACAAAATAAACTATCTCAATGCAGGTGATTCATGTGTGAAGCCCCTGCAAATATGCTTTCTTATGTCAATGGGCGAATGACCACTGAGAACCCATCTGTCTTTCTGGATTTCAGACGGTCTCAATTGCCACTGTTATATATCCTTATATTTGCAAGTGTTACGGCTCAAGAAGTCTTTGTGCATATGTACTTTGATCACAGTCATGCTCAATCACAGGAATTCTAGTCTTCAAAATCAACGTACATGAAGCCTTTAGGACTACAAAATCCATGATGCAGTGTGACTGAAGTCCTCTTGTGACATTCAGGCTCTCTTTACCATGTTGCATTGCACACTTGTGCACCCGGCCTTTTCGAAACCATTTTGCCCAGGGAATCAAGCCACAACAACGCCAATTAATTTAAGGATATGTGCAGTTGCAGAACATTGTTCTCTGGCGCTGAATATCCCGGATTTCAGTTCATGTGAGTTGAGACTCAATTTCAAGTCAGATGAAATAAATAAATATCTAAGCCAGCGCATGGAATTAAACATTTTTTATGTACAAGCCTTTAAACTGAGACATATGGATCTTTTGATCTGCAAAATCAGTATAGTGCATCATCGTTCAAGACTGCCAGCTTGGGTATCTGTGAATGATTTCCCCTTGTTAGGTGCATGAGCATTTAAAATAATGCATGGCAACCTGAAATTCAACAGGTCAGGTTTCCTCCCTTATTGTCTTGCTATGACAGCATCGTAAAAAGCAGAGACATCACCTTGCCGACAAAGGTTCATATAGTTAAAGCTATGGTTTTCCCAGTAGTGATGTATGGAAGTGAGAGCTGGACCATAAAGAAGGCTGATCGCTGAAGAATTGATGCTTTTGAATTATGGTGCTGGAGGAGACTCTTGAGAGTCCCATGGACTGCAAGAAGATCAAACCGATCCATTCTTAAGGAAATCAGCCCTGAGTGCTCACTGGAAGGACAGATCCTGAAGCTGAGGCTCCAATACTTTGGCCACCTCATGAGAAAACAAGACTCGCTGGAAAAGACTCTGATGTTGGGAAAGATGGAGGGCGCAAGGAGAAGGGGGTGACAGGACGAGATGGTTGGACAGTGTTCTCGAAGCTACCAGCATGAGTTTGACCAAACTGCGGAAGGCAGTGGAAGACAGGAGTGCCTGGCGTGCTCTGGTCCATGGGGTCACGAAGAGTCGGACACAACTAAACAACTAAACAACAATAAATGACAAAAGGTGCTATGTTTCTGTATGTCATGCAGAGAAGGACATAAAAAAAACCAAAAATGTATACCACTTCCTCTCTCAGTGTTGCTTTTTCCAGATTTTCCAAAAGTGACCCATGTTGGTAACATCAGAGCACTGTGGTTTGGATCTGGTGTAACATCACATCAGCTTAATTTACACCAGTTTACTTTATACCAGCTCCTCATGCTCCCATAGACTTGGTGGTTTTTTGTTTGTAAGTGACTAGTTGTCTGCAGATGTACCATCCAAATCAAGCATTGTCTGGGCCTGTTAACTGCGGGAGTCCCCTGTACATTGATGGGACACTTGTAGACAACATTTCATAAAGGCTGTGTTCCAACAGGTTTTTAGTGATATCACACCAAACAGGCTGGAACAAATAGGTGTCATGTTTGCATATTTCACATCACAGTGTTTTCTGCACGCTCAAATGCGGATGCTATCCTTCAGTTATCACGGAGACTGTTTGCCTAGAAACCTGTGTTTACACTGTAAAAGCTTGGCGGGCATGTGCTGAGGAAATATTAAAGTTATGTTGCTTGTTTTAGTACTGTTGGCGCAAAGGAAATCTAGAAGCTATAAAAGGAGAAATCCCTGGATACCTGAATCCAGGTTTGGGGCAAGTACACTTTGGTGTGAGAACCCCAGCAGAGATTTAACATCACAAAATATGCAGCAAAGTAAAGCATGGGGATATAGGCGGTTAGACCTTTAAAATATGCACTTCCAAGTTCCTTCCAAAGTTTTGCTCTTCCCCTAACATAGAAAAAGACCACTCGTTGCCAAGTTATAACATGGTTTACTTACCAACACTCCAAAGGTCAGATTCATGGGCTTTTGCATACAGCATTCAGAAAAAGTTGCACAGGCAGTAAAACTTGGCTTAGTTCCAAAGTGATAAAAGTTCCTAGATTATTGAGAGGCTTGTTAGAGCCATGTGCCTGGAGGGAGCAGCTCAGAGCTCCCTACACACCAAAGTTTACATGTAGACTAGGAGGGAACAAAGGCTTGATTGTCTAGTTCCTCCCAAGGTGAGAGGGAATGAACTTAGCTAAGCCTGGCAAGACAGCTTACTCCATGGTATTAACCCCTTAATGCATTAATTAGACCTATGCATGCTGGTTATATAAAGAAAAATGTGTGCATTAGGGAAAAACATGTATACCAATGCATATAATAGTGAGAATAGCATACACAGTGTACATGATTTTGGGGGGAAATGACATTGCAAAAATATGTATATTAGGCAAAATTGCATCCCAAAATGCAATTTTGATTCACATAAACATGCTGCTAAATTTTCTTGAGGACTTGCTTTTAAAAAATAAATAAATCACCAACTGATGTGGAAATGTGAATAACTGTGCTTAGGAGTAGAAGAATGAGGAAGGGTGGGAAACTGAAATTGACAGATTTGCCTATTCCTCCTTGGCTGTCTATCTGAGTGCACGCAGGCTTGGGTTTAGCATTTAATTCAGCCTAAAAGGGAATGGCCTCATGAAATTTGAGGGAACAGTTTTCCAAAGCCATTTGTGGGGCACAGGTGCATTGCTTTTTTCAAAACCTGCCATTGCTGTTGTGTTGTGGGTCTTTGCTAGGTCCAGGGCCTGGCTGCAATGAGCCATTCAATCATTTTATTAGTATCCCGCCTTTCTCAAGGCAGCTTGCAGCACATTTTAAAAATTACAAAACAAGCTTGCAGCACATTTTAAAAATTACATAACAAAAGAAGTCATTAACAATAAGCACAACAACACAAAGTATACAATGGGATTTAACAATTTCCACATAAATCATAAGATACAAAATAAAGATACAAAAAATAACAGCAGCACAACAACAACCCCGCCCCACAACAACCCTGGCCCACAAAACCGCAACCCAAGAGTCTGTTCAGCAGCCTCGGCTTTTGCAGCTAAGTCAGTCAGGGCCCCTGACTGCTAATATGTTGCAATGCAAATGTGATTAGCCAAAGCCCCAGAGGGCATATGCATTTCTCACAGACACCTCTTCATTCTGGATCATGAGCGCTGCTTTCAAGATGGATATTTCTTCAGGTTGTTTTTGTGCATTCCTGTGGAGCAGGCTGGTGTTTTCGTAGTGGGATGAGAAATCTCACCAGGCTGCAATTGCGTAAAACAATGAAATGTCAGGAGCTATTAGGGCAAGAACTGGAACAAGGCAGGAGTTTATTAGAGGAGGAAGATCCCATAGCAGTAGTGGAGATTCACGGATCGCCCAAGATTGGTATCCAGGAAGATGCTCGACTTGGGACCTTGGCTGTGGATTCAAAAGACCTCTTCAGACTCTCCAAAAGCACCTCCACAGCAGAGTCAAAATAGGTCAAGTGGTGGCACAGATTAGACAGTGCAGTCATACCTTGGCTCCCGAATGCCTTGGGAGTCAAACTTTTCGGTTCCTGAATGCCACAAACCCGGAAGTGCGTATTCCAGTCTTTGAACGTTCTTTCGGAAGCCGAACGTCCGACAGGGATTCTGCGGCTTCGGATTGGCTGCAGGAGCTTCCTGCAGCCAATCAGAAGCCATGCTTTGGAGATCGAACATTTCGGAAGTCGAACAGACTTTCGGAACGGATTCTGTTCGACTTCCGAGGTACAACTGCACAGTGCTTATGCATCAGCAGGAAACTTTCTTTTCCAGAGCCCTATTTGAAATAAAGAAGTCAGAGCGCAGACATACTCTGGATCTGGACCCTGTTGATGCTTGGAGCAGAAAGCCATCAATGGCCATCAGCCAAGAAGGTTATGTTTTGCCATGACCATTGGAGCGAGTAGGCCTCTGAACACAAGAGGGAATCACAAGGGGCAAGGTCTACTTATGGTCTTCCCATAGGTACCTAGGTGACTACCATGAAAATAGGATGCTGGACTAGATGGGCCTTTGGCCTGATGGCATTCCATTTTACAGTCTATGGGCCCAATTCAGTTGCACAATGCAAACTTTCAAAATAAAATACCATATTTTTTGCTCTATAAGACTCACTTTTTCCCTCCTAAAAAGTAAGGGGAAATGTGTGCGCATCTTATGGAGTGAATGCAGGCTGCACATCTATCCCAGAAGCCAGAACAGCAAGAGGGATTTCTGCTTTCGCTGCGCAGCGATCCCTCTTGTTGTTCTGGCTTCAGAGATTCAGAATATTTTTTTCTTGTTTTCCTCCTCCCAAAACTAGGTGCGTCTTATGGTCTGGTGCATCTTATAGAGCGAAAAATACAGTGAATAAAACACAACACCTATATTTGTCCAGCTGCAAGCAAAAAATAAAAAAATGCTAAGATTTCCACAGCCTTGATATTTTTTGTTAAGAACCACGTTCCAAGCAGCCATCCCCCCAACCCAAAGCAATCTTGCTGTCAGTTCTGCACGACATTCCATGATCCAAGCTTTAATTGGTTATGCATTGTTCCCAGAAGGTGAGATGAGATTGCACAGAGCCATACATTAGACAGAATAATTATTCCACACTTGGCCCACTCAAAGTTTCCTTCCTAGTTAGTCAAACAAAATGGAGCGATCTTGATTAACTAATCTTCCCACATCAGCGTTTTAGGGTGTGTCTTTTCTTCTTCTTCTTTCCACTGAGTACTTCACAGATTCTTCTTTTAAAGAAAATCACTACAATTAAAAAAGCAATTAAAAAGGATTATCAGAATCAAAGTTGATCTTTAATTGCTATGCATATCTAGATCTTTCTTCCACGATACGCCAGATAAAATGCTCTTAAAAACTGCTTTCTTAATAGCTTTAATTATGGAGAACATAAGAAATGTCATCCTTTTGAGGTGCATCCCATTTCCAGTTGAGCCCATTTAGGGGCTGTCATCGAAAAAGTTTGTTTTACTCTATCTTTTCAGGCTGCAGCTGAGCAAGCAGTTTTATTATCCTCTCCAAGTGTTGGAAATGGGACACCTTAGGATCATTCTGATTAGCTTGGATAAACCTGAAAGAATGCCTGAGCTGGAAAAAGATTACAGCTTTAAAAGGGATATTCTAAAGTAGTAAATGGTGGGAGGCCTTTGCAGGATAACGGCTGCAGATATTGCTTCACAGGAAGAAGACGGGCCATATTCCCAGAGTCTTTCTAGGAATCAAATTAGTGTGACCTGTCCTGTAAACACCAGCCAGCGTCTCGACTCCTCTCTGCTTATCCACACAGAGAATGGGCGGGGAAGGGCTATAGATCAATGTTTGAAGATCTGCCTTGCGTGCAGAAGTTCTCAGGTCTCCTTCTCAAGATCTCTTGGTAGGGCTGGGAAAGGCTCCTGTTGGAAAACCTAGAGTTCTGCTGGCAGACACTGTTGACAAACCTTTTCAGACACAGGACCCACTTGTGCATCTGGGGACCTGTTTCCTCCTTTTCTTTTTTGACATATATTTGAATCGTAGTAGTGGTGTTGGTGACTCACCTTAAACCAGACCCACAACACAGCTGTGTGGTCCTAACTGTGTAGACAATACTGTTCTAGACTGTTTAGATGGTACTGTTCTAGACAAACCAACAGCCAGCGGCAGAGCTAGCTGCTCGGGAACCTGGAGCAGCACTCATGCCGTGCACCGGGGGGGTGAGCCGCCCAGGTGGGCGGGGTGATCGGCGCCCATTGAGGGCGATTGGCGCAGTGATTGGCGCCCATTAGGGGTGATTGGCGGGCCATTGGCACCCAGGGGAGCCAGTGTGGTGTAGTGGTTAAGAGTGGTGGACTCGTAATCTGGTGAACCGGGTTCGCTTCCTCCAAATGCAGCCGCTGGGTGACCTTGGGCCAGTCACAGCCCCACTCTGTGGTCTCTCAGCCCCACTCACTTCACAGAGTGTTTGTTGTGTGGGAAGAAGGGAAAGGGGATTGTGAGTCGCTTTGAGACTCCTTAGGGTAGTGATAAAGCGGGATATCAAATCCAAACTCTTCTTCTTCTTCTTCTTCAGGGGGCGATTGGCGCGGCGATCCGCCCAGAGGGGATTTTGTCTCCCCTCAGGGATTACACCCGGGGTGAGGGGTCTCCCCTGACCCCCTTCCTACGCCCCTGCCAATATCCCCTTTCCGTATAAGGCACTTTCCTACTTTCCTGTGCCAGTGGCAATCCAATCTGCACATTTGGAGTGTAACAAAAACCTGCCCTCCAATTTCTGCAAAGTTCTCTTTCTCTGTGAAAGAGGCTTCCATTCTTATTTTTTTATGCCATCTCTTCAGGGCATTTGAGAATTTCTTCCAAGTTTCTTTAAAATGTTGGCGGATGTGGGTTTTGAGTTTACCTACAATGTGGCCAAAGGTGAGACGTGCAGTTTCTCTTCCTGTCAGCATCCCTTCAGAACCCTGAAACATAAGAATGTAATAAGAAGAGCTTCCTGGATCAGGCCAATGGTCTATGTAGTCCTTCATCTTGTTCTCATAGTAGCCATCCAGATGCCTCCCTGGCTGCTTTTGAAAAAAGACCCACAAGAGGGTTTTCCTTGTGATGTCTTCCTCTGGGCTTTCTTTGAATCAAGGGCACCCAGGAAGGCTGCAGAGTGAAGGTGTCTGGTGAGATGAATCACAGAATGAAACAAAGGACACCTGTAAACACCCCCTGGCTTCCTCAATCCAATTCCATTATTGTCATCATTATAAGATTTTGATTTGATTTCTTATTTTTCTGCGCCACTTTTCATTCACACAAATCACAAAGCGGCTTACAAACCATAAACAACAGTCACATGGTGGAACATCACAAATACAACACAAGTCACGTAGAATAATTCACAAATCACCAGTAAAACAATTACGAAGCATCAGTAAAACAATTACAATCTATTAAACGCTTATCAACAAAACAACTTAAAAAAAGTAAGTTGAACAGCACAATGACAACAAAAGTTATAGGATTCACAAAGTACCACAGCATTATATACTTATTTACAGCCAATATTTTCCCCCTGACAGGGGCTCAGATCAAATAGGAACAACTAAAAACATAGGGGAAACAATCATTAAAAACAATTAAACATTAGTAGAATTAAAACTATACCTAAATATAAAAGATCTATTAAAACATACAGATAATTACAATAGGACCACCAGCTCTTTCATTACTGGTAGCCAGTTCCCTAAAGCCTGTTGGAACAAGAAGGTAGTTACCTGCCAGAAAGGGGACCGCAAGCAGAGAACCAGTCCAGCTTTTCCATGGACTGAGTTCCAAAGTACGGGAGCAGCCACCAAGAAGGCCCAGTCCTGCATCCCCAGCAAGCATGCTATTGAGTGTGGTTGGGCCAAGAGAAGGGTCTCCCTCAAATATCTCAGAACCCGGGCAGGTTCGTATGAGGGAATACAGCTTTTCCGATAGCTTGGACCAAACTTCTCCCCTCCTCCACACCCAGTAAGCAGCAGTGATCCACTGGCCAGGATGTTAGCATGGTGTATCTGCCCCTAAGGACTCAAAGCAGGAAATCAGCTTTTGTGCTATTCAGTCAAAATAGTCTTGTTTTGTTATTATTACATGAGAATCAACATTACGGGGTGAGCTTAACAGAGGAAGTCTGAGCACGATCATTCCCCCAGAGTGGCCTGTTGATTTGGTTTCCCGGTGGCTGTTACATCTGCATGGTTATGCCTCTATGAGCCTCCTCTCCATGACTGGAAAGAACGATGTTTTAAAAAGAAAAAAAGCCAAGAATTTCCCAATACCCGGACTTCCCCTGACTAGATACGAATCAGATTAGGATAATCCTCTACTATTACATACAGTGACAGGTACTTGAGAGTTGGCATCACCAGGTAAAGGTAAACTGATGTCAACAGCGGCGATGGGAGATGGGAGCATCCGACAGGTGATGCTCCGTTAGTTATGCTGCTAATAAGCATAAGAATGTAAGGAGGGTCCTGCTGAATCGAGACCCATCTCATCTAGCATCCTGTTCTCAAAGTGCATGCTCTAATTATCTCCCACTTGGACTACTGCAATGCACTCTACGTGGGGCTACCTTTGAAGGTGACCCGGAAACTGCAAATAATCCAGAATGCGGCAGCTAGACTGGTGACTGGGAGCGGCCGCCGAGACCATATAACACTGGTCCTAAAAGATCTTCATTGGCTCCCAGTACGTTTCCGAGCACAATTCAAAGTGTTGGTGCTGACCTTTAAAGCCCTAAACGGCCTTGGTCCAGTATATCTGAAGGAGCATCTCCACCCCCATCGTTCTGCCCGGACACTGAGGTCCAGCGCCGGGGACCTTCTGGCGGTTCCCTCATTGCGAGAAGTGAGGTTACAGGGAACCAGGCAGAGGGCCTTCTCGGTGGTGGCACCTGCCCTGTGGAACGCCCTCCCAGCAGATGTCAAGGCAATAAGCAACTATTTTACTTTTAAAAGACAGCTGTTTAGGGAAATTTTTAATGTTTGATGCTGTATTGTTTTTAATATTCGGTTGGAAGCTGCCTGGAGTGGCTGAGGAAACCCAGCCAGATGGGCGGGGTAGAAATAATAAATTATTATTATTATTATTATTATTATTATTATTATTATTATTATTAT
>JAXCMG010000011.1:34401521-34416262 GCA_034642415.1 Podarcis siculus
AAGGAAGGAAGGAAGGAAGGAAGGAAGGAAGGAAGGAAGGAAGGAAGGAAGGAAGGAAGGAAGGAAGGAAGGAAGAAAGAGTGTTAATTCTATCAGTGTTAAATTGTTCTTTTCAGTGAAAAAGGTAGGGTATAAAATTGTTGTTGTTGTGGTTGTTGCATCTGAGACATTGTCTTCAGGCTGCCTTTGGACTGCTGTAGCTTACTTCCTTACTTATTAGGTTCCTTCAGGATTTCCAGGGAGAGGATTCCGTGGAATTTCAGCCGGGATTGAAAAGGACTTTTGCTATTCACTCTGTCCCCATGACCAGCAAGTCCTAGGAATCACCAAGCACAGCCAGGCTCCACCCCCTGACCCGCACCAGATGTCATTAGACTCCGCCCCTTATCTTCTGCACGTGAGTCTCTGGAGATCCCTACCTATCAGTGGGTGGGCTGCTACAACTCAGGTGAGAAAAACAGTCCATTGTGGAGGGTATACCTGAAGTATGTTTTCTTCTCCACCTCTCCCCCCATTTTCTGTGTCTTCTCCCCCCCTCCCCGCCCCAGGGCTGTGTTCTTTTGGCGGGCATTACCTGTTGATCATACCTCTTTGCTGTAATTATCCCAGACAGCTTTTTGGCTCCAGTTGTGGTTTCATTGGTTACATAAATCTTGCAAATTATTACCGCAGTGCTAAACTATAATTACTCACAAACTCCAACATGCCAAGAGGTGTATTAATTTGATAATTTAATAAACACTTTGGAGCATATAGCTATAATTATTGCTTCCAAGTTGACACATATTCCATCTTGGGGTGTTTGTGTGTGTGTGTGTGTGTGTGAGAGAGAGAGAGAGAGAGAGATGCTAAGATAATATTTTGATGGAATTGGCATGTCAAATTAAGATCTGCTCAAGAGAATAAGGATTATTATCCTACTGGGATTAGATCAAACTCCCAATGATGATAGGCTGTTCAGACAGATAAGGATATAACTCTTCGTCAGGACGAAGAAAAGGTTACTTATTCTTAGCTTTGTAGTCAGAGAGATTGGTATAATAATTAGATATTTTACTCAAATATTAATATTTGAGACCCAGTATGGTGGGTACTGACACACACACACCAAATTCAAATTGCACTTCAATCTGCCACTCACTGAGCTTCAGACTGACGCCTGCAATATAGGAATAATATTGCCCTATGATATTGTTGCATGAATTATTCAGGTGATGACTGTACAGCATTTGAAACACTTGTAAGTGCTATAGAATTCTATTATTGTTGGCTATATAATGATGTGTGTATAGTGGTACCTCGGGTTAAGAACTTAATACGTTCTGGAGGTCGGTTCTTAACCTGAAACTGCTCTTAACCTGAAGCACCACTTTAGCTAATGGGGCATCCTGCTGCTGCTGCGCCGCCGCCATGCGATTTCTGTTCTCATCCTGAAGCAAAGTTCCTAACCCGAGGTACTATTTCTGGGTTAGCAGAGTCTGTAACCTGAAGCGTCTGTAACCCGAGGTACCAATGTGTATACACACACACACACACACACACACACACAAATATAATCTGTGAGGGTAATCTTAATCAACGACATATTTTGCAGCATAAATTCACAGGTACTGATTATTAGTTTTTAAGAAAAAATCATAATGGAAGTGAATGAAAATTCAAAGGTTTGGGGCAATTTAAAATAATAATAACAATTTTAATAATAATTTCATTATTTATACCCCACCCATCTGGCTGGGTTTCCCCAGCTACTCTCTTGTGGGTTTCCCCAGCCAGGTCTTTTTGCCTGGCCCAAGAATGACAATAATGTAGGTGTGAGCCTTCTTGCAGAGAATGTTCCAGGTTGGGCCACCACAGCTGTAAAAGACCCTTTCTGTAGTAACCTCCCATGACATGTGGAAAGACCAGGGTGGAAACAATACTAAAAGTGTACCTGAATAGAAATATTATGCACAACTTCAGGCTGACTGGAAAGCCCCAAGATGCCTGCCAATAGCGTCAATAAGGGTTCACAGTCTTTATTTTCCCTCTCCTTACGCTGTTCACCAGCATTTTTGTAGCTGCCCTGGCTCCACACACTATCCACTTACCCTGGAATCATCTCTCTAGAGTCAAACAGCCTTTGAGTATGCTAGGAGAGGGTAATCTTAATACAGTGGACCCTCTGGATACGAATGTAATTCATTCCAGAGGTCTGTACGTACTCCAAAAAATCTGCAAGTAGAGGCGCCGCTTCTGCGCACGCACGCGGCAAAACCCAGAAGAATGCACTTCCAGGCTTATCGCATTCACAACCCAAAAGTTACATTACCTGAAGGCAATGTAACCCGAGGGTCCACTGTACTTTGAATATAGGTAAAGGTAAAGGGACCCCTGACCATTAGGTCCAGTCGTGGCCGACTCTGGGGTTGCGGCGTTCATCTTGCTTTATTGGCCGAGGGAGCCAGCGTACAGTTTCCGGGTCATGTGGCCAGCATGACTAAGCCGCTTCTGGCGAACCAGAGCAGCGCACGGAAACGCCGTTTATCTTCCTGCCAGAGTGGTACCTCTTTATCTACTTCACTTTGACGAACTTTCGAACTGCTAGGTTGGCAGGAGCAGGGACCGAGCAACGGGAGCTCACCCCATTGTGGGGATTCGAACCACCGACCTTCTGATCAGCAAGCCCTAGGCTCTGTGGTTTAACCCGCAGCACCACCCGCGTCCACTTTGAATGTAATGCATGCCATTTATTTATTTATTAAAAATGCATATCAAAATTGGAATGTCAGAATTCAGAATGTCAGTGTTAAAATATTTTAGTTTTAATTTTGGAGTGAACCTTTCAAAACGTACAGCATAATAGATGTTTAGGATTGCAGCCTTAGGGGATGAATTGCTTGTTTTGAGCTTATCAATGGTCAGATCTTGACAACGAGACAGCAAAAAGAAACGCTGCTCTTTCTGCTACTCACATTTCAGATGTGTTTGCTTTCCAGAACCAAATATTTTCAGGAAAAATATTTGCATAGTGCCACAGAATACAAACCCTGTTTTGAACGCATGTTTGCTTTTGTTTTTTTAAGTGATTATATACCAGGGGAGTGCATTGGCTCAGTGTGTGGGGGGGATGCCCAACAAGGCAAAATGCTGTGGGTCTTCCCTTGCCCCTGAAATGAAGGGCAGTACCAGTAAACCCCCTAAATTGGTTCACTGGAGACACAAAGTCTCACATTGCCCTGTCAGGCTGCTTCTGTCCTTTTCTATCCCATTTAGCAGCTCTATGTTTTTCTGGGTCCGTAGGCTTTGCAATAACTGAGGCTGTCCAAAGTACTGCTTGTGCAATAACTGAAGAGCTTTGGTTTGCTGCTGCTGCTTCTGTTAATGCACAGCAACTGACTTCTTTAAAAAAAACTAAAATGAAAGCTTTATTTAACTTTAATTGTTCATAGTACTTTTTTATTTTAAGAAAGGGCTGCGGGAACCTGTGGTGCCCTCCCCCCGATGTTGTTGGACTACAACTCCCATCACCCCCAGCTAGCAAAACGAATGGCCAGGAATGATGGGAGTTGTAGTCCCAACAATTTCTGAAGGGCCCTATTTTAATATTAGAAAAAACAAACCCCTGCCCCCCCATAATGGGTTATAAAGGACATTTAACCCCCTTTTCGCATAGGCTGAGTTCATGTGCGATCCAATCATAATTGAGGATTTTTGGATACCCTAAATTCACGTGGCCCGAAACTGTTAGTCATATGCTTCAGTGGGGTGGGGCTGCCCCACTCATCTGACCTCCGCCCCACTGAGTCACTGCAGCATTTCAGGAGGAGAGGCAGAGAGCCATGGTGGCGGCAAGGCTGGCACGATGCAAACATGGCAGTAGAGCCAATCCATTGTCCCAGCAGTGTGTTTGCACCGCTCCAAACTCACTGCCTCTGTGTCCCTCCCTGTCTCCGTCCCAGCATGCTGCAGTGCAGAGGTCAGGTGAGCAGGACAGCCACACCACCCCATCTACTGCTGACAACATAAAACTGATACCTCGGGACTTAAGTGGTGCCCAGGACCTGTTCTTGAACCAACTGGGAACAGCAACCATAATGCGATCAGGTTCAATACATCTGTAAATGGACAATTGCCACCAATCAAACACAGTCACATTGGGTTTCATTAGAGGAAACCCTCAGCAATCCTTTTGTTTGCTTGTTTAGTATCCTAAAAACACAAATACCCATATAAGCAAAGAATGAAGAATATATTGCACATCATTTGTCCCATCTCCTAAGAGAAATCATGTTTGGTTTTGGTTTTTTAAAAAAGCCTACTCAATGTAAAAAAGGATTCTAGTATATAATTTCTACAACAATGTGTACAACCCAAATGTATATCAGATGAAAGAACACGTATTGTTGAATATTATCTTGAGATTGCATATTCCAGTGATTTATAAATACATGCTATTTTTCAATAAAGCTACTCAACGGAAACCTCTCCTCCAATATATCTTTTATTGTTTGCGTGACTTTCTGCCAAATGGTTGTAGCTGAGGATTGGATCAGAAGACATAATAAATCTGTTCCTGAGGCTTGATTCATCCAGTATCCTATTAGTAACATGTTTCCAATATCCCCCCAAATCAGTTCTGCTATATCAGGAAACGCAAAGTCTTGGTATCTGCTTAAGAGAAGGGTAAACAATCTGGTTCCCTCCAAATATTTTGGACTCCCCACAGTCCCTGCCAGCATGGCCAATTGTCAGGGCTAATGGGAGTTGTAGTCCACCAGCATCTGGGAGACTCTCATCCAGTCCACTGCCCAGCCAAGACAACGGTCCAGCACCTTCACTGCCACACCTGCAGATGTAAAGGAGAAGCAGAGCTGTGCATCATCAGCATATTGCTGACAGCATACTCCAAAACTCTGGATAACTTAACTCAGCAGTTTCATGTAGATATTAAACAGCAAAGGAGGTGAAATTGAGCCCTAAGGAACTCTACATGGAAGGTTCCACAGGGCCAAAGAGCATTCCTTCTAGAAACAACCATCCAAGTTGGACTGGAACCACCTGTCAGGTGTGCATGCAGGAGCCAGGCCCTGTGACCAGTAGGACTTTGCAGGACTGGGGCCGTCCTAAGTTTCTTCTGAAAAGGCAAGGCGCAGCCGCACAAGTGAGGCCGATCGGTAACTCACAGCACCTGTTGTCAAGAGCCGGGAAGGGATATAAGATCAGCATTTCCCTTCGGCTCTTTGCCACAGCAACATGCTTCCTGCCTTGCTGCATTTGGCTTCTTGACTCCTTGATCCTCAGACCCCTGACTTCGTGACTCCCTGCTTCTTGATCCTCGGACCCCTGACTTTGTGACTCCTTGCTTCCTGACCTTCGGACCCTTGGCTTCTTGACTACTGGCTCTTTGACCCTCGGACTCTTGGCTTCCTGACTCCTGGCTTCTGGACTCCCATTAATGCTCCCCCGCCATCTTGCCCCCGGTCCTGACATCCCCTGCTGGACCTTCGATCACCCGTGAACCAGACCGTGACACCACCACAAAACCATGTCACCCATCCCAATTCAAACAGCTGTTCCAGAAGGATACCATGGTCGATGGTCTTGAACGCCACCGAGGGGTCAAGGTGCATTAACAATTTCCCGTCTCTCCAAACAGAGGTCATCACACAGGTTGACCAAAGTGGTTTCTGTGCCAAAACTGAGCCTAAACCCCAATCGAAATGGGTCAAGAAAATCAGTTTCTTCCAAGAGCACCTGGATCTGCCTTCAGTCTTTAGCTCCTACAAACAAAATAGTTAACTGTGCTGCTTGACATTACATGTTTGCTCTCGTAAAATTTTGATATAGCCAATTCTGTTTTTCTACTGCTGTTTCATATGGGGCGCAGTTCTGAAAGAAAGAGACAGAATTGCAACGATTTCTCTTCTCATGGTGAGATTCCTCTGGTGGCAGGTGGGGGTTGGGGGTGGGGAGGTGTGCATAACATCATCCTAAACTGAGAGTTTAGGCAAAGAGCTGAAGACTGGAAACATCATACCTACAAATCTCCAATACACCCACTGCTTAAGGCATCAATTGTTCCCCATTGGACACTTCTGCCAAACAGGCTAAGGGAAGCTGCTGCTATATAAGCATTTAAATCCACCAATGTCAAGGTAATTACTCACATATTTAAAGTTAACTATCTGCCTGTGTACTTTGCAAACCAAGGGATTAACTTTATCTGATGGATGTTGCCTATTCAAACAGTTTCCCCAAGTGGATAGTCATCTTCTGCAATATATTTAAGAGGTCTCAATCTAAAGAGTTGCTTTAGGCACAAATACGTCTTCCGAATTTCCTTTCCTCTGAGCAACAGACATCCATCCATGCTCAGTCCTCGGCTGCTTGTGAAAACCCCCACTCATTTTCAAAGCTTGCCTTTTTCTTGGGATGCACAACCCCAAATTCTCTCTGGGGCATAGCCAGAGGGGAGAAATGGTGTAGTTGTATAGATTGCAAGAGGTAAGAACAGAAATAGCTCCTTGTATCACCTCAAATCGACCCCCAGTGCCTGGAGTGGTTTCATACGTTCAGGTGTGCCACTCATTCAGGACCAGTTGTGACGAGAGTCACCCCTAAAAATACAACACTGAATACATGGAGGGAAGTGTGATGGAAGCTTCTTCTTCTTTGGCAATCACTCGAAGCTGAGTAAGATTGTCTTCCATGAACATGGTTTTAACAGTGAGTCCATAAGTGACTCTGGAGGCCAATTCTGTATCCACACATCCTTCCGCATAGCTTTCCGGGTGGGAGTTGATCGCGGTGACGGTTTGCCAAGCATGCCTTCCTCTTAGCATGTTTCTCCCTTGCGTCCTGAGTTTGAGTGTCTTCAAAGCCCATGACACCTTTGGTAAAGGCTGTTCTCCAATTGGAGCGCTCGCAGGCCAGCGTTTCCCAGTTGTCGGTGTTTATACAGTGGTACCTCTGGCTGCGAACGGAATCCATTCGCAACTTGAAAAGATCGCAACCTGATGTGCCATATCTGCGCAGGTGTGTGGCGCGATTTGGAGCTTCTGCACATGTGTGAAGCGTGATTTAGCACTTCTGCGCATGCGCGAGCGGTGAAACCCGGAAGTAACCCTTTCCAGTACTTCTGGGTCGCCGCGGGAAGTAACCTGAAAGAACGTAACATGAAGCAAACGTAACATGAGGTATGACTATACTACATTTTTAAAGATATGCCTTGAGAGGGTCTTTAAGCCTCTTTTGTTGACCACCAGCATTACGCTTTCCATTTATAAGTTCATAATAGAGTAGTTGCTTTGGAAGACCATAATCAGGCATCCAAACAACACTAGCGCCTCTTAGCCTATGTACAGTAGAAGATCGCTGTGTGTTGGAGCCAGGATGCATCTGAATACTGGTGGCTAAGAATCACTGGTGAATAGAGCAGTCTGGCACTCTGGGGTCTGCTTGCAGGCTTCCCAATGGCTTCTGGGGATAACAGGAAGAGGGGGGGTTCTTTCTTTTACAGCCTGGCTGTGGACTTCCTGGAGGTATCTGATTGGCCACTGTGAGAACAGGATGTTGCACTAGATCAGTGTTTCCCAAAGTGGGTAATACCACCCTGTGGGGGTGCTGGAACAACCCAGGGGGGGCAGTAGGAGCTTTGGGTGCAATTGGGGGGCATTGAATAAAAATAAGGGAGGGGTAGAAACATATAATGGGGTACCTGTGCCCCTGAAGGACCAGGTGTGCAGCCTGGGAGTCATTTTGGACTCACAGCTGCCCATGGAGGCGCAGGTCAATTCTGTGTCCAGGGCAGCTGTCTCCCAGCTCCACCTGATACGCAGGCTGAGACCCTTCCTGCCCGCGGACTGACTCGCCAGAGTGGTGCATGCTCTAGTTATCTCCTGCTTGGATTACTGCAATGCACTCTATGTGGAGCTACCTTTGAAGGTGACCCGGAAACTACAACTAATCCAGAATGCGGCAGCTAGACTGGTGACTGGGAGCGGCCACTGAGACCATATAACACCGGTCTTGAAAGACCTACATTGGCTCCCAGTACATTTCTCAGCAGAATTCAAAGTGTTGGTGCTGACCTTTAAAGCCCTAAACGGCCTCGGTCCTCTATACCTGAAGGAGCGTCTCCACCCCCATTGTTCTGCCCGGACACTGAGGTCCAGCTCCGAGGGCCTTCTGGCGGTTCCCTCACTGCAAGAAGTGAGGTTACAGGGAACCAGGCAGAGGGCCTTCTCGGTAGTGGCGCCTGCCCTGTGGAATGCCCTCTCATCAGATGTCAAAGAAATAAACAGCTACCAGATTTTTAGAAGACATCTGAAGGCAGGCCTGTTTAGGGAAGCTTTTAATGTTTAGTAGACTGTTGTATTCTGTTGAAAGCCGCCCAGAGTGGCAGGGGGAACCCAGCCAGATGGGCGGGGTATAAATAAATTATTATTATTATTTTTAAAAAGGAGCGAAGAATATATTGAAAAACCACCAGGTCGGGTGCCATTTCAGGACAGCAACACCTCCCTTGGATCCGGTGGTCGTGATGGAGGCAAAGGGGTTTCCTGGTCCCAGGAAGTGGATTGCAGCCTGCCTGCCTATTTGGCCAATGGCAGGCGTGCTGCAGTGCCAGTCTCACCTACCCTGGGGCAAGTCAAACTGTGCCAGCAAGCTTCGCTCCAGTCCAGCCTTTGGGTTTTTAATCTCTTTACTGTGTTGTAGAACGTAGGTAGAAATATAGATACATAAAAGAATGCACATTTGTCACTGCATACCGTATTGGCCCAAATATAAGCTGTACCTGCAAATACGCTAAACCTTTAAAATTCAAGGAGGGGGGAGGGGGAAAAGACAATACCTGAATGTAAGCCGCTCCCTTAAAATTCCGCAGGCACTCACACATGTAAGTGGCAAATGTAGAAGACAATCTTACAGGTGCTAGAGAGACTCGCAAGTGAAAGCGATGAATGACATTAGAATTAACTGCACAACAGTCTCAAGCTTGCAAATCGGCAAGAAAACATTTTTTTTTTCCATTTTACCATATGCATGTTTCAGCAGTGATATCGCAAAAGCCGATTTTTGTAAGGTCGCAAATTTAAGCCGCACTTTAACTTTTCACGGTTGGGGGGGGGGGAAGTGTGGCTTATATTCAGGCCAATACAGTATTGTTGTTTGTTATTGAAGGTAGATTTCCATGGGGCACTGAGTATTTCCCCCCCCTGAAAGGGAACAGTAGGCCTAATAAGTTTGGGAACATCTGCACAAGGTGCACCTCTGCCTTGATGCAGCAGATGTAGCTGTTTCCCGCTCAGCCAGTATGTTGTCCTTGCCTGTACGCATCTCCACGGATCGCTGGATTATCTCCTATGTAGCTACTTCGCTCTTCTTGTGTTCTTAAGGAATCCTCCCCAAGGATCTTATAAAACACACAGGCATTATTTGAAAGCTGTCACCACAGTATGAGACCTACATGGGAGAAGCACCTGGTGCACATAAAACGAATGCTTCCTTTTCTCATATATATTTTTATCCCACTCTAAGTTGAAGGGAGGGAAAGTAATTTAAAGGTGTGTGAGAGTTACCTATATCCTCCCTTTTAATAATGGAGTAGAAAGTTAATGGTGATGATGTGTCTCATTAGCTGCCTATAATGTTAATTACTGATTACTAGCTGGCAATCCGCGATATGATTCACCCGGCGCTATTGTTAAGCAAATCTGCAAATCTGTTTGATTTAGGTAAAACGAGAATATGAGTGGTTTTGCAAAATGAGGAGAAATAGTGCGGGTGGCGGAAATAGAGGGGAAGGAACAAGAAAAAGGAAAGAAATTGCACTGGCATGATTTGCAGCTGTTCTATTCAAGGAAAACGGAGGTTTACGGCAAGCTACTTGGTGGATACAGTTTCAGAGAGTGAGGATTCTGCAGCGAGATTAGATCAGCTACAAATTGCTAAATCTGATGAGTTAGATAAAAACTTCACCAGAGGCTTCAAAAGAGGCAGAACGTGTTTGCTATTGCCCCATACCTGGTAAAATGATTTGGGAGGGAATGATTTGGAGTGTCAAGCTACCTGCACTGAATTTTCAGAGTTCTGCACCCCAGTGCCCACCCCCTGTTACATGCCAAGAAAAAGAATGAAGTCTGCAGCTTGTGTAAAACGTGCATACATCAAAACTGATCAAAACACACACATGGTGGGGACTATACAAGGCACAATATTAACTCACTTGAGCACTGGAATGGCTTCTTGCTTCGCTTTGTATTTATGTGCTTAAGCCCATATTCTTTTTGAGCTATTGAATTTATTCTGTGTGAAATTGTTGACGTTCGCCATTTTCTAATTTGCTGACATGCTCTGTATATTTGTATCTCGGTGTTTTGAATGTTTGTTATAAGCCGCTTTGGGAACAGCTCACTGTGGGAAAATGCCATATAAGTAAACTCAATCAATCAATCAACGGTTTTTCCAACCCCCTCTGCACCCACCTTTCTGAAGTTGGACCCAATATTGCCTGCATGCTTTCAAGTTTATCTTCAAAGCACAGGGATTGGTGACTTGTTTTCCTGTATAATGAAACTGATGTTCTGAATTTAGAGAAGCCTCCACCAAGGATTTATGTGTACACTAAGGATGACTTTGCCAACAAAGGTCCATAGAGTTAAAGCTATGGTTTTCCCAGTAGTGATGTATGGAAGTGAGAGCTGGACCGTAAAGAAGGCTGATCGCCGAAGAATGGATGCTTTTGAATTATGGTGCTGGAGGAGACTCTTGAGAGTCCCGTGGACCGCAAGAAGATCAAACCTATCCATTCTGAAGGAAATCAGCCCTGAGTGCTCACTGGAAGGACAGATCCTGCAGCTGAGGCTCCAATACTTTGGCCAATACTTTGAGAAGAGAAGACTCCCTGGAAAAGACCCTGATGTTGGGAAAGATGGAGGGCACAAGGAGAAGGGGACAACAGAGGACGAGATGGTTGGACAGTGTTCTTGAAGCTACCAACGTGAGTTTGACCAAACTGCAGGAGGCAGTAGAAGACAGGAGTGCCTGGCGTGCTCTGGTCCATGAGGTCACGAAGAGTCAGACATGACTAAACGACTAAACAACAACAAAGGATGAACAGAACCATTTGGTTGCACTCTGAAAAGAAGTGTGGATGGGGAGTGGAGCAATGCTACCCCAAGCTTCAGAGTAGATGCCACCCATCCAGACTGGGCATGTAAAAATGGAAAGCTTTAGCATGGCTAATTCCTTCTAAGCAGGTCCTTCCGTCTGAGGTGCAAAGTTCACACACAGAGACACTGAAGGTAACAACTTGCTCATAAATACAAGGAAGACAAAGGAGCTTGTGGTGGACTTCAGGAGACAGAAGAGCAATGTCCAGCCACTTTTGAATGATGGGGTCTGTGTGGAGAGGGTAACAACATTCAGATTTTTGGGCATTGAATTACAAGAGGATCTGTCCTGGAGTGTCAACACAAGGGGGCTTGTGAAGAAGGCGCAGCAGAGACTGTACTTTTTGAGAATTCTAAGGAAAAACCATCTTCTTCAGAAACTGCTGCTTGCCTTCTATCACTGTGCCATTGAGAGCGTGCTCACTTATGGCTTATGTGTGTGGTACGGAAGCTGTACTACCCAGGACAGGATGGGGCTGTGCAGAGTTGTTAAGGCAGCAGAGAGCATTGTTGGCTGCCCACTCTCCAACTTAGAGCAGATTTATGCCACAAGGTGCCATAGGAAGGCACTGGACATAGTAAAAGATCCATCGCATCCTGGTCACTGTCTCTTCGAGCTCCTGCCGTCGGGACGGAGATACAGGACGATGAAGACAAGAACGAGCCGTCTTAAGAACAGCTTCTTCTCCAGAGCGATCTTGGCCCTGAATGGGAAGCCTGGACTTTGAAAGTCATCGAATCTTCCTTGCTGTACTATACTGTATTGTTTTAATTAGTGTTTTTATGGAGCAGCCAAGTAATTTTGTTGTCCCCGAGAGGGGGCAATGACAATAAAGATATTATTATTATTATTATTATTATTATTATTATTATTATTATACATGCAAGAATGTGCCCCAGCATAGTTGATAGGCAGGTTCAAGTGGAAACAGCTGATCTTTTAAGCCTCCTGGTGCTGGGCCATTTGATGGTTATGGAGCTCCAACTTTGTTGGCTACATGATGCCAAACTCATTTCTGGGGCCAAACAACAAGGGATCCTTTTCTGTCCTGCTTGTGGGCTTCCTTCAGAAATCTATCCCCCTACCATTGGAATAGGGTACCGGACTAGAAAGATTTTTGATCTGATCCAGCAAAGCACTTTCTTATGTTATCACCCCTTGACAGAGCAGGGCCTTTGCTAAGCTTAATCCCGTTCCTAATCGTAACATGGAGTGCAAACAAGTGCTCAAGCATTAACGATCTGAGTTAATTGTAGGCTTTGAAAATACAGAGATGGATGAGATTAGATAAAGGAGGACACTGTTTTTCCCCTGGCATCAGTTCCTACCCCTGCAACACTACGGTGGGGGAGGCTGCATATAGCAACACCAATTGTGCAAAGGTGTTGCGAGAATTAATTAAAAAAAACAAAATGTACCACACTAAACAGCTTTGAAGTATTATATTCTCAGATCTCTGAGAGCTGATCAGAAGGCAGTTATGAGGCTAGGAGGATGTTATTAAACAAAGCATATTGAACTGCCATGTGGTTGCATGTTCGTCAGGTGTTATGTCAGTATCACTCTTTCTTCCTCCATGATGGGCAGCTGTTGGCTTGGTGCCCAGATCCACAGACGTGTACCAAGCGTGAAATGGGGAAGAGAAGAAGAATGTGCCACATTGTGAAACCTCCATCTGAGTTGCTGAGGTCAGTGAAAGTCTGGTTTACTGAAGTTGGCTTCAAACTCTGGGTACATGGGATTTGCAGCTTCCTGTGGCTCCCGACTCGGAGAACTCTGAGCTCCCCCAACCCCATGGGTCCCGATTCTTCTCCATCAGGAAGGCCAGAGATCAGCTTCTGAAAAGCACACACCCATCAAAATGTAGGGACATGGGATGCTGCCTTACACCTTTGGTCCAGTACTCTCCAGAGTGTCAGAGAGTCAATCTCTCCCAGCCCTACCTGGAGACTGAACCTGGAACCTTCTGTGTGCAAAGCAGATGTTCTGCTACTGAGCTACAGACCTTGCCCCATAGGCCAAACATATTGCCCCTCTCTGCACCATGCCTACCAAAATCTTTTGACTAGCGCCACCACTGAGGGGGAAAGCCACAGCTCAGTGTCAGAGTATCTGCTTTGCAAGTACTTACAGAAGGACCAGTAAGGTCCCAAAAGGTATCTCGGAGCCCAATGGTCCTGTATAACACATATTATGCACATAGGCGCTCTTGCACTGCTATAAATCAAGTAGTGCAAGGGCTGTTAAGCAGTGGTGTAGCATCTGCCTTGCACACAGAAGGTCATGGGGTCAACATTCCTGGCATCTCTAGATAGAGTGGGGAGACAGCCCCATCTGAAACCCTATAGAGCCACTTTCAGACACTATAATCAAGAGTGAGCTTGATGGAATGTTTGACTCTTTATAAGACAGCTTCCTATGTCTCTAGTTGCAGCTTACCCCTGCAGTCCCCTAGGAATTTAGGATCTTTATGTAATGAGCTCTCACTCCTGGCCATCCATACAAATCTGCCGAACCCTTGAGATTATCTGCTGAGGCCCTGCTCCATGTCCCCCAGTGCCTGAAATAAAACTGGGATTCATAAGAGGCAGGGTCTTTTTGGTGGTGGCAAAATGACAGTAGAGCACCCTGTTGAAAGAAGTTCACTTAGAGAGGGTGGAAAAACCTACAACGACAGCAAGGAAGAGGAAAAGCAGGCTCAAAAGACTCCAGGAGCTGGTGGTGAGTCCCTTACTATGGTGTGGGTCTTGGCGGGTACACAACACTGCCAACCTGTTTAGACTATTGGAGTGCACTCCATGTGGGGCTGCCCTTGAAAACTGTTCCATGGCTGAACAGAAGGAAAGTCCTGCTAGATCAAGCCCATCTAGTCCAGCATTCTGTTCTCACAGTGGTCAACTGGATGACCACGGGAAGCCACCAAGCAGTGCCCTGAGCCCAACAGCACTCTCCCCATTTGTGAGTCATAGAAACTGGTAGTCAGAGGCTCACTGCCTCTGAGAGTGGAGGTGCAATTTAGCCACTTTGGCTTGTTGCAGGTACTGCAAAGTACATTGTGGTTGCAGCTGGTGAATAACACAGCTTCCAGGGTCTTGAACATTGGCCATGGAACATGGGCCTTCAAAGATCTTCACTGGCTGTCTATCTGCAACCAGGTAAATTCATGTCTTTGGTCTTGACACATGAAGTCCTTATTGGCTAGGGAACAAGTTCCCTGAGGCAGCAGCTTCTCCCACACTGCCCCATGCCGAAATTGAGATCTGCTGGGATTGTTCCAGTGAGAACAATCACTGGGTGGGCTTCTCAACCGTTGTGCCCCAGTTGGGCGTTTGACTGGCACCAGTGTTGTCTAACTTAAAGTGCTAATGAAGACTTACCTTTTTTTCTTAATCCAGGCCCTTTAACAATGGGAAACTTCCTAGCACATTAGAAAACAGGCAGCTTTCTGACATGTTACTGTGTTTTATTATTTATCGTTAAATGTATTTATTGTTGTGACACCGCCAGATATAAGCTGCATAGAAGCCATATTGGCATGAAGAAGAAGAAGAAGAAGAAGAAGAAGAAGAAGAAGAAGAAGAAGA
>JAXCMG010000011.1:34416272-34432087 GCA_034642415.1 Podarcis siculus
GAAGAAGAAGAAGAAGAAGAAGAAGAAGAAGAAGAAGAAGAAGAAGAAGAAGAAGAAGAAGAAGAAGAAGAAGAAGAAGAAGAAGAAATAATAGCCCCTAATGGGAGATCTGAATTGAATGGACCAAACTGAAAACCTCAGCACAATTCTCCCTCCTCCAATTTTCAAATCATTTCAGACATTTTCTAGCATGAAACAGAATCCAGAAAGAGCACACTGGAGGAATGATAATGACACCCAACAGGGGAATTCCCCTTATCTCTAAAACGGGGTCCTTCCAATTCATCTTGGCACACATGCAAGAATATTATAAGATTGGCTATGTATTTAATTCACATAAATTTAGAGGGTATGGCCACGAAAGAAAAGAAGGAAGAGATTGACACTACTCCAAATTATGTGAGACAAAAATCTTTAGGCAGCGCCTCTCCTCATTTATCTCTTGTAACTTAGCACGTTGTCAACACTTAATAAATAATGTTGAAAGACATGCTTGTTTTCACAAGTCCCTTTTGCAGTGCCGGCCAGGACTTGGAAGATGGTGGATCCTTTCCAAATGAAAGAAGAATGACGAATGCCAACTCAACTCAACCGTGTTGGATATCATGCAAGGCAGCCAACTTGAGAAACACCATGCAGGTGAGTTTCATAACTCATAAGGCATCTGAAATAAGGCTTAGCTGTGGCATTTTCCACCAAGCACTAATGTTTGAACTTCGCTGGATAGAAAATGCCAAGAGTATATCTGAACCCACGTCCACATACTAAGCTGCAGGGATCAGGCTATCCCTGTCCAGGAATGGCCACAGCTGGCAAAACAGATAGATTGATAGAATCCTAGAACTGTAGAGTTGGAAGGGACCTCAAGGGTCATCTAGTCCAACCCCCTGCAATGCAGGAAAGTCAGCTAAAACATCCATGACAGACGGCCATCCAAGCTCTGCTTATTTTATTTTTTTTATTAAAAAAATTATTAGTTTTTTAACATATCATTTTTAAATAATTAAACATACTTTTAGATCTTATACAATTATTTTTGGACTTCCATCAATCACATCAGAAAATTTTCCAATCTAATCACTTAGTATACATTCCTTACTATCATTATAACCTTTAAATCTCATAACTAATCTCTCTTTCGCAATATTTCATATATTTCTCCTTACAAAACTTCTTGTAGTCCTACTAGCGTAATTTGTTGATTACAATTGCTCTTCAAATAGTTCATATACATCTTCCAATCTTCTGTAAATCTCTGGTCCCGCTGGTTTCGAATCCTTCCAGTCATTTTGTCTAATTCTGTGCAGTCCATTAATTTTATCTGCCATTCTTCTTTCGTTGGGATTTCTTCTTGCTTCCATTTCTGGGCTAACAATACTCTTGCCGCTGTTGTTGCATATAGAAACAATTTAACGGGGTGAAGATTTGACGTTTTCTCTCCCCCAAACAGTTTTTGATCTGGGCTTCCACTGAAATGAGGCTGCATTTTAAGTTGTATTTGAATCAATTGTTTTTATACTTGATGTTAGCTGCCCTGAGCCTAGTCTTGACCAGGGAGGTCAGGGTATAAATAAAATTAAACAAACAAACAAACAAACAAACAAACAAACAAACAAACACAATAAGCCATTGGTTCGAGTCCTACCCTCCAGAGCAAGTGAAAACAGGCTTTCTCTCTCTTCCATGTGACAGCCCTTGAGATATTAGAAGATGGCTATCGTACCTCTCCTCATTTCCAGGCTAAACATGCCCAGCTCCTTCAACCATTCCTCATAAAGGTTGCTTTCCAGACTCGTGATCATCTTGGTTGCCCTCCTTTGCACACATTCCAGCTTGTCAACCAGATGAAGCTCTTAAAAGGCATTTGTGGCCATGGAGGACTTTTGTGCCTTCTCAGGAGTGGTGCCCAGCCTGTGGAACGCCCTCCCACCAGATGTCAAGGAAATAAACAACTACCTGACTTTTAGAAGATATCTGAAGGCAGTCCTGTTTAGGGAAGTTTTAAATGTTTGATGTTCTGTTGTGTTTTAAATATCCTGTTGGAAGCTGCGCAAAGTGGCTGGGGAGCCAGATGGACGGGGTATAAGTAATAATTAATTAATTAATTAATTAATTAATTATGATGTATCCTCCTTCAGAGGGCTTGCAACCCCATCCAGAACAGGTAACTTGCCTATTTCCCAAGCACGGAAACCATCTACTCAATGAGCCTTCATCTTTCCAGCATTCAAGCAGTTTATTGGGCCTCATCCCATCCACCACTACATTCAGACATTGGTCCAGAGCTTTCACAGCCTCTCCTGATTCAGATGTTGTGGAGAAGGAGAGCTTCTCTTTTACTCGACTATATGCATTTTTGAAAACACAGCATGAATAGAGAACTGCCTTGCAAAATTCAAACAGTATGGATTGGGTAGGCTTGCCTTCAAATGAGAACTAGATTTAAATTCTTCCCCCATCCACACTCACAAAGAGGGTGTTGCTATAATTGAGATGCTTTTTAAATGAAAATTAAGAACAATTTAAGTTACCTCATCTCAACTGTAAAGGGCTCCTCCTCTGTTCCATTGTGAGAAAGACGGCAGAACCTGCAGGCATTTAATAACACATTCTAAAGAAAAATAATAATAATCTAAGAAAATACAGTAGCACTTGACATTTCGAAAGCATAGTACAAAGATTAACTAATTAATCCTCACAATATCTATTTGAGGTAGACAATTAAGTACTAGAGATGGAGAAAATGAGATAAAAGGGAAAGCTACAGGCAAATGTTCAGAAGCGGTCTCTCATTTGGGGTGGCTGAGTTGGTGGCTGAATGATGTAGATGGAACAAACGTTTAATTTGGCAAAAAGGAACAAAAAGAGGGGGGAAATAATCTCAGGGAAAACTGAATTTTGGCTCTGAGTGACTTGAGGGAATCTCAGCTTAAGAACATTGCTGCCTTGAAACAACCTGAGGGGAGGGTGGACAAAAAGTAGCTGTGCATCTCCTGGAAGATCTCTGCATGATTTGCAGCAGAACGCCAAGAAATTTCTGACTCCTGATTAACAACAGCGAGAAAATAACTTTCCTGCTGCCCTAAACTATGCTGCTGAAATGAAGGGAGGAGGAAAACCTGGCCTAACCAGGAGTGGATATTTGCATGCAAATGCTGTGAAGTTGGTTCAGTTCTGGTACATGAAATTCCTGGGCTCGGAAAGCTTCAATTCAAGTGTGCCTCTTTTGCACCAGGCTGTGGCTGGTGGATTTCAAGGGCCTAGTATTTTTTTAAACAGCCAAAGTAGATCTGAAGTCTGTCCCCCATTGCCCTGGTTTTAGGAATTCACAGCAAGCTTCCAGTCCGACCTGCTGGCTTGTGTGTCTTGTGTGTCCAGCAAGTGTTTATACTGAGTGATATAGTGTGTGTCACTCAGTCACTCAGTATAAACACTCGCTGGACACACAATAGTGCATGTTGGACCCAGGTGGCACTGTGGGTTGAACCACAGAGCCTAGGACTTCGATCAGAAGGTCGGTGGTTCGAATCCCCGCAATGGGGTGAGCTCCCATTGCTCGGTCCCTGCTCCTGCCAACCTAGCAGTTCAAAACCACGTCAAAGTGCAAGTAAATAAATAGGTACCACTCCGGCAGGAAGGTAAACTGTGTTTCCGTGCACTGCTCTGGTTCACCAGAAGCGGCTTAGTCATGCTGGCCACATGACCCAGAAGCTGTACACTGGCTCCCTTGGCCAATAAAGCGAGATGAGCGCCGCAACCCTAGAGTCGGTCATGACTGGACCTAATGGTCAGGGGTCCCTCTACCTTTATAGTGCATGTCTGGATGAGCCCTTAGAATTGCCACCAAATTTGGCCTGAGGAAAACGTCTCAGGTTTGGAGAGAAGCTCAAAGCGTTTCAATATGGCTAGCAAAATGGTAGTGGGCATTATCTGCTCCTTCTTGCCTCACATTTTGTTCACACCAGGGGCAGGACTGAGGTGATCATAGAATCATAGAATCATAGAGTTGGAAGAGACCACAAGGGCCATTGAGTCCAACCCCCTGTCAAGCAGGAAACACCATCAGAGCACTCCTGACATATGGTTGTCAAGCCTCTGCTTAAAGACCTCCAAAGAAGGAGACTCCACCACACTCCTTGGCAGCAAATTCCACTGTCGAACAGCTCTTACTGTCAGGAAGTTCTTCCTAATGCTTAGGTGGAATCTTCTTTCTTGTAGTTTGGATCCATTGCTCCATGTCCGCTTCTCTGGAGCAGCAGAAAACAACCTTTCTCCCTCCTCTATATGACATCCTTTTATATATTTGAACATGGCTATCATATCACCCCTTAACCTCCTCTTCTCCAGGCTAAACATGCCCAGCTCCCTTAGCCATTCCTCATAAGGCATCGTTTCCAGGCCTTTGACCATTTTGGTTGCCCTCCTCTGGACACGTTCCAGTTTGTCAGTGTCCTCCTTGAACTGTGGTGCCCAGAACTGGACACAGTACTCCAGGTGAGGTCTGTCCAGAGCAGAATACAGTGGCACTATTACTTCCCTTGATCTAGATGCTATACTCCTATTGATGCAGCCCATAATTGCATTGGCTTTTTTAGCTGCTGCGTCACACTGTTGGCTCATGTCGCGATGCAGGACAAAGTGATTTCCATTGTTGTGTACTAAGCTTGGATCCTAGAACAATAGGCAGGTAGGGTCCTAAGAATGCAACAACCTGATTGGCCTGCAGGAGCAGCCCAATCAGACCCCAGGAGGTAGTTAAACAGCCTACTGGGCCAGTAGGATCCTAGAATGCAACAACTGATTGGCCTGCAGGAGCAGCCCAATCAGGCTGCAGGAGGGAAGCAGAATCAGCCAATCAGACGGGACTCATTGTGTAAATAACATATATAAAGCCTGAGGTTTTTGGGGAAATTCATTCACTGTTTTACGAGCTGCAATAAAGAGCATGAAATCACTACGCAACTGCGAGTATATTTCATCCATCTTGGTGCACTCCCTCAGTAAGCTTGCCAGGCGTGGGCAGAGACATTCCACTATCGGCTGCTATGTGGCAACTGAGGGAGAAAGAGAAGTCCCAGCCTGACCTTTGGGTGCTGGGTGGTGATGGAGGAGGGAGGAGAGAAGTCAAGGCTGAGGCAACCCATGACACAGTGGGGTCCACTGAGTCCACTTTTCAACGACTTACATTGAACTTCTATAGTATTAATATAGCGCCCTATAGGAGCTTTTGCTATACATCAACAGATCCTGGAGCCAGCCATTTCTCCTCTCCACAATGCCCTGGAAATTTAACATCCATTCTGGGAAAACTGGTGCAAAACATCGTTAAAGATAGACTTCCTAGATAGAGAGATTTGGTCTCCTTTTTTCTCTTTGATTGTAGAAGGACAGGATATTTTAATGTCCCCATCATAGCAGAGGTTTCTGTGGAGGGGATATATTAACTGAAAAGTAATCAAATCGGTACTGGGTTCCTATTGAAGGTACTTGGCGAGCCAAAATGATAGTGATGAGGGATTGAGGATTGGAGTGATCAATCTGTGATATTCTAGCAGTGGACAAAGTTGTACTGTAACTTTTGAATAAATGTATTTTAATAATAATAATAATAATAAATAAATAAATAAAGATAGACTTTCTAAGCCTATAGAGGACAAATCTTGCTCAAGAAGAGCCAGCTAATGACTTTTCCACAACCAGAGGGATTTGATGGTTTCCCCCCCCAACCTGGTTCCCCCCCAGAAGTTGTAGACTATACTCAGGGCTGGTGCTATCATTAGGTTGGTGCTATCATCTAGGGCACTGATTCCTTTTTGTCATAACTTATAAATTTCTGATAAGAGTTTACTTCTATATTTTGAATGCAGGTTCTCAAATTTATAAGAGCTTACTTAAGCTCTGGAGATGCTGGACCTTGAATCTGGAGATCTGAACTTTGGACGTTCTGCATACAGGGCAAGTTCCTTGCCACTGAGCTCCATCCGCTCAAAGTTCTGCAGCATCTCTCTTTTTTGGTGTGACTGAATTATTCCGCCACTTCTTCTGCAGAGAGGCTACCGCTTGTGTGTCTCTACACAAGTCTTCATCGCTGTGCTTCACTCCTTCCAGTCAGAAGGTTCAAAACAGTGACTCACGAGGAAAGGACCACAGGGTGTTGGGTGTCATAAAGTTTTTGATCCACCCTGAGCCCTCAGGGAATAGGACACGTAGTAAATAAAACAAAGCAAAGCAAAAGCCGATCAAAATCTGTTTTAGGGATGCATCTTGGTTCCCATTTCAATGCAAATCTATCGACTGTACAATTCCCAAAAGGAAACTAAAATGCAGCCATCCTTCCAAGCCCACACTTGTCTGAACCTTGCAAGGCAGTTCTCCAACCCCAAAATATGTACAGTGGTACCTCTTACATACTTAATTCGTTCCGGAGGTCCGTACTTAACCTGAAACTGTTCTTAACCTGAGATACCACTTTAGCTAATGGGGCCTCCCGCTGCTGCCGCACGATTTCTGTTCTCATCCTGAAGCAAAGTTCTTAACCCGAGGTACTATTTCTGGGTTAGCGGAGTCTGTAACCTGAAGCGTATGTAACCCGAGGTACCACTGTACAAGGATGCATGGGCTGGGGGGACAGTGCGAGTAAAAATGCACAGAGATTTCAACATCCAAAAATGCATTTATTTGGGGGGCATTTATTATTATTATTATTATTATTATTATTATTATTATTATTATTATCATCATCATCATCATCATCATTACTATTACTGAGTCATTTTTTCATTTTTTCAGACTGTGAAATTAAACACAAACACTAAAGCAAATATAAAAAACAAGAATGAAACAACATAAAATATGTCTACCAGGCAAAATTGTGTAATAATGTGTGTATATCAATATCGGTATGTCTATCTGTCTGACAGTCTCTCTATCTATTCATCCACATGCTAAAATGACGAGTGCTTTTGGACAAAAGGAAACATGAACACTGATGCAGAAATATGCCAAACTGAAGTTATGCCTGGCAAAATGAGAAACTTAAACTCTGATGGGAGCCTCTACGACCCACTAAGAAGAGAAGAAGAAGAAGAGTTTGGATGTGATATCCTGCTTTATCACTACCCGAAGGAGTCTCAAAGTGGCTAACATTCTCCTTTCCCTTCCTCCCCCACAACAAACTGTGAGGTGAGTGAGGCTGAGAGACTTCAGAGAAATGTGACTAGCTCAAGGTCACCCAGCAGCTGCATGTGGAAGAGTGGAGAAGCGAACCCGGTTCACCAGATTAGGAGTCTACTGCTCTTAACCACTACACCTCACTGGCTCTCATACAGAGAGCACGCCAATTTAGTATAGGGGCCACCCCCACCCCATACAACTTCCATGAGGACCCCTGAAATAGCAGCGAGGCCCATGACTGGAGATTCGGGAGAAAGAAAGCAATAGGCTTCTCCCAGCCAGAGTCCTTGGACTTTAGAGGGCAGGTTCCAGAGACAGAAAATGCAAACATGACTAAAGAGCTGGGAATTCCAAGTTGATCATCCACAATGGGCTGCCTGCCATTGGATCAGGAGCAGGCCACTCCTGGTGGAAAACTCTCGATGGCTAGTGAGCCACATCTACCTGGTTTGGTAGACCGCTTGTGTAGATCTGAACCCCTTTCTCCCGCCTAACTTGAGTTTCTAGTGTTGCTACACCTTTTATTTTTATTTTTGCAGAACCCGCCACAAATGCCTCACGCTATTTCCAAATCTGAGTCATCCGTCACTGGGTGTGGGCATTTCCTAGGGAGTTCTGGAGAAGTTAGGAAGAGGGTTGGGGAATGAAGAGGGGGGAAGGAGGGGGAAAGATGAGAAGCATACATAAAAGGATTGTTCTTACTCAAACAATGAGGTTTTTGAGGCTAAATTGCACCAAGCCAGAGATGCAGCCCAAAGCAATGTAGAGAAAGTGTGTGTGTATGTTGCAAAACACTACTGTGCCCAGAATATGTGTGTTTTTTGGCAAAGGGGAGGCAGTAAATTTTGTAGCTGCGATAAGCCAGTAAGCAGTATAAACCATGCATGCATTTTAGAGCAGAATCGTTCCTACATTAATCTTCTTCAGAATCTGGTTCATTTTATTATGGTACAGTAGATGCTTAATCATACCGGAGATAAGTATGTGATGTCATTATATGAAGATGTAGAGATAAATCCAGGTGGTTTATCCAATGTGGTGAATTGGTTAGAGTGTGGGACTAGGCGCCCCCTCCCTTTGGTAGTCTTTAATTGAAGCTGGTTCTTAGAAAAAAACTAAACGTGAGGGAGAAATGGGGCACATAAAGAGATTTATTATGCTTCAAGGGGGCTGGATGTAAAATGAAAAGTCAACAAGAGACACAAGAATAGATATCAGACTGGTTTCAATATCAAGTGTATGGTACAAAAAAAGGGTATGGGGGGGGGTCAGATTCTGAAAGGGAATTACTGAGTGGGAATGAGAAATTGATTCCTAAAGTGTATAAAATGTTTTGTAAGAAGGCAAAAGCTTACAGTGAAATGATGAATAATGAATTAATTAAGATGTTTAAGATGACAATAGATTTTAAAAACAATATTAGAAGCCTTTCTCCTAGGTTTGATTGGGACAGAGATGCCGAAAATAATGATAAAACTGTTTATGTAAGCAACAACAGCGGCAGGGATCTTATATGTGCAGAAGTGGAAGGAAACCCACAAAAGAAGAATGGGTTAATAAATTAATGGCC
Organism: Podarcis siculus; assembly: GCA_034642415.1. Lineage (NCBI taxonomy): Eukaryota > Metazoa > Chordata > Lepidosauria > Squamata > Lacertidae > Podarcis > Podarcis siculus. Next base: position 34,425,016 of record JAXCMG010000011.1, read on the forward strand.
TATGCTGAAATGGCAAAACTAACTGCCAGGCAAAGAGACTCTAACGATGAGGTGTTTGTAGAAGGGTGGAAAGCTTTTCGGATTACTTAAGTAAATACTTTAATTCTTTTGCAATACAAGATGGATTTATATCCTGAGCAACAGAAAAACAAGAAATTGCTATTCTTAGGTTTATATTTTATGTGTTGTTAGAAGCAAACAGGCAGTAAAGAGATATGAACTACAGCATCTTAACAAGTGATATGGGAAGTCAAGGAAAAAGAAAAATGATAACCTGTGATGTACTTAAGATGGATTATGTGAAAAAATAATTAAAAAATATAAATGAATTTTGAAAAATAGAGTGTCGGACTAGGACTTGGGGGAGCAGGGTTCAAATCCCTACTCAGCCATGAAGCTCACTGTGTGATCACTCACTCTCAGCCTGATCTACCTCACAGGGTTGTTGTTGATGATAAAATGGGGAGGGGGAGTATATGCCACCTTGAGCTTTGGGGACATTCATGTAAGATATATATTCGTGCAATATAGGCAGCGCAGGAGGTACAGGGGTTGTCAGAGGCATCAGATGTGGTCGGTGGAGCTGTGAGCGATGGTTCCTGCTCCACTCACCTGGCTGGTGCTGGAATAAGGGAAAGATGACCCCCATAGCTTAGCTGTGACATCTGGGCAACTCCAGTAGTGAAGGGCAAATCTGTCAATTTCAGTCAGTTTCTCATTCTTTGAGTCAAATTCCAGTCAGTGTGCAATTTTTTTCTCAAAGTCGTCATGGAAATTTGCCAGCATTTTAGTGCAAATTTCTCCAGATGCATACATTTTTGTATGCAGTTTCCCCTAACGTATGTTGTTGTTTGCCAAATATTCTTTTCGTATTTCTTTGAATGAAAAAGAAAAACCAACCTTGAGCTGGAGGAATCGAGAGCCTAATAACTTGCCAGTTTGTTTACTTGGAGCTTAGTTCTGAGGGGCATTTGTCTTCCCCATGAAATTGTATGCGATATACTGTTACTATTTCTACTACTGAGAAGACAGCATGTGCAGTGGTTAGAGCAGTGGTTCTCAAACCTTTTCCCTGGGCCACGCTTTCAAAATAAAAATTCTCTCCAGCCACACACTGCTGGACTTGGAAATAGTTTTCCTGGTTCTGTGGTCTTATTCAAAAGATGGTTGTTCCTCACCTGGATAATGAACAAGGTGGTGCCAAGGTGAATTCTTACCACATTGATAAGAAATACATTGGAAAACAAAAAGAAGCCACTCCAAACAGTGATTTATAACACAGAACACAACTACTTTATAACATGATCATGAGACATAAAACAATACAGCTACATAAGAGTACAAATCATCCCCAAACATGTTGCTTTTGTTGTTTAGTTGTTTAGTTGCGTCCGACTCTTCATGACCCCATGGACCGCAGGCCAGATTGAGAAGGCGATTGGGCCAGATCCGGCCCCCAGGCCTTAGTTTGCCTACCCATGCTCTAAAGAGCCAAAGAGGTATAGTGAATACCAAGGATGTGATTGTATATGATTAAATGGGAAACTTATAACAATATTTTTTTAATAAAAAAAAACAACAACCAAGTTTACAGTTCTGTGTCTATCCACAAGGCTGGGCTAGAGACGAGCTCCTCAGCCAGGGCCTCCCTGCGTTTCTTATGTTTTACTGGGCTTGGAAGCAACTAGTAGGACTTGCTTCACTTGCGTTGAAGGTTTCATTTGCCTGCCAGCACCTTGCAGCAAGACTTTCACTCCGGTCTGGCTCTCGTTGTGCAATGCGCATCGTTATGCACGCCTGACTCATTGGCACAGAGTGGCAATGGAGCAATCTACCACTGAAGCAGCATCTGAAGGCACAGTCATTTCTACATTCTTGCCTCAATTACTTTACTAAGCATGACCAGACCTGGGTAGGGGAGAATATTAGCAAGGAGGGCATTCCCCTGGCCTCCACCCTCTTGAGAACGGTTTCGAAGCATTTCACAAATGGGCGTGGAGCATAAACGAAAGGAAGGGTGCACAGTTTGAATAGGGATGGGGAAAGAGTTCAACAGAAGCAAAGTATGATACGGAGTTGGTGAACGGACTGGGCTAGTGATAGATACGATACGATAATCTTTATTGTCATTGTCCCATACAGAACAACAAAATTGGAAAAAAAAATATCTACATAAGACATTCAAAAACCAACAAGCCTGCTATCCCAGCTATCCCAACCTGGTTAGCCCCCTAAAAACTCTGATACCCCATTTTTAAAATATAATACACTCCCATAGAGACCCTTTACACTGCTTTTAAAACCAAAATCGCATTTGGATAGAAACTGTTTCTCAGGCAGCTAGTCCTAGTCTTTATAACTCTGTACCTTCTTCCAGAAGGCAGAAGCTGAAAGAGATCATTTCTGGAGTGCGCACTATCCTGCGCTATCTCTGCAGCTTTCTTATGGCACCTGGAAACATAGATTTGATCCAAGGTGGGAAGAGTGCACTCAATTATTCTCTCCGCAGTCTTTACAACCCTGGACAGCATTGTTTTTCCCCTGACTGTGCAGCTCCCAAACAACACTCAGCAACCTGCACATTGCCCGATCCCTTAGTGAGTTTGCAGATGACTGCCTCTCTCCCAGGAAGACTTGGTGCTATTTTTTTTTTAATTGCTTTCTATGGACAGTAGTTAGCAGCTTGCAGGTTCTTCTTCATGCACCCTTTCTGAGGGAGATACAAAGGATGGCAATGCAGGAATGTGCCTTTTCCATGGTGGCTCCATGTCTGAGGAACACTCTCCCCAGGGAAGCATGCCTAGTACCATAGCTGTCCATTTTTTGTCTTTGTTGTTTAGTCATTTAGTCGTGTCTGACTCCTCGTTACCCCCTGGACCAGAGCATGCCAGGCACTCCTGTCTTCCACTGCCTCCTGCGGCTGGGTCAAACTTATGCTGGTAGCTTCAAGAACACTATCCAACCATCTCATCCTCTGTCGTCCCCTTCTCCTTGTGCCCTCCATCTTCCCCAGCACCAGGGTCTTTTCCAGGGAGTCTTCTCTTCTCATGAGGTGGCCAAAGTCTTGGAGCCTCAGCTTCAGGATCTGTCCTTCCAGTGAGCACTCAGGGCTGATTTCCTTCAGAATGGAGAGGTTTGATCTTCTTGCAGTCCATGGGACTCTCAAGAGTCTCCTCCAGCATCATAATTTAAAAGCATCAATTCTTCGGCGATCAGCCTTCTTTATGGTCCAGCTCTCACTTCCATACATCACTACTGGGAAAACCATAGCTTTAACTATACAGACCTTTGTTGGCAAGGTGATGTCTCTGCTTTTTAAGATGCTGTCTAGGCTCCAGGCAAAAAGTTTCTAATTTACTGAGGCTTATGATTTCTAATTGGAAGGGTAGAAAGATGCGCTAGTGGCCTTTGTTGCACCAGGGAAGGTAGAACTTGTTCCTTTCGAACATAATGTCCGATCAGCATTTTCGTTTTTGTGCATTGCCCCTTTTTATCTGATTTTAATGCCTCTGTTGTTTTATTTTACTGCATCAGTTGCTTTGAGGCACCTGAGTACAAAAATGCAAAACAACAACAACAACATTTACTGAGGGACAACTCAAAGAGACTTACAACTAAACAATCAGAAAAACAAAACCCACACAGATACATTTTAAGCAAGAGGAAAAGGAAAAACATTATTTAAAGGCCTGGTTATAGAGGAAAGCTTTTGCCCGGCACCTAAAGATATATAAAAAGATGGTGCCAGGTGACGCTACCTGGGGACAGCCTTCCACAAATGGGCCGCCACCACAGAAAACAGGATATTATTATTATTATTATTATTATTATTATTATTATTATTATTATTAGAGTTTATTTACATTTTAAAAACTAGCATGAGAAGATAGAGAGGCAGTGTGGACCAACTCATAAATGGCTAAAAAAAAAAACCCAAACCCTCTGTGCATTTTTCAAAAGATATATGCAGATTCCTTCATTTTTATTTTTATTATTTTAAGCCACATAGAACAAGGACATTATTCTAGTCCCATATCAAACATGGATTAGCTGGAATTTGCTCTTAGGCCCATCCCTGACTTCAAAGAGCTGAAAAGGTTGGAAAATGCTTTCCTTTTTCACCTCAACTATTCTGCTGTTGCGGCTTCTTTCTTCCATTTGTATTTATTTTATTTAACAAGATTTATATACAGCTTAATCAAAAAGAACTCTCTAAGTGGTTGACCTAAAATGTTCATTTAAAGGAGCAATAAAATGTGGTGGTGGTGTTTTTTAAGGATTTTTAAGGATTTAAGGATTTATAAGGATTTTTAAAAGATTGTAAAAGTATGGGTAGGCTTGCCTGAATAAAAACATCTCTAGCAGGTGCTGAAAACTAGTATCAATAAGGCAGGGAGTTCTGGAGAATAAGTGCTGCCATACTAAAAGATCAATTTCTCATATTCGTGGAATAAACAATATCTCACACTGCTTTGACTCGTCCTGCATTTTTGTTTCAGCTCTTCTTCTCCTCCTTCTCCTCAGTCAATGAGGACACATAACCTCATTGTCAGACCCAAATTTGCTGCGTTGTGAACTGGGTAATGTATTCCAATTGCCATTGTTATCTTTTTGTTTGGATTTCTGTATGCCAAGGGATTGGGTGTGAAGCACTTTTTCACTTGCTTGTTTGATTCCTTAATTTATGCACCTTTTCCAGCACAGGTGCCACCACCGGCATCAGAACAACTTGGCAACTCTCCCAGGGCACCATCAATCCATCAAGAGGTTGTAATGAAATTGGACTCTAAAATGGTTTCTCACCACCTGCCTCACATCGAGTGCCCAACTCCTTGCTGTTACCACTGCCCTCATTCCTGAGGCAGTAGGTCAGGTTTGCAAAGCACTGTGGCCTTCCCCTTCTTGCAACGTGCCATTTGAATTCAATCCCTCAAGGCAGTGGTTCCGAATCTTCACCCACTTGCAACCATTGCCTTGAAACAGTAGCTGAGCAAGGCGGGTGCGGTGGATGCGACCCACTCTGGGTGACTTCCCTGAGGGCAGCGCCCCCCTGGGATGCTCCCCAGCACTGGCGCATCCCCCTGGGACACGCGCCTGCGCCACCGCACCCCTTGGGAAGCGCACTACTGCCGATGCACCCTGCGGGCAGCTAGACCCACCCCCATGACTCTCCGCCTCTGCCTTGAAAGAATCAATGCTCAACCAGGATTGTCTGAAGAACATAAAGCTTAAGAAGCTTTGGCTGCTGAATCAGGCCAATGGACCATCAAGTCCTCTTCTCAAAGTGGCCAACCAGCTGCCTGTGGGAAATTCACAAGCAGGATTTGAGCATAACGGCATTCTTCCCCCAATTGGGCTTCTAGCAGCTGATATTCAGAGGTATTCTGAAGGTAGAGCGTAGCCAAGAATTTGTCCAATAGGCGTTGATGGTCATCACTATATCTTATGGGAGAAAATTCTATAGTTAACCACATGAAGAAGAAGAGTTTGGATTTGATATCCCGCTTTATCACTACCCGAAGGAGTCTCAAAGCGGCTAACATTCTCCTTTCCCTTCCTCCCCCACAGCAAACACTCTGTGAGGTGAGTGGGGCTGAGAGACTTCAGAAAAGTGTGACTGGCCCAAGGTCACCCAGCAGCTGCATGTGGAGGAGCGGGGAAACAAACCCAGTTCACCAGATTACGAGTCTACCGCTCTTAACCACTACACCACACTGGCTGTCCTTTCTTTTGTCTGTCCTGAACAGTCACCAGAGCTATACATTTAAAGCAATAAATGTCCTGGCTTTCTCCAAAGGATCTTGGCAACTGTTGTTTGCTAAGGGTGCTGAGAGTTGTTAAGAAGTGCCTTTTCCCCAGAGTTCCCTGGGAAGAGGCATTAAACTTGGATGATCCTGAGTTTTTAGAATTATGAGAGAGGAGGAAAACCTTCACTAGCCTGAACCCCTGCTGTACAGTTTAGACTACAGCAGGTTTTCACACACAGAGAGACAAGTTAACTCGGGATAATACCTCATGAGTCTGATGAGCAAGATCACAGTCAGTGAAATATCATACCATACTCAATTTGTTAGTCTTTAAGGTGTCCCAAAACTCTTTGTTGCGTTTGCTGCAAGACGCTAAGATGGCTACCCCTCTTGAAGATAGTCTGAAGTACCACAAATCTCTCACCTCACAGAGAAACAACTGAGTGACCCATGGAACTTCCTCCCCATAAGGAAACTGCAGTGTGCAAAATAATGTGTGACAACAATTTCCTTTCAAACTCAAAAACTTCAGAAGTGCAGTCAAATGCGTCCAAAATTTCATTTTACTTGTGTACACTTGCAACTTGGCAACACAGACATCTTTTAGGAGACGCGTCTCCTGTACACCCAAAGAGAACCTTCTGGAACCTTCTTCCCAACCGCCATTTGGGCCACAATGCCAAACTTTATCTCTGAGTATTTCAGCAACAATTCTACAGTGCCAAATGAGACAATAAAATAAAATAAATACTTCAATTCCTGTATTGAGCTCTAGTTTATGTTTTCCCAGAGATGTATTGGGGATAGGAGTGTTAACCTGGAGTTATCTGCATGCACTAGGTAGTATGAATTTAGCATTGCTCTACCTGCATTTTATCGCTAAATTAAACACACGTTGAACAAAATAATGTCATTGAAACCAACAGGGGAAATGGGGGCTTCTTCAATTCCAGCGGCCTGTCACATTCTCTTGGGTTTGCATTTTCCACCCCCAATGTTTGTATTCCTTATCCCGCCTGGAGATGCAGTTTTACAGACCAGCATATTGATTTTAAAACTTTAGAATACCTTCGACACCAGACGTAGAGCACCTCATTTGTCATGTGGATGTCGAAAGGGAGATTGCGGGCCTCATTTTATTCCTGATTAATTTGGCCTTGTGCTGCATTTCCTCCTGAACTCGTAATAGGAAGTTCGGTATCTCTATATTCATTGCATTGTTTGTTGTTTGCAAAAAAAGAGAGAGAGAGAGAAAGAGTGAGGAGAAAAGACACAGAATCACACGGCATTATTTAAATAGTTGCAAGCCTGGGCTTTCTTTTACT
>JAXCMG010000011.1:34437010-34457467 GCA_034642415.1 Podarcis siculus
ACCCTTGTAGAAGACCACAGGTGAGACACAACAGGTGACCAGAGGAGGAGTGGCCACTGGAAGAGAGAAGAAGCGCCCTGGTGCATCTGCTGCAACACAACCGGACACCTTCATCTGCCCCAGCTGCAACAAAACACGTCTCTCCTGTGTTGGTCTCTACAGCCTCAGCAGGCGCTGTAACTCTCCAGCGCTTTGACTTCACCCCCAAAGGCGCGCTCCTCCATTGGATGCCAACAAATTCACAGAGCTGCTGTAAGGCTTACATAAGAGAAATACTTCACAAACATAAGGAGCCGTGTTCTAGCACATTGAGCGATTTGTCAATCTACACATGCGGTGTTCCAGTATGTGATTATCTGTACACATTACTTTGCTGGAGAAACACATTGCATAACTTGTAGAAGTGCAAACATCAAAGGATAGGTCTGTGTTTCACTCTTTGTATTGTTTTGTAACGTGCAAACTGGGTAGGTTTGCCTTGAAATGCAACATCAATTGTAACATCTGAGGTGGCCCAATACTTATTTTACAGTGTACACCCCCAGATCCTTATATTTTCCACACATTTTGGCTATTATTGGCATGGGTACAAGCTTCTGGCAGGAGCATAGGGAGCTGCCTTATACTAAGTTGGAACATTTGTCCATTTAGCTGTCAGGAGTGCGTGCAGGAGCCAGGCCCTGTGACCAGTAGGACTTTGCAGGGCTGGAGCCTTCCTAAGTTTGCTCTGGAGAGGCAAGGCATGGCTGCACAGGTGAGGCCGCTTGGTAACTAACTGCACCTGGTGGCAAGGGAAGGGATATAAGGTCAGCATTTCCTTTTGGCTCTTTGCCACAGCAACCCGTTTCCTGCCTTGCTGCGTTTGGCTTCTTGCTTTCTGATCCTTGGACCTCGGCTTCGTGACTCCTTGCTTCTCGACCCTCGGACCCTTGACTTTGTGACTCCCTGCTTCCTGACCCTCGGACCCCTGGCTCCTGGACTCTCGTTCCTGCTCCCATCCCGCCATCTTGCCCCTGGTCCCGACGTCCTCAGCCGGGACTTGGATTGACCATAGACCAGACCATGACATTAGCTCAGTATTGTGTACTGGCAACAGATCTCAGGGGTTTCAGGCAAGGTTTCTCCCAGCCCTAACTAGAGAGGCTGGGGACACAGGGTTCATCCACACTTCCGCTTGTCCCATAATTTGTAGCCACGGGCCTTTCAGGTTTTTCTTTTGAACCATTGCTTCCCTGGGGAAAGCCTCCCATTTACTTCAGAACTGCAACAAAGCGAGTTCTCCTTCATAGAGAGCACGTGTTGTGGTGGGGTCTGAACAGGCCACCCCTCTGTTGCTGGGCGGGTTAGCATGGATGACCATCCGCAGTGATTGGGCGGTTGGGTTACTGGGCAAATTTTGGTGTTGCCATTTAGGGGATTGGACCAAAGGTTATAAAATCAAGTCACGCAGCACTGACTGGGCTCTTTTGCTGCGTGCATCAGATCACCCGCCCACCCTCCCTAATCTAGGGCTATTGCGTTGACCTTGCTATGCCTGTCATGGGGGTCATCTGTTTTGGGGGCAGGGGCCTGGCAGGAATTTTGTCCATCTGGCTGATTGGCTGGTGCCATTTGGTTTTTGCCTACTGCGTAGCAAATCGTCACAACTTGTAAGGTTGCAATTAGGCATTGGTTAAAAAATTGGTTGGTGGAGGGGTAAGGATTGGCGATGCCTGCCCCTCCAATGCTGCTGCTGCAAGGGAATTCCATTAAAGGAATCCAGGGGCTTGCCATTCTTTCGTCCGTACCCCTGAATGGGGCTTAGGGGTGCGCAAGCCCCCGGGAGCATGCGGGGAAAGGTGAGGGTCTGGTGCCCAGCTCCATGCTCTCCCCAATATTGTTATCCCTTACTGGCTTTCGCTGGAATCCGGAAGTCAGTTCTGTCCTCTGTCGTAACCAATGCCTATGCAACCACTCACATTTATGTATTTTAATAAAGTTATGGCCAAAATTATGCCAAAAACCTTCAACAAAAATTATGTGTGAATTGTGAATCATTTAGGGGTGGCTTGTGGGACCTCAGGGATGTGGGTGGCGCTGTGGGTTAAACCATAGAGCCTAGGACTTGCCAATCAGAAGGTCAGCGGTTCAAATCCCCGTGACGGGGTGAGCTCCCATTGCTCGGTCCCTGCTCCTGCCAACCTGGCAGTTCGAAAGCACGTCAAAGTGCAAGTAGATAAATAGGTACCGCTCCGGCGGGAAGGTAAACAGCGTTTCCATGCGCTGCTCTGGTTCGCCAGAAGTGGCTTAGCCATGCCTGCCACATGACCCAGAAGCTGTATGCCGGCTCCCTTGGCCAATATAGCGAGATGAGCACCACAACCCCAGAGTCGGTCACGACTGGACCTAATGGTCAGGGGTCCCTTTACCTTTACCTGGGGGACCTCGACATGCAAACATCAATCTGCATAAAACCCAACTGACGTTCATTCTGATTCAGCAGGTAAACAGTGGGTTTTCCTGGAGAAAGTGGCCAGATATAAAACTTCTCAAACACACACCTAGAAACAGAAGTTTGAACCTGGGACCTTTTGCATGCAAAGCTGATAAGACATTGAACAGCATGATAAATATGTCAACCCTGTGTGTGGCAGTTGTGAAAAAGGATTAATTCCATGCTAGGGATCATTAGGAAAGGAATTGAAAATAACATTGCCAATATCTTAGGCCATTACACAAATCTATGGCGCAACCGCATTTGGAATACTGTGTACCTTTCTGATTGTTTCCCTATCCCCACCCCACCCCCCAAAATTGGTCTTCTTTGATCTATGTAGGTATTTTCATTTAAAAGGATTTTGCTACTGCTTGTGAAATCTCTTGATGATCATATTGGGAGGAGGAGAATTGCCTTGTGCTGCCCATCCACTTGTTTCAAGCCCCATGCCTTCAGTAAAACCCCACTTCTTCCTATATAGCTTGGCTTCCTGCCCCACAAATCACACTGTTACGCAGATCATTCAAAAAATATAGATGGCGGAAAATCTCCAAGCATCCTCCGATACGATTTGCAAACAGACAGATCACTCTCCCTTTCACCTCTAAATCTGCCCAGTTGTGTTTTTTTAGATTTTTTATATAAATACCCTCTTGTTATAAATCTCTGGGTTTTAGCAGGATTCTCTTTGTCCATTTATCAAAAACACGGAGCTAAATGGTTTCAATGGGGAAAAGAGCAGACTGCCTCTTTTTATTTTCTTCCTCCCCCTCCCCACCCCCTGTAGAAATGTGATCTCCGAACTCCACAAATCAAAATTCTTATCTCATGTTGATGCCAGCACATAAAGCACAAGCCCTGCGGTAGATGAATGTCTACCAGCAGAAAGCATTATTAGTCTCTTTAGCTTGCTGGCTTCTGCTGACCTACTTTTAACTTGCTCGCAATAATGTACCGTACCTGAGTAATATTGACAGCCCATCTGCTGTGATGAATTAATAATATCACTACTTTTCCTCCTTCCCCCTCCCACCTTTGCATCACAAAGTGCTGAGATAGTTAATTCGAATAGACCTGGGTTTTACTTGGAACATGGATAGATCGCTCAGATTATTCCTTTTAAAAAAAATGCATCAGAACTGATCTATTAAATCCACTTTCCTGCTACCCGTGACACTGGCTAAGTTTGTGGTTAGCCAGTTTATGGTTGGGTATCCTACGAGGCGGGTGGCGCTGCGGGTAAAACCTCAGTGCCTAGGACTTGCCGATCGTATGGTTGGTGGTTCGAATCCCCGCGGCGGGGTGAGCTCCCATCTTTCAGTCCCAGCTCCTGCCCACCTAGCAGTTCGAAAGCACCCTAAGTGCAAGTAGATAAATAGGTACCGCTTAATAGCGGGAATAGAGGGACGCGGGTGGCGCTGTGGGTAAAATCTCAGCGCCTAGGACTTGCCGATCGCATGGTCGGCGGTTCGAATCCCCGCGACGGGGTGCGCTCCCGTCGTTCGGTCCCAGCGCCTGCCAACCTAGCAGTTCGAAAGCACGTCAAAGTGCAAGTAGATAAATGGGGACCGCTTACCAGCGGGAAGGTAAATGGCGTTCCGTGTGCTGCGCTGGCTCGCCAGATGCAGCTTGTCACGCTGGCCACGTGACCCGGAAGTGTCTGCGGACAGCGCTGGCTCCCGGCCTCTAGAGTGAGATGAGCGCACAACCCTAGAGTCTGGCAAGACTGGCCTGTACGGGCAGGGGTACCTTTACCTTTACCTTTAATAGCGGGAAGGTAAACGGCGTTTCCGTGTGCTGCGCTGGTGCCGGTTCGCCAGAGCAGCTTCGTCACGCTGGCCACGTGACCCGGAAGTGTCTCCAGACAGTGCTGGCCCTCGGCCTCTTAAGTGAGATGGGCGCACAACCCTAGAGTCGGACACAACTGGCCCGTATGGGCAGGGGTACCTTTACCTTATCCTACGAGACTCTTCCTTCCTCTGATCATCATAGCATTCGGAACCCTTCCGCTCAGTCCACTAGACTGGAATATGGGAAAGGCTGGGTCACAATGGACCAATGACTGTTCCTGGGTCAGAACCCATTGTTTACCTTTAGAAGAAAAACAGATTTGTACTCAAGTGTGGCAAACAGAATGTCTGGAAAGGGAAAAACTGAGGGACTTAAGAGGGGTGATTCGGGGCTCAGGCACACTTGTGTTGGGTTTGTGGTTTCTTCCATTTGTCCCGAGACTTCTGAGTGATAACCAGCCTCATATAACCAACATGCTTAAGTCTAATTCATGCATGAAGGGGTTAATGCCATAGAGTAAACTGCCCTGCCAGGCTTGGTTAGGTCACTCTCCCTCACCTTGGGAGGGATTAGGTAATCAACCCTTTATTCCCCAGTGTATCTGAGAAGCTCAATGCATGAAGAGCTTTTGAGCTAGTTGCTTGCAGCTCAGACCGCATGGCTCTTACAAGCCTTTCTTGTGTTCCTATACCCCTGATTTAGGGACTTTCACCACTGAAACTAAGCAAAGTTTTATTGCCCATGTTTTCTGAATGTTATATGGAAAACATTGCACAAACAATAAAACTTGGCTTAGTTAAAATGCTGAAGGTCCCTAAATTATTGGTATGGGAACACAGAAAGGCTTGTAAGAGCCATGTGGTCAGAGATGCAGCGCACACTGAGCTTCTCGGCTAGCTGCTTACATGAGTCTGGCAATCCCAAAACTTCTAGGCATGGGTCTGAGAAGCATTTCTTTAATCCTGCCACATTCCCTGGGATAAACTGTGGTTTACCATTGAATAGAAACAAACATCAACCAGACTGGGAAGTCAGCATACTGGAAAGCTTGGACATCTCCTCCTGTGGCGACAAGGACCCAAGCAGATGCATTTAACCCTTTAATGAAGTGAAGGAGAGCTGATCACAGAACTCCAGCCATCCAATCTAGTTTTCATTTCCTTTTGCTACTAAGGAGTGGTAGCAGGACCTCTCACTTTTCAGAGTTCCCTGGGAAAGAGGGATTGATTGCTAAACCACTCTGGGAATTGTAGCTCTGGGGGTGGGGGAACAGGGCAAACAACTCTCAGCACTCTTAACAAAGCACAGCTCCCCAGAATCTTTTGAGGGTAAGGCATGGCTGTTGAAAGTGGTGATATAACTGTTCAAGTGTGGCCTTAGCTAAACCAGATTTCAGGAAAAACAAAACATAGGACTGATCTTCTAGACAGTCAAGGAAAGGATCCATTCATCCCTGTTTACAGCAAGACCAGGCCAAAAGGAATCAATGGGTCGCCTGGAGGATTCAGTCGTGATTCAGCCTGGAAGGAAAATACTGTGGCTTCTTCCACTCTGGAGTCTTCAGAGACTCATCAAAATGGACCCCGTTAGGCAAGATCTCATTCCAGCTTTAGCCAAGCCTGGTAGCAGGGCTACCAGTTATCAAAGACAGCTGTTCATAAAACTTTGTAAACTGCTTCAAAGCCTTTTTTGCATTAAGCCATACTGTATATTTCCTGCCAACCTAGCAGTTCGAAAGCACATCAAGTGCAAGTAGATAAATAGGTACCTCTCCAGCGGGAAGGTAAACGGTGTTTCCGTGCGCTGCTCTGGTTCACCAGAACAGCTTAGTCATGCTGGCCACATGACCCAGAAGCTATACGCCGGCTCCCTCGGCCAATAAAGCGAGATGAGCGCCGCAACCCCAAAGTCGGCCACAACTGGACCTAATGGTCAGGGGTCCCTTTACCTTATACTGTATATTAATTCACAATTTATTTAATAATATCAACAAAAACAACAACACAATCTCTTGGATGTGGAATATCCAGATGGCCACTTGCACGCTGCCCTCACCTTTTTAAAAATCGGGTATTTTTTGACCCTGTGTACAAGCCCACGTGACGGATTGCCTCATAGACCCTTGAGATCAGACACCGTGACCCACTTTTCCTGAGCGTTCTTGAAGATGGGAGGATAGTTCAGCTTCTTGCCTCCTACAGACATACGCCATACCATCCAGGTGCTTGGTACAGCCACCTACTCTGTGGTATTTGTTTAATTACATTCCCCATTTGCCAGAGGGTGGTGTAAGGTAGTTAAAAAAGTGTCTCATTCCGTATTCTGCAGGGTTTTTTTAATTAACACGGGTTGAAGCATCCACCCACATCTAAGGCTGGGAAAAGAACATCTATTTCTCAGGGTTACCTCACGAGTTCTGCTCCCATGACCATTAAGTATGGATTTCCTCTCCACACAGTTTGTTTACGCAATAATAATGACTCAAATGCGTGTGAGAGCAGCACTGTGTTGTGGTCAAAAGACTGACCTGCAAACTTAGGTGTCCCAGAGAAACTCCCTGCTCAGACCAGGACATCTTCCAACCTCCCCAACCCTTGTCTGTCGCTGTGGTTGTTCTTCCTGTGTGTTCCCACAGGAGATACTTAGGCACTCCATTCTCCAGGACCATAAATCTGCCCAGACCCTTCATGAGTTCTTCCAGTTCAACCATCTTGCTTGATCAGATCCAGGATACTTGCTTACTGGAAGGTTGTGTTCAGACATAACAACTTATATGAGGTATAAAATCATGCGTGGTGGAGAGAAAACGGAACAGAGGGGTGATTTCCTCCCTTTGTCATAATGCTAGAACTTGTTCATCCAGTGACGATGAACATTGAGGGATTCTAAAGGACTTATTCATGCAGTACAGTGGTACCTTGCTTCTCAGACGCCTTGGTACTCAAACAACTTGGAACCCAAACACTGCAAACCCAGATGTAAGTGTTCTGGTTTTTGCAAACTTTTTTCAGATGCCAAATGTGCTCCGTTTTGAGTGTTTCACTTCCGATTTGAGTGCCACACTTCTGTTTTGAGTGCCACAATTATGCTTTTAGTGAGTTCTGTCTGTTTTTGCTCTTTATTTTGCGTTTTTGTGGCTCTTTTTGTTTTGTTTTTGTGACTGTGTGGAACCAAAGTTCAGCTACCGATTGATTCATTGTGTGACTGCAGTACATTGTTTATTGCTTTCATTTTATGGATCAGTGGTCTCGTTAGATAGTAAGATTCATGTTAAATGGCTGTTTTAGGGGTTGTTTTTGAAAGCCTGGAACGGATTAATCCATTTTGCATTGCTTTCTATGGGGAAGCGCGCCTCGGTTTTGGAACGCTTTGGTTTTGGAACGGACTTCCGGAACAGATTAAGTTTGAGAACCAAGGTACCACTGTACATAGTTAAACTATGGAACTCTTTCCCACAAGATGTAGTGATGGCCATCAACTTGGATGGCTTTAAAAGGGGGTTAGGCAGATGCTTGGAGGGTAAGGCTAACACTGTCTACCAGCATCACTGGCTATGTGGTACTTCTACTGTCAGAAGCTGTATGCCTTTGAATGCCAGGGTCAGCTTACCATCAGCCTGGCAGGAAGCAGTGATTCAGGTTCGGCATGACCGCAGCCAAGCCAGGGCAGTCTTCTGCTCTCTGCACGGCTGGAGGATGATGTCATACCCTCCTCCACCAACCACACAGGTTGCTGGAGCTTTTCCGTGGGGGAGCTGAGGGTGCGGCTTGGGTAGTGGACCAAAGGGAAAACTTTCCCCCTCCGTTCAGCTCTCTGGCTATAAGGCCAGCCATGCCCAGGACTCTGTGTCCCAGTCAGTGTTGGGTTCCCCACCCTGTCTACCCTATACTGCATGTTATGGCTCTGCCCGAAGGTAAACTTGCTATGGAAATATGTGCTCAATTTATTTGGGGCCAGGAGCAAATTCTCCTTCAGACAAATTGGACCCGTCTGAGGTTTTTGCCTACCTCACAGCAATTGTCACAACTTGTTGGCAGCTAAGGTGTTGGGTTGGATCCTTAGTCAAGACAGATGGGTGGGAAACTGGGGCACCTCCAAGAAATTGGGGCACCCCCTTAAAGGGGGCAAGGGAGAGACACTTCTGTCCTGATGCCCAGATGGGGGCCGATGGGCCACAGCACACACACACACACACAAAATGGCAATCTTGCAGGGATTTCCCAATTTGAGGTACATCAAAGGGTGATCATTAACCCAGGACTGACCCTGCCAAGTAATCAACCAGCAGTCGGGCTGGATAATTCAGTACAGTATACACACCCAGTTCCTACACCCAAACCTACTCCCATCTGTAATCAATAATGTTATGGCCTGTTTAACCCCAATATGTTTGTCCTCTAGTTTTTCACATCTTCCATGACTTATCCTCCACTGGCTGTGGGCTCACTGGGCCTGGGCCTGCAATTCCTGGGAATCAGGAGTGGGGAGAATACATAGCTGTCAACGTTTTCCTTTTTTTAAGGGAAATTCCCTTATTCCGAATAGGATTCCTCACAAGAAAAGGGAAAAGTTGACAGCTATGGGAGAATACTGTTGTAGTCAGATCCTGCTTAAGTGTTTCCCAGAGGTAGCTGGCTGATCACTATGAAAACAGCATGCTGGACTAGGTGGACTTTGGGCCTTATCGGGCAGGCCCTTCTTGTGTAGATACAGTGGTACCTTGGTTCTTGAACCTAATCTGTTCCAGAAGTCCGTATGACTTCCGAAACATTCGAAAACCAAGGCGCGGCTTCCGATTGGCGCAGGTGTCCCAGAAACAATAGCTGACATCCACATCAGACGTTCGGCTTCCGAAAAACGTTCGGAAACCGGAACACTTACTTCTGGTTTTTTGGTGTTCAGGAGCTGAAATGTTCGAGTACCAAGGTGTTCGAGAACCAAGGTTCCACTGTATATGGTTCTGGGTAGCCCTAAGAGTATTATGGGATTCCCAGTACCTTGTATCTTACCTTTTTCACACATTTTGGCTACTAGCGTAGAGCGCATTGCAGGTATTGTGGCACTATTCACACAGCAAGATCTATTGTGACGATATTGACATTTTCGAAAGTAGGGGGTCCATGGCTTGGCTTTTGAAAAACGAGGTACACAGCACTTAGCTAATTGCGAACCACTGTCTTAAGCTAGTATTTGAATCTATGGTGCAACCGCTTTGGAAATACAGTGCACCATTCTGATTGCCTCAACTCAACAATGGTATTATAGAGCTGGAGAAGTTTCAGAAACAGGCAACCAAAATGATCAAAGGGGTGGAGAAACTCACCTATGAACCATGGTTACAACATCTGGTGCTGTCCCATTTAGAGAAAAGTTGAGTAAGAGGCGTGTAAATGATTGATGGAGTGGTGACAGTGGGTGAAGAGATGATTGCAGGCTTCCCACAGGCATCTGGTCAGCCACTGTGAGAACAAGATGGTGGACTTGATGGTCTGTTGACCTGAGTCAGCCGACTCATCTTACATCCTCGAGCTAACCCATAATACTAGCACTCAGGGGCATCCAACGAAATTGGATGTTGGAAGAATCAGGACATGCAAAATTTAAAGCATTCTCACCAGGTACAGAGTCAAACCATGGAATTTGTTCCCACAAGACGGCTCCAACTTGGAGGGCTTTGAAAGAGGATTAGACTGATTCTGGAAGACTATAGCTAAAAAATATGTGTTCAGGGCTTCCTATATCCCCCAAAGGACAGGCACAAATTCTCCGGTCATATGGGACTTTTTTAAAGGATACTTCCAAGACTGGTGAGGGCAGAGACGAGCTTCTGGCAAGTGAAAAAGCCCTTCTTGCATTTTTGGATACAAGAAGAAAGAGATATGCTGCTGGTGCAGCTATGTATCTCTCGATGTCTACAATTTTGTAGTCGGGGCACCTTGAGCAGTCCTGTTGTCTCTCGGTGTCTATAATTCTTTGCCTAACCATTGCTTTTGCTTGGCCCAAGCCCAGACTTAGAAGGTCTTGAGGGGCAAAACCCAGTTTCTGAAGAGTGTTCAGGACTGCTGTCTGCAAGCCTGCATAGAGTAATCACTCCTTGCCCTTTTCTGAACCTTTGCCAACTCTACAATAGCCTCTTTGCGGTGAGACCTACTTAGGCTGGTGGGCCAGAGGGTCCCTGCTTCTGCTGTTGTAAGCCTGAGACTGTACCCTGGGGAAATTCAGTGCCCCTCCTAGAACATGACCCACAATTCTCTGTTGATGCCAGGCTTCAATTGTAGATGTTGCTTGCTTGCTTATTCAATTTGGATACTGCCCAAAGACCACAGGGCAGTCCACAACATAAAAATACAATAGGTAAAGGGTAAAGGGACCCCTGACCATTAGGTCCAGCCGTGACCGACTCTGGGGTTGCGTCGCTCATCTCGCTTTATTGGCCGAGGGAGCCGGCATACAGCTTCCGGGTCATGTGGCCAGCATGACTAAGCCACTTCTGGCGAACCAGAGCAGCTCATGGAAACGCCGTTTACCTTCCCGCCGGAGTGGTACCTATTTATCTACTTGCACTTTGATGTGCTTTCGAACTGCTAGGTTGGCAGGAGCAGGGACTGAGCAACGGGAGCTCACCCCATCGCGGGGATTCAAACCGCCGACCTTCCGATCGGCAAGTCCTAGGCTCTGTGGTTTAACCCACAGCACCACCCGCGTCCCTTTAAAAATACAATATGACAACACAAAATACATTATAAACAGAAACTAACCAATAATCCCCACTCCTACAAACAAAAGGCCATAGATTGTTTAATCAGCCAAAGGCCTAGTTTTAGAGAAACGTTTTCACTTAGCACCTAAAGACTTGTAACGAAGGCGCCAGACGAACCTCCCTGGGGGGAGAGCGTTCCACAAATGGGGAGCCACCACAGAAAAGGCCTGTTCTCATGTTGCAACCCTCTGGACCTCTCACGGAGGAGGCACATGAAGGAGCGCCTCTGATGATTATCGCAAGGTCTGAATCAGTTCAGATGGGGAGAGGTGTGCCTGGTGGTATTGGGGTGTTCTGAGTTCCTTGATAGAAAATTCAGTGTGAAAAGGGCTTTCTCCAAAAAAAACAGATGTGGGGACTCCCATCAGCCCCAGTCAGCAAGGACCATGCTCAGGGATGATGGAAGGTGGAGTCCATTGTCTTTTGGGGGGCTGCAGATTTTCCCCTTATGCTCTAAACAAGCAGGCCCTGTACCAGGTAAGGCTTAGTATATTCCTTTTTAAATTTTATTTTTTGTAAAGAGAGGTGGGTGTGACTTCTGATGAATGGACCGGGACGCTGGGTTCTCTCTGACAAAATTTCATGGCTTTACGTCAGAACCTCTTTAAAAAAATTAAAAGGCAGTTTTCTCAGCTCTGCATAGCTCCATTCCTTGTGCCT
This sequence comes from Podarcis siculus, assembly GCA_034642415.1. NCBI lineage: Eukaryota > Metazoa > Chordata > Lepidosauria > Squamata > Lacertidae > Podarcis > Podarcis siculus. Next base: position 34,448,698 of record JAXCMG010000011.1, read on the forward strand.
CTGATCTCCCATAGAGGGCGCCAGAGTTCCACTTCCTTGATATGGCGAAGACTACACATGTTGCCTATTCATGAGTGAGTACGCATTATGTACGGTGCGCAACATACTATGTGTGAGGCCCGGGACTTGTTAGTGACACTGACAGATCATTTCTTATCTATGAGATGTGAAGACTGGCCAAATATCAGCATCCATTTGTGTCGGCTGCATGTGCTGGTACACGATCAAATTAGATTGTGGAATGTAAAGGTCATTAAAGGTTCAGCCAATACAGCAAGGTATAGCAAGCCGGCAAATGACTATCGGTAGCAAGTACACAGGCAAATAAATTAGATCCCTTTTGGGGAGCAAAGAAGTAGACGTTCCGGCTAGTTGAAAGGCTTCTCTATCCTCTGTCCCAGAGCATGTTTGATGTCTACGTTGTGGCTTGGAACCAAAGGTCCGCCATTTTGTCTTCTATGATGGAAGAAAGCTGGGGTACAAATGTAAGAAAATGCAATGACGAAACAAATAAAGCAAGAAAATAAAGTTCAAAGATCACTGAGAGCCAGTGTGGTGTAGTGGTTAAGAGCGGTAGACTCGTAATCTGGGGAACTGGGTTCGCTTCCTCGCTCCTCCACATGCAGCTGCTGGGTGACCTTGGGCTAGTCACACTTCTCTGAAGTCTCTCAGCCCCACTCACCTCACAGAGTGTTTGTTGTGGGGGAGGAAGGGAAAGGAGATTGTGAGCCGCTTTGAGACACCTTCGGGTAGTGATAAAGCGGGATATCAAATCCAAACTCTTCTTCTTCTTCACTGTTGTTCAGGAATGGGGTCTCCCAAGCTCAGGGGTCAAAGCCCTCTCTTCCTGGCCCTGGGGACTTCCCCCAGATTGCTCACCCTCAGGAGAAATCTCTTCAGGGTCTGGGTCATGCAAGATGCTGAGAGTAGCAGCGGTCAATTGTATAAAGCAAGGGAGGGGCTACTTTGGCCGCCTGGCCCAGCCAACTGCAAAGGATCATGGGAGCAAACCCAGCTTTCGAAGGATTCACTTGGCTCAAGGCTCTGCACACACAGAGTTCAAATGTTGTATATGGTTCCTACCCTCAAGACGTTAGTTCCCAGGTTCAGTACTCTGGTTGTTTGTGAGTTGTTTTGGGCTGCCCTGGGCAAGATCTTGCTGTTGGATTCCATCTGTCTCGAGAAACAATGGAGTGCTTCTCCCAAGGTGAAGTCAAATGGCTGTGTTGTTGTTGTTGTTGTTTAGTTGTGTCCGACTCTTCGTGACCCCATGGACCAGAGCACACCAGGCACTCCTGTCTTCCACTGCCTCCCGCAGTTTGGTCAAACTCATGTTAGTAGCTTCGAGAACACTGTCCAACCATCTCGTCCTCTGTCATTCCCTTCTCCTTGTGCCCTCAATCTTTCCCAACATCAGGGTCTTTTCCAGGGAGTCTTCTCTCCTCATGAGGTGGCCAAAGTATTGGAGCCTCAGCTTGAGGATCTGTCCTGTATGGAGGTCCTGGGATGCCCAGATGACAAGACCCTCTTCTTGGCTTCACTGATGTGGTCCAAAGGAAAGCAGAGCAATACATTTGGCCCCAGCTTGGCTGCAGGAGTTGCAAGGAGCAATCCGGTTGTATTAGAGACTCCATTCTGGATTTGTGTAGGGTTTACTCTTGAGCCTTCCGGAAGATATCCTGCAAGGCAGTGAAGCTTTTGGATCAAAGTTCTCCTTCTCCGAGATGGGCTACCTTCCCAGGTTGAGAAGACCCAGCTGCCCCTCATTTCCCTCTACAGCATGTGCAGTAATGGTTAATAATAATAATAATAATTTATTATTTGTACCCCGCCCATCTGGCTGGGCCTCCCCAGCCACTCTGGGCAGCTTCCAAAAAAGATTAAAAATATATTAAAATGTCACACATTAAAAACTTCCCTGAACAGGGCTGCCTTCAGATGTCTTCTAAATGTCAGATAGTTGTTTATCTCTTTGACATCTGATGGGACAGCGTTCCACAGGGTGGGCGCCACTACCAAGAAGGCCCTCTGCCTGGTTGCATGCAGCTTAGCTTCTCGCAATGAGAGAACCGCCAGAACGCCCTCGCCGCTGGACCTCAGCGTCCAGGCAGAACGATGAGGGTGGAGACACTCCTTCAGGTATACTGGGCCGAGACCGTTTAGGGCTTTAAAGGTCAACACCAACCCTTTGAAGTGTGCTTGGAAACATACTTGTAGGTCTTTCAAGATCAGTGTTATGTGGTCTCGACAGCCACTCCCAGTCACCAGTCTAACTGCCGCATTCTGGATTAGTTGTAGTTTCTGGGTCACCTTCAAAGGTAGCCCCACATAGAGCGCATTGCAATAGTCCAAGCGGGAGATAACTAGAGTATGTACCACTCTGGCGAGACAGTCTGCGGGCAGGTAGGGAACCAGATGGAGCTGATAAACAGCTGCCCTGGACACAGAATTGACCTGTGCCTCCATGGACAGCTGTGAGTCCAAAATGACTCCCAGGCTGCACACCTGGTCCTTCAGGGGCACAGTTACCCCATTCAGGACCAGGGAGTCCCCCACACCTGCCCGCCTCCTGTCCCCCCCCCCAAACAGTACTTCTGTCTTGTCAGGATTCAACCACTAAAGCAACTAACATTCTAATAATAATCAGGGTGGGGTTTTTTTCAGATGGAACTCTGAATTGCAGAGGGTTGGAGTAGATGACCCTTGGTATCCCTTCCTACTCTACGATTCTGTGATTCAATGATTACCACTTAAAGGTCTGGCTAGGCATAAGGCAGCCCTCCTAAGTCATGTAGGAGAGGACAAAAAAGCTTGGCAGATCCGCTCAGCTTGCCTGAGGCTGCAAAATAATAATAATAATAATAATAATAATAATATTGAGCTAGGGGTCCTCTGTCACAAGTTGGACAGACCCCAATGCACGGGTGGTTTGCTGTGCCAGCCTGTTGAGTCACTGGTCATGCAAGCCTGACGTCAAGCTCTGAGGGAGAAGCTCTGTTGCTCCCCCCACCCCCACCCCGCAGCTCTGCAGCTGCACAAAGGCCCGGGGAGGGAGGCGATATTACACACGGAGGTTATTCAGTAACACGTGGAATGCAAATCTACCTTGTATCTCCTTGAATCAGGAACATTAATTAGTCATGACGAGAATGCATAATTCTATTTACAGCGCGAGGCGGAAACAGCTGCCGAGGACATTTCTGCCTCCGATAGCTGCGCCTGTGTTTGGGAGCAAAAAAGGAGCAAGGAAGAGGAGCGATTTCATTATTCATTTGGCCTTCCTTGTTCTTGTTTCCCACGTGGACAACCCAGAAGAAGAAGAAGAGTTTGGATTTGATATCCCGCTTTATCACTACCCTAAGGAGTCTCAAAGCGGCTCACAATCTCCTTTCCCTTCCTCCCCCACAACAAACACTCTGTGAGGTGAGTGGGGCTGAGAGACTTCAGAGAAGTGTGACTGGCCCAAGGTCACCCAGCAGCTGCATGTGGAGGAGCGGGGAAGCGAACCCGGTTCACCAGATTACGAGTCCACCGCTCTTAACCACTACACCACGCTGGCTCTCCCTTGCGCAGGGGCCAGAACATAGGCAAGCCAGTCTTGCATAAGAACATAAGAAGAAGAGCTTGCCTTGCTGGGTCAGGCCAATGACCTATCTAGTCCAGCATCCTGTTCTCACAACGGCCAACCAGGTGACTATAGGAAACCCGCAAGCAGGATTCAAGCACAAGAGCAGCTCTCTTCTCCTGTGATTTCCAGCAAACATTGCTGCCTCCAACTGCGGAACCAGAACCTAGCCATTATGCCTTGCAGCCATCAATATCCCTCTCTTCCATGAATGTATCTGATCCTCTTTTCAAGCCATCTAGTTTGGTGGCCCATCACTCCATCCTGTGGGAGGGAGTTCTGTAGTCTAACTAGAAAGGTTTTCTTTGATCTGACTCTTCCAGCATTTGCAGGCCTTGAATGACTTCTGTGGTATGATGGATCATTGTAAGAGAATATATTACAAAAGAAAATGAGAACAAACAGTGTGCTAGATAGATTAAGAGGTAGATGCATGATGAAGTGACGGGAAGTCGTTAGAAATGCAAGAAGAACTTATTGTGATTGGATGTAACAAATATTACCATTTCCTTGTTTTGGACAAACATTTTGTTTGTTGTTTCCTTTTCATTTCAATAAAGCATTAATATATATATATGAATCTTCCAGCATTCAGCTTCAATAAATGCCCACAATTTGTAATGTTATGAGAGAGGGAAAAGAAAGAGAAAAAAACCTCCCTTTTTTTCTCCATACCATGCATAATTTTTATAAACTTCTATTACGCATTGTTAAGAAGAACATATAGCCTACCATCGAAAAGTTGTGGGTTCCAGAATATGGCCTGAAAGCACATGGGGTCAGTGCCTGGATGCTTTGGCTTCTGTGATGGAAGAAAGGTGTGATAGAAGTGACAGAAAATACTTTCCCCCTCAAAACACAACTATGAGGGCACTAGAATTAAGTTCCTGGGCTGCTCCAGATATTTTGAACCAGAACTTTCATCAGTCTTGGCGAGGAAGGCTGTGCTGGCCAAGGTTACTGGGAGCTGCATTTTGAAGCACCTGAAAGTCACCTGCTTGAAAAAGCTGCCATTCACATTTCCCTAAACAAAATGCAAATTGCCGTTCACGAAACTAAACCAAGACTGTCCCAATTTAAGTAAGTAATACAAAACCATTGTGCCTACGGTGTTTGAATAATTCAGGTCTTCTTGGAACAGGGGTGGGGAAGGCACATCTATTTTTCTGGTAGTCTAAAACATATATAAGATGAGCTGGGGAGTTCTGTGCCATTTTCGCCTCCCCCCAATAGTATTGGTACCATCAGTCTTGGAGTACTGAGGGTCAGGCGAGTATTAAACTGTGCTTGATTTATAATATTTCCAAGAGCAGGAGTACTGAACATTCCTATTAGAAAATGGCATGTTGTTGTTGTTTAGTTGTGTCTGACTCTTCATGACCCCATGGACCAGAGCACGCCAGGCCCTCCTGTCTTCCAGGAGTTTGGTCAGACTCATGCTGGTATCTTCGAGAACACTGTCCAACCATCTCGTCCTCTGTTGTCCCCTTCTCCTTGTGCCCTCCATCTTTCCCAGCATCAGGGTCTTTTCCAGGGAGTCTTCTCTTCTCATGAGGTGGCCAAAGGATTGGAGCCTCAGCTTCACGATCTGTCCTTCCAGTGAGCACTCAGGGCTGATTTCCTTCAGAATGGATAGGTTTGATCTTCTTGCAGTCCATGGGACTCTCAAGAGTCTCCTCCAGCACCACAATTCAAAAACATCAATTCTTCGGCGATCAGCCTTCTTTATGGTCCAGCTCTCACTTCCATACATCACTTCTGGGAAAGCCATAGCTTTAACTATACGGACCTTTGTCGGCAAGGTGATGTCTCTGCTTTTTAAGATGCTGTCTAGGTTTGTCCTTGCTTTTCTCCCATGAAGCAGGCGTCTTTTAGTTTTGTGACTGCTGTCACCATCTGCAGTGATCATGGAGCCCAAGAAAGTAAAATCTCTCACTGCCTCCATTTCTTCCCCTTCTATTTGCCAGGAGGTGATGGGACGTTCTTTCATATGTGGTAGACCTGTAAAAGGGTAAAAGAGTATTGGGAAATAATCCATAATGAATTGGGGGGGGTGTTTAGAAGTACTTAAAAAACACACACATACAGCCTGAGTCCTTTTCTGAGTTCCAAATTTTTTTATTGTTTTTCAAAAATTCAAAACAAACAAACAAACAAACATACATCCTGTTTAAATCTTGGTAACATTATTAAGTGACTTCCTCAAATCCCCTTGGTTGAATTTCATTATATATCATTTTAACAGTTTTCCAAAATCGATTTTCTCAAAAAATTAACTTGATCACTTAACATCTTTCATTCTTTCTAATTTAACTTTAAACATCTTAAATCTTATCCTTTCATATTTAAATCCTAAGCCTATCGATTATTTGCAAGCTTTTCCAATTAAGTTATCTTAACATATTTAGCTAAATAGTCTTTAAATTTCATCCATTCTTCCTGATACTCCTCCTCCTTCTGGCCGATACTCTTCCGGTTAGGTTGGCCAGCTCCGAAAAATCCATCATCTTCATCTGCCAATCTCAAAACCTGAGTCCTTTTCATTGGGGATAATTCAGACGGAAATTCCCAGGTGTCAAAAAAGGTTATTTATGTATGCCACCACTGTGGTCCGTGTTTTGTTAGCCCATAAATGGAAAACGAGCGAGGTCCCAACCAAAGAAGAATGGCAACTTAAACTGATGGAATATGTGCAGCTTGCGGACCTAACATATAGAATAAGAAGACAAGAAGAACATACGTTTAAAGAAGATTGGAGAATGTTCATTGAATATATGGGAGGAAATTGTATACACTTGAAAACGTTGGCAGCTTTAAGATAAATTCAACAGTGTAAATAGGTTTTGTTGCATGTAATAATGGAATACTGAATGGTTAAGCTTATGTAAAATATGCAGGGATTTATGATATGCAAAATGAACCATTCAAATAGAAGAACTGAAGTCATTGACATTTTAAGTTTGTTCAAATGAATATTCTAAAGTGTAAAACAGAAAATTTAATAAAAATGACCGTATTGGCCTGAATATAAGCCTCACTTTTTCCTCAAATTCTGACCGTGAAAAGTTCAAGTGCGGCTTAAATTTGCGACCTTTACAAAAATGGACTTTTGCAATATCACTGCTGAAACAGACATACAGTAAAACGGAATGGGTTTGAGTGGGGGGGAGGAGTTAGAAGAGCCCAGCTAGATCAAACTAAGGGCTCGTCTAGTCCAGCATCTTGTTCTCACAGTAGCCAAGCCGATCCCTATGGAAAGCGGGACCTGAAAGCAGTAACAGTTCCCCAACTTGCAGTTCCCAGCAAACTGGTATTCAGGAGCATATGGTCTCCTAAAGTGGAGGTGGAACATTATCATTATAGCTATATCCTCCATGAATTAGCCTGATCCTCTTTTAAAACCAAGCGAAGTGATATCCATCACTACATCCCCTTTTATGACAATCACCTGCTCTGAGACCCCACAGCTAATTCTCCCCTGGCCTCCTCGCTGGCCCAGGTAGGACCAATTCATCCAGCTAGCCCTGGGGATTATCTAATGCTTACAGTGGTACCTCAGGTCAGTGGCGTAGCGTGGGGGTGCAGGGGGGGCCGGCCGCACCGGGCGCAACATCTGGGGGGGGCGTGCTCGCACTCGCAGCTCTCTGCCCCTACCTGGCTCACTCACTCTCTCTCAGCGCTGTCACAGATTTCGCAAAAAAAACGCTATTGTCACATGGATCCTCCTCCTAGCCAATCAGGAAGTGGGATCCACTTCCTCATTGGCCGAAAGGCGAATGCATGCAATTGGCTGAGCTGCCGAGCAGGAGGCGGGAGGACTCGAGGAGACGCGGGGAACTGAGTAGAAGCCGCCGCTGCAGGTAAGTCTCTCTGCATTGAAAGGGGGCACACTGGTCATTCTGCAATGAAAGGGGGCACGCTGGTCTCTCTGCTTTGAAAGGGGGCACGCTGGTCATTCTGCAATGAAAGGGGGCACGCTGGTCTCTCTGCATTGAAAGGGGGCACGCTGGTCATTCTGCATGTTGAGCTGACCAGATGGATTGAGGTTTGGTTGGTTCAACAGTGACGAGACAGATTTCGATCCATATGTAGCTGCTCCAGCTCAACATAAGTTGATGTAAGCCAGTGGGTCTAGCAACCTTTTATTTATTTATTTATTTTGCTGAAAGAGTAAGGCAATAGGCATGAAGGTGAATAAACATTATGTTAAGAGTAAAGAAATGGTTATACAATGAAGGGGTGCTAAAAGTGCAGCAAGGCAAGAAAGTGATTTTCTTTTTTTAGAATTTTAGCAGAATACTACACCTATATCATGCCATACAAATCTAGCCCGGTCTTGGATCATCTCCAGGGTATGGTTCCATTTTGATGTTTAGTTTTTGTTCTTGATATTTTTTGTCGTTTACGATGGTTGTGAGACGATATATAATAGCATGGCCCATGCTAAGGTACTACATTTGTAGATTTGTATTTATAGACCTGCTGAAAATGTGGAGAATGTGTAATGCATGTTCGCACTCAATAAAGTGTTTGAAAATAAACTTGTATTTAGATGCATTTTACTTTAATTACATCAGTATTTTCATAACAAACAATACATGTGCTTAGGGGGTAAGGGTTTCTTTAACTAATCTAGTGGAAGAGACTCGAGTGCTAAAATCCACGGGTTAGGGGGCGCAAATTACTTGCCTTGCCCCGGGTGCTGACAACCAACGCTACGCCACTGCCTCAGGTTACATACGCTTCAGGTTACAGACTCCGCTAACCCAGAAATAGTGCTTCAGGTTAAGAACTTTGCTTCAGGATGAGAACAGAAATCTTGCTCCGGCGGCGCAGCGGCAGCAGGAGGCCCCATTAGCTAAAGTGGTGCTTCAGGTTAAGAACAGTTTCAGGTTAAGTACGGACCCCTGGAACGAATTAAGTACTTAACCTAAGGTAGCACTGTATTTCCCCTAAATTGATTTTTGATTTTTGAATTTCATTGTTATTCATGTTTTTATACTGTATTTTATGCTGCTTTTATAATTAAGTGTTTTAAATTTGTTGTTAGCTGCCCTGAGCCTGGTTTTTGAACCGGGAAGGGCGGGGTATAAATAATTTATTATTATTATTATTATTATTATTATTATTATTATTATTATTATT
>JAXCMG010000011.1:34457477-34485150 GCA_034642415.1 Podarcis siculus
TTATTATTATTATTATTATTATTATTATTATTATTATTATTATTATTACATCCTGGAGGAGTGAATCTCATAGTTTAATTGTGTGCTGCGTGATGTACTTCTGTCTGTTCTGATTCTTTCCACATTCAACTTCCTGGGATGTCCACAAAGTCTAGTATTATTAGAAAGAGGGCAGAACTCTTGCCTATCCCTTTTCTTTACACCATGCATCATTTTAAACATCTCTTTCGTACCTGCCTATGCATCTTGTCCTCTGCCTCAGGCAGCAGAATGCCTTGGACCGGCTCTGGATATTGACACCTGCTTTGATTTATATCCTCACGTCTTAATTTACTGCTAACCCTGCTGACATTCTACGCTGCTCAATTATACTTTGCTTTACAGGAAAGGCAGCAACGACAAAAACTCGTTAGTGATATAAGACAAACAAAAAAACCATATCTCTCTCCCTCCCTCGCAGGTCCCCCTCACTTCAATTAGTACAGCCAGGCAGTGAAGCCATCATTCTGTCACAACAAAAGAATGAATTATTTTGTCTTTCAGAGTACAGCCCGGCCAACTATGGTTATCACTGATATTGCGGGTCCGCCGTGACATTCAGAGGACATTTCTTTCGGAACGGCTGGTGCTTTGAGTCACTAATTCGCCTTTGGATCACGGAGGGATTGCAGCTCAGTATGAGATCACCTTCTTTGCATGCAGAAGGTCTTGGGTTCGATTCTCAGCACCTCCAGGCTGTGCTAGGAGAGATCCCTGCCTGAAGCCTTGAAGGGTTGCTGCTAGTCAATTTAGGCTGCCCTGAGCTAGGTGAGCCAATGGTCTGGCCTGGTAGAAGGCACCCGGAACATAAAAGTATGATTAAGGAAAAAGGTTTGGCCAATGGACATGAAGGTCTCTGTCCAGGGCTGGCTCACCCATGAGGCGAGTTGAAGCAGCTGCCTCGGGCAGCAGAAGCCCCTGAGGTGGTGTCCCTGCAGAGGCCCCACCTGCCCATCGCTGCCAAAGAAGCAGTGCTGGCATCAGCGATGATTTCCAGCAAGATCTCACCAAAATCTCACAAGATCTTGCTGATCTTGCAGGGTATAAATAATATGTTGTTGTTGTTACGTGCAGGAAGGTTTTTAGTTTGTAAGTCTTTGATAATGAACTGGTTTGGAAGTCATGATTAAACCAAGTTTGTCTGCTTCCCTTGTCCTGCGGCCTCAAGGAACAGATTGGAAGCTTTCACGTCTGTTTTTCAGTAATCTTACTTTGTCACCAACATACTGACCAGTACGCTGAAGTTAAGCTCAACTATGGCTTGTTTGAACTGAGCTAAATTCAAACTATGGTTTGTGAAGTTGGGTTTGAACATGGGTTCACTGTGCCTTCTCTTCAAAGCATTGTAACAGCCCACAGACATAATTTCCATATTTTCTGTTTTAATGTTTTGCGTAATGTTTTTGAGGATCCTTTTTTGTATTCTGATACATACACACACACACATCATGGTTTTTTTGGCTGTCCTTTGTGTGAACTGCTTAGGGATTGTGTTATGTTAAGTAGTATAAAGGTAAAGGGACCCCTGACCGTTTGTCGCAGACGACTCTAGGGTTGCGGCGCTCATCTTGCTTTACTGGCTGAGGGAGCCAGCGTACAGCTTCCGGGTCATGTGGCCAGCATGACTAAACCGCTTCTGGCGAACCAGAGCAGCGCACAGAAACGCCGTTTACCTTCTCGCTGGAGCGGTACCTATTTATCTACTTGCACTTTGGCGTGCTTTCGAACTGCTAGGTTGGCAGGAGCAAGGACCGAGCAACGGGAGCTCACCCTGTCGCGGGGATTCGAACTGCCAACCTTCTGATCGGCAAGCCCTAGGCTCTGTGGTTTAACACACAGTGAAATTGTTGCCGCCACTTGGCGCTGCCAACACACAACCTGGGTACGGGATGCTTTGGTGGGGTGGCACAGCGGCACTTCCCATTTTGCCTCCAGTGGGGAGACAGGAGGTACCGCCCCTGTCTCTGTGGATTGTGAATTTCATACACACACAAACACAGAGACATAGGAAAACAGCAAGATGTCTTATACTGTCAGGAGTCCAGGTCCCCAGCTTGATAACACAGTAAGCATAGGTAATTAAAAAGGAGGATTTATTGCAAAAACAAACAGATAGCTCTGGACGGCTGTAACAAAGCCTCTGGCATCATTACTCAAGATGACCCTTCTGAAGACTATTTCCAGTGTCGACAGAAGATATTGAACTTGCAACCCTTACGTCTCTTGTTTTGCTTCCTATCTGTCAGCCCTCCCATTCGCCAACTCTTTGGACTTAGTGGATCAGCTCCAACCTCTTCTTGTTCCAAGAAGCTGTCTCTGAGTCTATTTGTGCCTGTTTGTGCTTCCTGTGAGCTTTGGCTGTGTTCTAGTCTGCTCTCAGCTGCTGCCTTATCAGCCTGCCCAGCAAGGTCAGGAAGAGCCGAAGTCCGCAGCTGCCGGCTCTCCCCTACCTGACTAACATCTAAGTCTCTCTGTTCCTGGCTGCTTTCTGCAGTTGGCTGCAAACCTTTGCTAGGAGCTGGCTCATTCCTGACATATACCAAGTCAGTCCATTGGGATCCATCTAGTTCAATATTGCCCACAGTGACTGGCAGACATGGCATCTTCCGTAGCCCAACCTGGAGATGCCTTGGATCCGGGGTCAGCAAACTTTTTCAGCAAGGGGCCGGTCCACTGTCCCTCAGACCTTGGGGGGCAGACTATATTTTTTTGGGGGGGGAATGAACAAATTCCTATGCCCCACAAATAACCCAGAGATGCATTTTAAATAAAAGCACACATTCTACTCATTTAAAAACACACTGATTCCCGGACCATCCATGGGCCGTATTTAGAAGGCGATTGGGCCGGATCCAGCCCCCAGGCCTTAGTTTGCCTACCCATGCCATGGACTGAACCCTGTACCTTCTGCATGAAAAGCCACTTTGTCTGCCACTTGGGGAGAGAATAGCCTTGCTATGAAGCAACAGGAAGTAGCTGACTTCCGACACAGAGTCCGAAGGGAGTGCCATGTTTTCGCCTCTGGCATGTGGAGATGGAGGAGAGAAGCACCCTTTTGGTTGTTCCCCTTGAGTGTGAAAATGGCCCAAGTGTGGCTCCTGTTAATATGCAAGTGTCTGCGACCCTGGAAAGGTACTTCCTCTGCCAGGCATGATTAATTCACCATTTCTCCCACTGTCTCACTTTGATTATTAACGATAATGATTTGATTTATGAGGGTTGCCGGCTGAATATTCTGCACTTACCAAAAAAGAAGAACGCATCGTCTCCCTCCCCGAGAGAAAGAGACAAAGCGATTCACTGAAAGTAGACTTCAATTCTGAGTGGGCCTTTGAACAGACATCTGATCAGAGACAGCCTAAAGTTACTGAAATTGTCATATGGGCTATTGAGAAGAGTTGGCTGTTGAGCCAGTGTGGTGTAGTGGCTAGAGTATTGGACTACGATCTGGAAGACCAGGGTTCAAATCCCCCATTCGGCCATTAGATTCCAAACACTCCAACATTTCTCCCATGAAAAGAGTGATGTCCTATTCAATAGTAATATAATAAATCCTGCCCATCTGACTGCATTGGCCCAGCCACTCTGGGTGGCTTCCAACATATATATAAAAACATAATAAAACATTAAACATTGAAAAACTTCCCTATACAGTGGTACCTCGGGTTAAGTACTTAATTCGTTCTGGAGGTCCGTTCTTAACCTGAAACTGTTCTTAACCTGAAGCACCACTTTAGCTAATGGGGCCTCCTGCTGCCGCTGCACGATTTCTGTTCTCATCCTGAAGCAAAGTTCTTAACCCGAGGTACTATTTCTGGGTTAGCGGAGTCCGTAACCTGAAGCGTCTGTAACCTGAAGCGTATGTAACCCGAGGTACCACTGTACAGAGCTGCCTTCAGATGTCTTCTAAAGTTTACTTACCTCCTTGGTTCGGGGATCGCATAACTCCATACGCTCCATCATTTATCTGATGGAAACAGGGACATCCTAAGGAAAAACAGGACATTCTGGGATCCAATCAGAAACTCGGGTGGCTTCTGTAAATCTGGGACTGTCCCTGGAAAATAGGGACACTTGGAGGGTCTGAGATTCACTGGGTGGCCTTCAACCAACCATTGTCTCTCAGCCTAAGCTGCCTCACACGGTTGTTATGAGAATGAAATGGAGAGGGAACCATGCCCTAGAGCTAGAGGGGACCCAGAGGGTCATTTAGTACAACCCCCTGCAATGCAGGAATCTCAGCTAAGTGGGCTATTGTCTAGTAGCATTTTGGACCCCAAAGGGCTCCCAGAATGGCTTTTATACAATCAGGTAAAACAGAAGGAGTCCCTGCCTTCAAGCTTACAATCCCAAAAAATATGAAACATAAGGGGAATTGGGGGGGAGGGGGTCAAAATCAGTCACCAATCACTAAGATGATTTTATTTATTTTTTCATTTTTATATCCTGCCTTTCTCCCAGTGCTGGACCCAAATCACAGCTTAAAATGGAAGCAAATGCAACTAAAAAGACACAATAAATGTGAATATTTAAAAGCACACAAATAAATAAGTGACCCACTTAAAAACACACACAAAGCACTCTATGACACCCACCCTTGGAAGACCCCACCATAACAGCCAGTTAGTGGCCAAAGGCCTGTTGGACCCAGGCAGATGGTGATAATGATGATTTGAAATTAACGCTACTGGTTGACAAATACGTCCCAGAATGAATCAGCTATGAATTTTAGAAATGGCTTTATCTATAGAGTGAAACACAAATGAGGAGGTCTCTGGGAATGTCCAGTGGAATGAAATAAAAACCACTCTGAATTCCTCCGAAAAGGCCTTTCGAAAGCAAGACGGCAAATATTGCAATTTTTCACATTCTGCAAAACTGTAGTAGGAAACAATCTGCGTCATCGAAATGAAGTGGCAAAGTACAGCCCCCCCCCAAAAAAAAATAGGGGGGTGTAGTGAGATTTGTAGATAAAATCTGCAGCATACATCCTTTGAAACTCACCCACGTGTTCGACTCAGGCAGATATTCATATTTTATCTGCAATCTTGCTGGGTGAAGATCTTTGCTTGTGAGCTTCGAAGAACGATAGCAATCTCTTTCTGGGCTGCGTTGCACGGGGCTTAATCTCAGCTTGCCATCTGCAAGCCAACTCTCATGGTCTCACAATCAATTTGTCCCATAAGCAAGGTCTTCCACGCTGATCCGGAACACTAATGCCATGGGGTGGTGGGTTATTTTCTTCCTCCAAACTTTCTTAACTTCAGGAAACACTTTCAAAGGATACCACTTTAAACGGTCATGGCTTCCCCCAAATAAATCTGGGAGCTGTAGTTTGTTGAGGGCGCCGAGAGTTTGTAGAGGTTATTCCCCTTTACAGAGCAAGAGTTCTCAGAGTGCTTTAACAACCAGTCCCTTTTCCCAGGGGACTCTGGGAATTGTAGTTCTTGGGTGGGAATAGAGCCATGATGCTTGCTGGGTGATGTTGTGAAAGTTGTGCTCTCTCTCAGCCACACCTACCTCATGGGGTTGTTGTGTCAGGTGTGTGGGAAAGAACCTTGTACAGAGAGAGGGGATAAAACTCTCCCCCCCCCGAACTTCATATATAGTGGTACCTTGGTTCTCAAACGCTTTGGTACTCAAACAACTTGGAACCCAAACACTGCAAACCCAGAAGTAAGTGTTGCAGTGTGCGAACCTTTTTCGGAAGCCGAGCATGCTCTGTTTTGAGTGTTACACTTCTGATTTGAGTGTTACGCTGAGGTCTGTCTGCTTTTGCTATTAATTTTGTGTTTTTGCGGCTTTTTTGTTTTGTTTTTGTGACTGTGTGGAACACAGTTCAGCTACTGATTGATTGATTGTGTGACTGCAGTACATTGTTTATTGCTTTCATTTTAAGAATCAATGGTCTCATTAGATCATAAAATTCATGTTAAATTGCTGTTTTAGGGGTTGTTTTTAAAAGTCTGGAACGGATTAATCCATTTTGCATTACTTTCTATGGGAAAGCGCACCTTGGTTTTGGAACGCTTTTGGAACTGACTTCCGGAACAGATTAAGTTTGAGAACCAAGGTGCCACTGTATCTTAAAGCAACCTGTGCACAGGTTGTCGCTTGCAATTGCACTGAGTTCGAGGTGTTAATATTCTTCCTTAGCAGCTTGGGACCAGTTTTCTTGTCGGATCACCTTGCCATAAAACACCTGTTCTGTATTTGTAAGAAAGAGAAGGCAGGTACATTTGCTGTATCCTCTTTGGTGCCTTCTCAAAAGACCTTTGAATAGGCTGGCATATCCAGAAATGCAGAATGTCATTGTGCATTTTAATCCAGTTTTTGCTTATCGTTCATTTTGATTACTATTTTTGAATGTTGTAAATAGTTGCATTTAGCTATTTTTGACTTTTTTAAGGAAAGCGCTTTTAACAGTGCTGCGCTGTTTTCGTTATCTGCATCTCATAGATTGGTTGGTTGGTTTTCAGATTATTTCAATTCTGTTAGAAAACGAATTGCTTTTCAACAGTTATCTTTGAGGTGGTTTTAGCTTTTTTGCCATTTATCTATGTTGCTTCAAATTGAGTAAAGTCCCAGTCTTCGAAAAGGAAGGCTTAGAAATATAACAACAACAACAACTTCAGGAATTTTTGCAAATCACTTTGTTTGTTTGTTTTCCAAACTAGAGGTGTGTTAATTTTATGAACTGAACAAATAAGTACGAAATAAACAAGGTGCTTTTTTATTGATGATTTTATTGCAAGCTGCTTTGAGGTTTTATTACAACCCAGCGGCATGTATGTCTTGTTAAGTGAAAGAAAGGAGAACGCTAACCCCTGTGTATCGAGAGAGTTTCACGGCTGAGCAGGGATTTGAATCTGCTCAGAAAGCCAACACTCTTTCTGCTACCTCATGAAGCCTCTGTCTTCACAGAGCCAATGAAGTTATAAGTATGTAATGCGACCACAAACTATTTAGGATAGTTTAACGTGGAACTGGAAGGCTTCCAAGCAGTGCCGATGGATTTAATGGCCTGACCTTCATTTTATGCTTAGTGCAATGTACCATTAATTGAAGGTAATTGTCGCGAGGAGACTGGGTTTCAAACACAGCATAGCCCTCGACTGTGGATCCCCTTTCTCCACTGTCCAACACTGTGTTCGTCTTGTCACACAATTCCCCGATTGTGTCCCAATAAATAGTCGCTCTGTCCTCTTGCGGCAGATTTCTTAACCAGTCGGTAAAAACCAAGCAACCGTGAGGAGGGAAGGAAATGAACGGTCAACACTTTGCTTGGCTAGACTGAGCTATTTAAGGGTGGTTGGAAATCCGCTGGTGAATTTCACTGGCGTTATCAGACATCTTTGAGACTTCCTCAAGATTCCTTCAGTGTGCAGTGCCTTGATGTTTTGCTGAAGGTGAAACTTGATGGCCCACTCCAGCCCCAGGCCTTTTTAAAAATTACCTGTGGCGATGGAGAATTTATTCACTACTCCCTGGACATTCCAAGAGGACCCCCAGCAGCCCCTCCAAGTGTTCCTATTTTCCAGGGACAGTCCTAGATTTACAGAAGCCACCTCGGTTTCTGATTTGATCCCGGAATGTCCCACTTTTCCCTATTTTCATCAGAGAAATGTTGGAGGGTATGGAGTTATGTGACCCTCGAGCCAAGGACATAAATAACTATACAACCTTTAGAAGACATCTGAAGGCAGCCCTGTATATGGAAGGTTTTTAATGTTTCATGTTTTATTATGTTTTTGTATATGTTGAAAGCCACCCAGAGTAGCTGGGCCAACCCAGTCAGATGGGCGGGGTATAAATAAATAAAAATGGAATAGGACACCCCTATTATCATCGGAGAAATGTTGGATGGTATGACCCAGTAGGAGGAACATATGAGGCTCTCTTACACCAAGACCATTGATCCATCTATTTCAGTATTCTCCACACTGACTGGTAGCTGCTCTCCAGGGTTTCAAGCAGGGGACATTTCCAGTCCAGCTTGGAGATGCTGGAGACTGAATCTGGGACCTAATGCATGCAAAGGAGATGTTTTGCCTTTGAGCTACCCCACCCCAACTATTAAACAGCCTTGGTCCAGTATACCTGAAGGAGCATCTCCACCCCCATCGTTCAGCCCGGACACTGAGGTCCAGCGCCGAGGGCCTTCTGGTGGTTCCCTCATTGTGAGAAGCAAAGCTACAGGGAACCAGGCAGAGGGCCTTCTTGGTAGTGGCACCCACCCTGTGGAACACCCTCCCATCAGATGTCAAGGAAATAACTATCTGATTTTTAGAAGACATCTGAAGGCAGCCCTGTTTAGGGAAGTTTTTAATGGCTGATGTTTTATTCTGTTTTTAATCTGTTGGGAGTTGCCTAGAGTGGCTGGGGTATAAATAAATGATGATGATGATGATGATGATGATGATGTTGCTGTTCAGTTGTTCTATGTAGCTCTTATGGTGTATGTTTGGTTTTTTCCTGTATATTATGTTGTGAGCCAGGATTAAACTGGGAGAGGACTTGCAGCAGATTGGAACAAGTTCCTGACTCAATAATAGCAACAAAGACTTTTTGGGATAGTGTGTATAATGAGTTAAAAAAGATATTTAGGTACACCTTTTATAAAAAAAAAAAACCCAGAGGCATTTTTGTTAGGAATGGTTGGAGAGGACATTAAAAAGGAAGATCAGAAATTCTTCCTGTATGCCACAACAGCAGGAAGACTACTCCTCGCACAGAGATGGAAACAACAGGATATTCTGACAACTGAAGAATGGCAACAGAAAGTATTGGAGTATGCGGACATAGCAAGGCTAACTGGAAGAATCTGACAGCAGGACAATGAGAAATTCTAAAAAGAATGGTCCAAATTTATGGAATACTTAGAGAAAACTGTACATAGATAAAGACACTCACAGGACTGAAATAAAACTCATAACGTTTATTGTAAACATTTGGATAGACCACAAGATGTAATGCTGTAATATAATAAGGAATGTATGTCTAAAGTATAATACAAAAATTTATTAAGGAATTATAGACATTTATAGAATGTATATATAGTAATCACGCTTAAGTAAGAGCAATGTAGAGAAGCCAGAAGAGGGGGGGAGGGAAGTTAACTCGGATAAGATATAGATTGAAAGGAGAACAATATTGTTAAGCTGTATTGTGTTTAGGATATTTGGAAAAAATTAATAAAAATTATTGGGGTGTGAGGAAACAATAATAGCAACTAAAGACCTTTCCCAGGTGTAAGAAAACATTTGTAAGAAAACAACCTTCGAGTGTGGCAGCATCGACACCCTGTCTATATTATATCTTATTTCATGCAATAAATAAATAAATTTCAATTAAAGAAATAAATGGATCGAAGCACATTCTCTTTTTTTGGTGATGGGCTTTTTTATGGTGATGTCTTCCTTTGAGAAAAGTAACCCACTATGGAAGCCAGTCTTTCTGTTTAGGTGTCGCTCCAAAGAATTCACACCGTTTCCAGCAGCTTTTAGTGCTGTTTAGAGTTGGCTCTCAGCCTGATTAATGGACAGTCCAAAAGTAGGTAAACGGCGTGGTATTAGCTTGATTCCTCTACAGTAAAACACAAACTTTGCCCAATATAAACCTTTCCAAGGCTGCTGTTCCAAGTATTTCATTAGTCGGGAAAAGTAATGGGGCTAATGAATTTTGCTTTGTTGGCGTCACTGGAACAGAAGAGCAGAAAATCAAAGCGGGAAGGAAACAGGCATGAATGAGAGGAAATATTTGAGTGCCTTTGCAAGAATAATTGTTCGTTCTGCATCCTCCCCTCCCCGCCAGATTGTCGAGTTCATAGCGCCTTTCTAATAAGTTAAGAAAAGGCATAAATCGCTGCATTCAAATAGCGCCTGGTAGCTGAAATACCTGTGTAATTATGATAAATATGGGTTATTAAATAGGCGTGCAATAAGTGCCTGCTTTTGTATTATCTTCCTACTGTACTTATTTAGAGATTTGCATTGCATGTTGGGGGGGGGGGGAGCTGTGGCAGAGTTGAGCATATATGAAACCCTAAGAAGGAATGTAATATCACTTCCAAAGGTGAAATCCCAGGAATGCAGTCAGGATCCTGCCCAAACAATGGGCAGTGAAGCCTCAGCCTGAGCAGCAGCTTTTGTATATTCACCAAGTTAATTTTCTCCCTGTAGATATGTCCCAGGAAAAAAGCTGGTGTAGTTCCTATATTGCAGGGGATTGGAATATGTTAAGTTGTGGGTGAACATATCAGACGACGCAGCGATTCTTTAAACAGCTCTTGTTTATTCACAGGCCAGAACAGAACTGAACTGAAGGGTTCAGCCAGCCTGCTTATATAGAGCTCCAGTACAACGTAACTGTAGCAACTTTCTAAAACTATCCAATCACTGAACGTCACTTTCGATCCCTTATTTGCATAACTATCTACAGTATCCCCCTGCTGGCCCAGGGTGAGAACTTCAGTACATAACAGAATACATGACCCTTTGGGTGCCTTCCATCTGTACAATTCTACGATTTGCATCATAAGAAGAGCCATGCTGAATCACACAATCACGAAATCCCTGCTGGGTCTGCCCAGGAAATCCAGCACATCATAATAACGAAAGCTAAGACTTGTTGGGTCAGACCGATGTATCCAGTGAATCTAGCACAGGGGTCAGCAAACTTGTTCAGCAGGGGGCCGGTCCACTGTCCCTCAGACCTTGTGGGGGGCCGGACTGTATTTTGAAAAAGAAAGAAAAAAGAACGAATTCCTGTGCCCCATAAAATAACCCAGAGATGCATTCTAAATAAAAGCACACATTCTACTCATGTGAAAACACCAGGCAGGCCCCACAAATAACCCAGAGATGCATTTTAAATAAAAGGACACATTCTACTCTTGTAAAAAACACTGATTCCCAGACCGTCTGCGGGCCGGATTTAGAAGGCAATTGGGTCGGATCCAGCCCCCGGGCCTTGGTTTGCCTACCCATGATCTAGCACATCATAAGAATAGAAACTGCCCTCTGTAAAGTCAGACACATTGAGATATGAAGCTGCCTTGTGCTGCCAGAACATTTGGTCTAACTTTCCCAGTAGGATCTCTTCTGACCAATAGTAGGATCCTCAGGAAGTCTTGCCCTTCCCTGCCTTCTCAGTTCTTGCTACATTTAAACATATCTGTTATGTCAACTTTGTGTGGATGCCTATCTTGGATGGCTGCGATCAGGGCCGTCTTTCACATATGGACCGCCGGGGTGCAAAGATCCACCCAAATTTAGTCCAAATTAACTTTTATTATGCTTAGGTCACTATTATCATTTGATAAATAGCACTCACACCTGTGTGGCTCCAAAGGAGGTTGTGTGTGTGTGTGTGTGTTTAACACCAGCTTTTCTAAAGAAGACAAAGAACACATTGGGAGTCAGTACAAAGACTCCACGCATGAGCTTACAGTTTTAGGGAGGTGTCTGAAAGATGAGACGGGTGGGCATTCTGTGCATGCGTGGGAGAGCCATCTTGGGCAGCCTTTCATTGTGGGAGCAACCTTATTTCTAGAGGAGCAGAGAGGGCCCTTGCGAGCGCGCATATACAAGTTCTTCTTGGGAAGGTTCCGGAGCCTGTGCGCGCTCCCATTGCTAGATAAGCGTGTTGTCTTTCTGTCTGTCTCTCCCACTTTCCTGTCACTCCCCCTCCTCCCGGTTTTGGTGAGTGAGACTTTCCAGAGAGCTCTCCCTGAAGCAGCTTTAGCTTAGGCAGCGGCTTCAGCGGCGGGCACCTGGTGCCCCCCAGAATTCGGCGCCCGGGTGCCCCGCACCCCTTGCACCCCTGGGTAAAGACGGCCTTGGCTGAGATGGATATTAAGATGGATGTATCCATGGTTATTTAATTTTAATGTGAGCTGATGGGTTTGGGGTTTTTTTCCCCTTCCTCTCTTTCTTTTTCTTTGTTGAACTGAAATTTTAAACAATCAGTTTATAAAAGCAACCACTGTGGTGCTCCTGCTGGAGCATTTCCACCATGTTCACCTCTCCCTCTCATATACGCTCCAACGTTTCTCCAACGAAAATAGGGACGTCCTATTCTATCCCCCTCAACATTTCTCCAATCAAAAGACTGCCATCCCCTCCAACATTTCTCCAGTGAAAATAGGGATGTCCTAAGGAAAATCAGGTGGTTAAACCACAGAGCCTAGGACTTGCCGATCAGAAGGTTGGCGGTTCGAATCCCTGCAACGGGGTGAGCTCCCATTGCTCGGTCCCTGCTCCTGCCAACCTAGCAGTTCGAAAGCACGTCAAAGTGCAAGTAGATAAATAGGTACGGCTCCGGCAATAAGGTAAACGGCGTTTCCGTGCACTGCTCTGGTTCACCAGAAGCGGCTTAGTCATGCTGGCCACATGACCCGGAAGCTGTACGCCAGCTCCCTCGGCCAATAAAGCAACATGAGCGCCGCAACCCCAGAGTCGGCCACGACTGGACCAAATGGTCAGGGGTCCCTTTACCTTTAAGGAAAAGCGGGACATTCTGGGATCAAACAATTTACCAGGATAGCTTCTGTAAATCTGAGACTTGGGGGGTCTGCCTCAGTCAGCAACAGCAATCCACCTGCCAAAAAGGTAGAACAGTGGTTTCTCCCTACCTTGAGAGCAGCTAAAGAGCATAAGAACATAAAGTCTTAAGAGGAGCCTGCTGGATCAGGCCAGTGGCCCATCTAGTCCAACATCCTGTTCTCACAGTGGCCAAGCAAGGGCCTGTGGGAAACCAGCAAGCAGGATTCGAGCACTCTGCCTTCCTGTGGTTTCCAGCAACTGGTATTTGTCAAGGAATGAACTCAGAACCTTCATGCTGCATGGGGATGGAACCACTCCAACCACATTCTAAAGGGGTCTAGAAAAACAGCTCCCTTCAAAAAATAAAGAACCGAGGCTCCAGGATTCTGGGTTCCGGATTTTGTACGCGCACACGGAAAGTCGCACGCAATCTCTCCTGTTCAGGCTAGCTCTCCAAACCAGGAAGGTTGGCAGTGTTCCCCTGCCTGTGACCTTCTCGTGCTATAATTACAAAAGTCACAATGGGTATAATTACCATATAAAACTTTAACATACCTTGGCCAAGTACATAATCATTGGGAGAAAGATTGACGGGGCCTGCACTGTCAATTATCTTTTTGTTCCTCCATTGGGTTTTTGTGTGTGTGCATGTTCCCACCTTCTGTTTTGGGACAGGAAGGCTCCAAGTCGGAAAATAGGGCTATGGCAGGTCTTTTTAGCGAAATGATTGAAGGGCGAACAGTCCCCACTTCCAATCCCGGTCATTTATAGGTGAACCGCCATGTTATTCACACCACTCAATTGCCAGTGAAAGAAGCAGGCCTCTAAGTCAATACAGAGTTTATCTATAGTTAAATGTACTGTCAGTTTGATATATGAACTCGCCGTGTGAACTGCAGAGATTGCCAGTGCTTGCCAATTTCCTTCTTTCTCAGTGGGCCCTCAAAGTTCTCTCCTTCCTTGTGGCTCAAATCTCCTTCTCTCTCTCTCTCTCTCTCTCTCTCTGATCCCAGAATGTCCTGCTTTTCCTTAAAGGTAAAGGGAATCCTGACCATTAGTTCCAGTCGTGGCAGACTCTGGGGTTGCGGTGCTCATCTCGCTTTATTGGCCGAGGGAGCCGGCGTACAGCATTCCGGGTCATCTGGGTTTTCAGATCTCCTGAGGGTCGAACCCTGAGATACACAGGGCAATGGACGGGTCAGGGGGTGTAGCCTGGTTGGATAGGACTGAGACTATTGCAAACCCTCCAAGTGTCCCTATTTTCCAGGGGCAGTCCCGGATTTATAGAATCCATCCCAGTTTCTGATTTGATCCTGGAAAGTCCCACTTTCCCTCAGGATGGATTAGAGGGTGTTTCCAATATTTGTTGTTGTTTAGTCGTTTAGTCGTGTCCGACTCTTCGTGACCCCATGGACCAGAGCAAGCCAGGCACCTCTGTCCTCCACTACCTCCCGGAGTTTGGTCAAACTCATGCTGGTAACCTCGAAAACACTATCCAACCATCTTGTCCTCTGTCACCCCCTTCTCCTTGTGCCCTCCATCTTTCCCAGCATCAGTGTCTTCTCCAGGGAGTCTTCTCTTCTCATGAGGTGGCCAAAGTACTGGAGCCTCAGCTTCACGATCTGTCCTTCCAGTGAGCACTCAGGGCTGATTTCCTTCAGAATGGATGCGTTTGATCTTCTTGCAGTCCATGGGACTCTCAAGAGTCTTCTCCAGCACCATAATTCAAAAGCATCAATTCTTTGGCGATCAGCCTTCTTTATGGTCCAGCTCTCACTTCCATACATCACTACTGGGAAAACCATGGCTTTAACTATACGGGCCTTTGTTGGCAAGGTGACGTCTCTACTTCTCAAGATGCTGTCTAGGCCTGTCATTGCCCTTCTCCCAAGAAGCAGGCGTCTTTTAATTTCGTGGCTGCTGTCACCATCTGCAGTGATCATGGAGCCCAAGAAAGTAAAATCTCTCACTGCCTCCATTTCTTCCCCTTCTATTTGCCAGGAGGTGATGGGACCAGTGGCCATGATCTTCGTTTTTTTGATGTTGAGCTTCAGACCATATTTTGCGCTCTCCTCTTTCACCCTCATTAAAAGGTTCTTTAATTCCTCCTCACTTTCTGCCATCAGTTTCCAATATAAAAACACAAAAATCCATAGCATAGTAACAAATGAAAACAATACCATCAGTCCATCGATTGTATAATCATCCAAGGGCCGAGGAAAAGAAGAATGGTTTCACCTGTTGCCTAAGGTCTGGGGAGAGCATCCCACAAATGGTGTTGCCACCTCCGGACCTCTCACAGAGGAGGCACATCAAATGATGTTCTCAGGATCTGGGTCGGTTCATATGGGGAGAGATGTTCCTTGAGCAACTGGTATTCAGAACCATTGCTGCCACTGACCATGAATGCAAAGCGTAGCCATCATGGCTTTTAGTCATCAATAGTCATATCCTCCATGATATTAATATATCCCATCAGCAATATGTCCTTTTCTGTACCAACCTTCCATTCCTTGAACTTATTATTTCAGCTGAGTAATAACCTTCTCTCTCTTTTTCTAATTTCCTGCCACTATCTGTCCCCTCATCATGGTTCTCACACTTGTGATAAGCTTTAGTGCATTTTTTATATGAAAGTACAAAGGGGGGCAGGGAATAAAATTGTACAAAATGAAAGCATTCTTATCAAGAGAGCTAGTTGAACAGAGTTGAATGGCACATTAAAAAAATAAATAAAACACCCCAAAACATTGACTGGTAAAATATAGTTGCTCCCAATTCAACCAGAGGTTAATAACAGGGTGAGATTCACGGTATGTCAGTCCAATGCCACACTTAAGACCCATAAGTGTGACACAGGTAGATCTGTTCATATGATCCTTGGGCATGCAGGCGGAACATCTGATTTCTATGCAGGTGTGAGTCCTGATGTCTGCTGGGTCAGAAATCTCAACTTGGTGTCTCTGTTGAATCTATATATATACTTGGGCTCCATGATCACTGCAGATGATGACAGCAGTCACAAAATTAAAAGACGCCTGCTTCTTGGGAGAAAAGCAATGACAAACCTAGACAGCATCTTATAAAGCAGAAACATAACCTTGCCGACAAAGGTCCGTATAGTTAAAGCTATGGTTTTCCCAGTAGTGATGTATGGAAGTGAGAGCTGGACCATAAAGAAGGCTGATCGCTGAAGAATTGATGCTTTTGAATTATGGTGCTGGAGGAGACTCTTGAGAGTCCCATGGACTGCAAGAAGATCAAACCGATCCATTCTGAAGGAAATCAGCCCTGAGTGCTCACTGGAAGGACAAATCCTGAAGCTGAGGCTCCAATACTTTGGCTACCTCATGAGAAGAGAAGACTCCCTGGAAAACACCCTGAGGTTGGGAAAGACGGAGGGCACAAGGAGAAGGGGACGACAGAGGACGAGATGGTTGGACAGTGTTCTTGAAGCTACCAACATGAGTTTGACCAAACCGCGGGAGGCAGTGGAAGACAGGAGTGCCTGGCATGCTCTGGTCCATGGGGTCATGAAGAGTCAGACACGACTAAACAAAAAAAATAAATAAATACAATGGCATAGCATAGGTTGCCAGCATCTGGAACCACACATAGGGGGTGGAAGAAAGGGAAAGGGATGGAGGATAGATGCACATTCAACTGCCTAATGGCGTCCATGTAACCCAGGAGCCAGAGATAGGAACTTGATCCAGTAATACTAGCTTCTCAAAGTCTGGTAGTCATTTACATTTGCAGCATCCCCCCCCCCCTTGACTCTAGTTAATCCAACTGCCCGCACCCAGAAGGCAAGACCACCCTCTTTGGGAACCACTGCTCTAGGCACTGTAAAATGAAAAAGGTCATTGCCTCCTTTTAGCATGAATGCTACAGCCAAGAGCTTTGAGCCCTTACTCAACATCTTCCTAGTTGCAGCTGGAGAAGGGCCTCCAAAAGAGGATCTCAAGGCATGGGCAGGTACAGGTGGGAAAACAGTCTACCTCAAATGATCCAGGATAACCACCAGCACTTTGTATTGTGCCAGAAAGCAGAGCAGCAGCCCATCAGCATGGCTTGCAGCCTGCAATGAACCTATCCCCCATGAATTTCTAAGGTAAAGGTAAAGGGACCCCTGACCATTAGGTCCAGTCGTGACAGATTCTGGGGTTGCGGCGCTCATCTCGCTTTATTGGCCGAGGGAGCCGGCGTACAGCTTCCGGGTCATGTGGCCATCATGACTAAGCCACTTCTGGCGAACCAGAGCAGCACACGAAAATGCTGTTTACCTTCCCGCGGGAGCGGTACCTATTTATCCACTTGCACTTTGACGAGCTTTCGAACTGCTCGGTTGGCAGGAGCTGGAACCGAGCAACGGGAGCTCACCCCGTCGCAGGGATTCGAACTGCCGACCTTCTGATCGGCAAGTCCTAGGCTCTGTGGTTTAACCCACAGCGGCACCCTCATCCCTTCCATGAATTTCTAAATCAATATAAATATATGTTCTAGTGGCAATAACACCCGAAATGGTAAAAATTATGGTCACTCCAACTATTCCACCTATTCCTGATGCTCAGGTGTGAGTGTCATCGTTTATATAGCCAAGATGCACAAGAAGAGAGTATTGGCAAAGTTTGAGGGAGGTCAAACATTTCCAGAAGTCAGGGTGGGGGGGGGACCTCTTACGAAAAAAATACTGGAGGAAGGAGCCCCAAACAGACTTATGAGCAGTGATCATGCTCAGTGGCCATGAGATGGAATGGAGGGGGGATGGGATGGAGGACTGCTGCAAAGGGCATGGCTGGCTGGCTGGCTGGAACAGTCAACAGAAGTATTCAATGCTGCAACATTTAGTGGCAGGAATAATAGTAGTAGTAGCCTTTCACCTGCATACAATTTAACATTGAATAGGTAAAAAGGTAAAGGTAAAGGACCCCTGGATGGTTAAGCCCAGTCAAAGGTGACTTTGGGGTTGCGGCGCTCATCTAGCTTTCAGGCTGAGGGAGCCAGCATTTGTCCGCAGACAGCTTCCTGGGTCATGTGGCCAGCAGGACTAAACTGCTTCTGTTGCAATGAGACACCATGACGGAAACCAGAGAGCACGGAAATGCTGTTTAGCTTTCCATCACAGCGGTACCTATTTATCTACTTGCACTGGTGTGCTTTCGAACTGCTAGGTTGGCAGGAGCTGGGACAGAGCAACGGGAGCTCACCCCATTGCGGGGATTCGAACCACTGACCTTCTGATCGGCAAGCCCAAGAGGTTTAGACCACATTGCCACCCACGTCCCAACTTAACATTGAATAGCATGAAATGATGCTGATTTCCCTTAGAGTGAATCTCAAAGCAAAACCCCTTCATTCTTCTGCAACACTGCAGCTTATCTAATTCTGACTCTGTAACAATTAGCGTGTAGGAACTGAATTCATGTTCTGTGTTGCTGTTTTAATCTCTCGATGACTGAAACTTTTGCCAGAAAACCAGTGATGAGTTCTTGGCGGTGGGGGCGGGGTGTAGTTTTCTTTGTAATAGGCACGACACCCACAGTCTTTCTTGTGCCCTGAACATATGCAAATTAATAATCAAGAAAGATGAGAGCGAAATAAAACCGTGATGATTTAATGACGCCTATAGCTGATCCCCGGATGCTGCTGATAACAAGTTATGGGCGGAGGGATGGAGGAAGGGGTTAGGAACTCCCCACAAATGTTATCTGCGGCGTACGTCAATTTCCATGCTTATTGCACGATGACCTGCATCTGTGCAAAACCATCTGTCATGCTAATCAGAAGCTGAAACACCCCACCGGTTTCGTGAGCTCGCAATGCCGCGCTCGGCTCCGCATGGGCATCTGCTAGCTGTACATCTGAGTAACTCTGCTGACTTCAACAGCGCCATTTCTGATTAGCGCCAATGAAAAGGGAAAGGGAAATAATTGGCTTTCATTTCGGTCGCAAGTTACTTGTGTAATCAATTTGTCTGGCTGCTCTTTTTGCTCGCTGTGGATAGCTCTGCGCCCAGAAAGAAGGGATCTTTAAAAACACATTCAGATCGAAAGCCTCCGTAAAAGGCACTTGCGTTTCCTTTATACTATCGTTCTTCATCTCTGCGGAGCAGGTGTAGCCAACAGGGTGGCTTTAGGTATTGATGGACTACAACTCCCATCAGCCATATCCAGCATGGCCGGTGGGAAGTCATGATAGGAACTGTAGTCCAAGAACATCTGGAGGGCACTACATTGCTACCCTTGTATGGATGATCCATTTGAGATAAAGCAAACATTCCCAGTGCTCAGGGATGGGGATAAAATTATTGTATTTAACTGGCTCCCACATGAGGGCCACCAACCTAGATGGCTTTAAAAGAGGATTAGACCAATTCCGAGTTCTTAACTTATAGCTCTCCAGATGCTGTTGACCAACAATCAGGAATGATGGGAG
Organism: Podarcis siculus; assembly: GCA_034642415.1. Lineage (NCBI taxonomy): Eukaryota > Metazoa > Chordata > Lepidosauria > Squamata > Lacertidae > Podarcis > Podarcis siculus. Next base: position 34,476,500 of record JAXCMG010000011.1, read on the forward strand.
ATGCAAGACGTCTCCACACCAAAGGCATTTTTTTCCAAAAGGGATTCAAACTCTTACCAGAACTTCAAGATTGCACAATTAAAGTGGATTAAAGTGCTCTGTCGATCCTAGCACAACAAATCCACTTAAACCACTTGTGGTTTGGAAATTGATGGGGAAATGCATCAAAAAGTGTGGGATGAATGATTGACTAATGGGAAGACGTGTAAAAACACAGCAGGCAAATCAAAACAAATGTTCATTGTCATATGACTGCCCCATAAACAAATCTGAACAAATGCGCAGTGAAGACTGGGCACAGTTTAATCACCATATAAATAGTAAATAAATAAACTTTTATTTATACCCCGCCCTTCCCGGTTCAGAAAACCAGGCTCAGGGCAGCTAACAACAAATTTAAAACACTCAATTGATGCAACAAAAACAGCATAAAATACAGTATAAAATGTGAATAACAATAAATTAGAATTCAAAAATCAATTTAGGGGGGAAATCCATCCAATAAACATTAGATGATCACCAGGGCTAGCTGGCTAAATTAGTCTTATTTGGGCCAGCGAGGAGACCAGGGGAGAATTAGCTGTGGGATCCCAGAGTGGGTAATCTTCATAAAAGGGGAGGGGGAGGGAAGGAAGTGGAATAAAAGATCAGGCCAGGTTCAAATTGAAAGCCAGGCAGAATAGCTCTGTCTTACAGGCCCTGCAGAAGGAAGTTAAATCCTGCAGGGCCCTGGTCTCATAAAAGTATTGTTCAAGCAAATCAGGGTGCATGTTGAATATGTACTTTAGAAGTATCCAGAAAGCCACAGATTAATTAGCCAGCCCTGCTTTACCTGAGGCAGAATTTTCGTGTGTCCTGTTTATATTAGAGGTATGGATATCAGAGAATTCCAACAAAAACAGAAGTGGATTTTGCTGGTGTTAACACATTCCTCCTATGTTTGTAATGGAAATCAATTTGGGAAATGTGCTTGTTACTCGCCATCGCCGTTGCTTTCAGTCCGCAAATGATTCACAATTGATTACATCTCCCTACACACCAGTTTTCATGGAGTTTCCTTTGCATTGAAATGTGAAATGTGCATTACCTAAAGGCTGTGCAAGACAATTAGCATAGCTTTGGGCAGAAGACAAACTGCAGCAGAAGAGAAGCGACGGCGCATGCAGAAGAAAAAATATAGAGCAAAGCAGAAAAAAATATGCCTTCTAGCATCCCTAATTAGAGGGGAGCTCAAGCTGTTTGGATTGAATGAGTTCAGTCCATAGCTGTCAACTTACACATTTGAAAATAAGGGACCAGCAGCCTTGAAAATAAGGAACCAGCAGCCAAAATAAGGGACCTGCAGCCTCACCTGTTCCAGGCACTCCAGTCTTCCTGTCCTCCTGCAGTCTGGTCAAACTCATGCTGGTAGCTTTGAGAACACTGTCCAGCCAACTTTGTAACCAGAGGTTCAACTGAATAGAATCTGAATCACATGCACCACAAGGCCTATGCAGCCTCAACTTAAGATGGCTCCCCGGCCTGGCTTTGCACTGCAATGTTTGCAGCAGCATGTGCAACAAAATGGCATCCAGCATTCAAAAAACCCCTTAGCTTGCATTAACTAGCCACACACAAGGCATGCAAGCTCCACCACCCAATCATTCTTAGACTTCTTATTGGGTGAGCAACACAGCCAAGCAACACAGTTGGAGCCTCCCTCCTCCCTGGCCAGCAGGGAGGGAGGGAGAGGAGCTGCTTCCTTTGAAATTTAAGGGACATCATTTAAGGGACATTTAAGGGACATCCATCAATAAGGGACAGCAGCGGGACATGGCGCTGGAATAAGGGACTGTCCCTTCAAATAAGGGACACTTGACAGCTATGGTTCAGTCCCAAACTGGTGCAGTTCTGGCAGCTGAAAAAGAACCTAGATTCATTCGTCACTAGGCTGTGAGACGATGGCTTCGCTGTCATGCATCCCTTTTAATATTTCCAAAGGAGAAGCAGCTTATAACATCCATATGAAAATCTACCATCAAAAGTATGCTATGTGACAAATATGGCAAGCATTGGGGGGGGGGGGTTGAACAGCAGCTCTGGCTTCCTTTTTGCTCTGTTGCTAAGTTTAGCCAAGATTTATCTGTTCCTTGGGTCTTTCATTTTTGGAATTAATTTGTTTTAAGGCTGATGTGCGACGGAAAAAGAATCAGCCCAATCTGGTTTTTTTGATGTTTTTGATGTAGGTGAAAGGCCAACAGAACGTGGAGCTATGAAGGTGGTGGAAAGTCTAGCTGACAGTCATTTCCATGTGGGGAAGTGTGTTTTGCTTCCTCTTTGAAAGCGTGAGTTTTTACAGCTGCCTTATTTGATGTGATTCGTCAGATTAGCAGGAATTTAGCGATCTTGATAAAAGTGCTTTCTGTGCCTTATTGAAGCTTACAGCAAATCTGCTGGTTGACAGTTTATGGGGAAAGCCTCCTTATATAGGCATTGTCACCTGTTTGTTTGTTTGCCCATTCATCCATCCATCCCTCTCTATATATCTGTATCTATAATTTTCAGGATAGCTCTGGCATGGCCAAGCCCAGACTTTGCACACTCACAATGTAGCTGGACTACAACTCTCATCATCCCTCACTCTTGGCCATACTTCCAACTCCAACTTGACCTTTTTGCGTGGCAGTGCCTAAACTTTGGAACTCCCTGCCTGTTGATATCAGACAGGCTCCTTCGTTGTACTCTTTTTGGAATCCATTAAAAACATCACGCGGGTGGCGCTGTGGGTTAAACCACAGAGCCTAGGGCTTGCCGATCAGAGGTCGGCAGTTCAAATCCCCGCGACGGGGTGAGCTCCCGTTGCTCGGTCCCTGCTCCTGCCAACCTAGCAGTTCGAAAGCACGTCAAAGTGCAAATAGGTACCGCCAGAAGCAATTTAGTCATGCTGGCCACATGACCCAGAAGCTGTACACCAGCTCCCTCGGCCAATAAAGCGAGATGAGCGCGCAACCCCAGAGTCGGCCACGACTGGACCTAATGGTCAGGGGTCCCTTTACCTTTACTTTAAAAACATCATTGTTTAGACAAGTCTACCCAGATGTTTAGAAACTTGACACGAGCGTTAATCCATTTTAGGCCTGTTGTCATTTTAACTTTTTGAACGTCGTAAATTATTGTTCTTCATTTTTCCTGTTGATAATTTTATCGTTTCAACTTTTTTGTAAACTGCTTGGAGATGCTGTTGCCTTATCATCAAGTGGTGTATACATTTTATGAAATGGTTTTTTAAAAAAAGTGCAGGGACCCGCCTTCTTTCGGGTAAATAGCATTATTATTATTATTAAAAATATCCAAAAATTCCACCTATAATTCCAAATTATTATTTTTTAAAAAAAACTTTTACATTGCTGACTTCCCATCCCATTTTCCATAATTTTACACCCTGTTGCTGCACACTGTCTTCCCTCTTTTTTAACATAGTCATAACACAAGAATATTTAATTGTTTCTGTTGCTCATAGTTCAAAACCTGCTCACAGATTCTTCATGCTGTATTTCTTTAAATAATCCAATAATAATAATAATAATAATAATAATAATAATAATAATAATAATAATAATAATTTATTTATACCCCGCCCACCCGGCTGGGTTTCTCCAACCTCTCTGGGCAGCTCCCAACAGAGGACTAAAAACAGAATAAAACTTCAACATTAAAAACCTCCCTAAACAGGGCTGCCTTCAGATGTCTTCTAAAAGTCAGATGATTGTTTATTTCCTTAACATCTGATGGGAGGGCATTCTACAAGGTGGGCGCCACCACCGAGAAGGCCCTCTGCCTGGTTCCCTGCAACCTCACTTCTCGCAGGGAGGGAACCGCCAAAAGCCCCTCGGAGCAGGACCTTAGGGTCCGGGCAGAACGATAGGGGTGGAGACGCTCCTTCAGGTCTACTGGGCCAAGGCCATTTAGGGCTTTCAAGGTCAGCACCAACACTTTGAATTGTGCTCGGAAATGTACTGGGAGCCAAAGTAGGTCTTTCAGGACCGGTGTTATATGGTATATTTCTCTTACTTTAGCTGTTAACTTTGCTGATTCAACATAGTCCATTCCTTTGCTTACTTCTTCTTTAATAGGAACTTCTTCGTCTTTCCATTTCTGCTTTCAGGTAAAGATTATGTCACATGAAAACGAACAAACACCCTCAAGCTTACGTGATTTGTGCCGGCTAGCACTGAGTACGGTCAGATCTAAATGACATAACTGCCCCTTCTGGACGGAACAAAATACAATATTGAGAGCTGAGACATCCCTGACAGTTACTCCCCTCCCCTTTCCCCCCAAAACCTCCTGCCCATACCTGCCGCCACGATCTCCTTTGCCTTCGCTTTCTGCTCCAGGCTAGTTGCGGAGAAAGTAACTGGGATATTTGAGATCATAAGGGGTTTTGGATGAGTGAACCTGGAGTGACTAAAGCTTTTAGCAAAGAATGGGATGGATCGCCAAGGCCTGCCGTCACATTACATAAACATATGCTTAACGGTACGCACCGTATGTGGGGGCCTGGCGCCACCGTTGCATTAAGTGAAATTTTAGACTGAAATTGGAAGGTGCTCGGCTCTTGGCTCTGGGTACCTGCTTCTCTGATCCCTTTCAGAGTTCAAGTAAGAAAAGCCAAAGTAGCGTCGGAGAATGTGGATGGTGCCGAGCAGGTCTTGACCTAAAGTGAGCTAAGGGGAGAGAGGAGTTTAGGGGGGCCTTTCTTCTCCCCCCATACATGCAAGCATCCAAGTTTCGATTTCATCCAAAGAGCTCAAAGCTCTTTTTTTGTTTTCGTTTTAAATATACATTAATGGGGACCGAGATTTCTGCACGCTGCTGACATCCCATTCATTATCACGGTTGGGACGAAGGCATCCTGCTTAACGTTCCTTGGATGCCCTGTTTTTATACCTCTTTACTAGATGGTCAGATGTGTGCTATTTGAGATGTATGCTGTGGTCTTAACCACTGAGCCTCTTGGGCTTGCCAATCAGAAGGTTGGCGGTTTGAATCCCCACGACGGGGTGAGCTCCCGCTGCTCTGTCCCAGCTCCTGCCAACCTAGCAGTTCGAAAGCACACCAGTGCAAGTAGATAAATAGGTACCACTGTGTTTCTGTGCACTCTGGTTTCTGTCATGGTGTCTCATTGCACCAGAAGCGGTTTAGTCATGCTGGCCACAAGACCCAGAAAGCTGTCTGTGGACAAACGCTGGCTCCCTCGGCCTGAAAGCAAGATGAGAGCCACAACCCCATAGTTGCCTTTGACTGGACTTAACCATCCAGGGGTCCTTTACCTTTTACCTTTTTACCTTATTCAGTACCTCCACACTGATGATCATTTTTTCTTAAAAAATAAAATAAAAATGAGTCTCATTTTCACTCCAGAAAATCACCATTTTATAGTTTAAATCGGAGGAAAATAAATACAGTAAATGGACAAAAGTACGAAGATTCACAAAATGTTTAGGGGTATGCATGCCCCTGTGTACCCCCAGGGAAAAAAGCACTGCTGATGCTGTCCTTGTTTTCCCTATGACTTGCCTGGTTAAATGTATAGCTCTGCATGTCTTTACTAACCAATCTTAAAAGAAAAAGTTATACAGGGGAAGCTGTTATTTACTGGGCATTTAGAACATACTTCTGTGTTGTCATGCTGGCAGTGTGGCATTGGAAAAGTTGGAAAGGGAACGCAATTTTAATTTTCCATTTAATTTGTTATTTAATGGTGTTTTATTTATTTAATAGGATTTATACATCACTTGGGACACTCGTGGTGCTGTGGTCTAAATCATAGAGCCTAGGGCTTACTGATCAGAAGGTCGGCAGTTTGAATCCCCGCAACGGGGTGAGCTCCTGTTGCTCGGTCCCTGCTCCTGCCAACCTAGCAGTTCAAATGTACATCAAGTGCAAGTAGATAAATAGGTACCGCTCCAGCGGGATGGTAAACGGCATTTCCATGTGCTGCTCTGGTTCGCCAGAAGCGGCTTAGTCCTGCTGGCCACATGACCCGGAAGCTGTATGCTGACTCCCTCGGCCAATAAAGCGAGATGAGCACCGCAACCCCAGAGTCGGCCACGACTGGACCTAATGGTCAGAGGTCCTTTTACCTTTATGGTATGCAAAATGAACCACGGAAGGAGAAGAAGGGAAGTCATTGGTTATTAAATGAATATTTTGAAATGTAATTTAGAAAATGTAATAAAAACTATTTAAAAATAAAGGTGGAGATCCCATTCTTCCTGAAAATGCCTTGCTCAAAGCTCCATCTCTCCTTCTCTTCCTGCCGGCTCCAAGAAGATCACGCCGGCTCCTAAGTTTTGATGAAAAAGCTTTGCACCCCTGGATTCCATCCGAGTTAATCAACTCGCATTGGGATGAAGCAGTCCTTCCCCACCACCACTCCGTCCCCGCTGTGACACCGAATTTAACAGATAGGCAGCTGAAGGAAACATTGCATTACTCTCGGAGGAGGGGGGGAATAAATGGAAAGCACAAGAGGAAATGAAACGGTTGGCGTTCTGCTTGGAATTGAAAAGCGCTCAAGGTTGAAGCCTTTAATGTAGGGAGTTTATCAACAGAAGCAACATCTTGGTTTTTTATCTGAAGTCTGGGCAAGGTACTTCCTATTGAGGAAATTTATAGAGTTGGAGATTTGGGGAGCAGATTTCGGGGCCAGAAAGCCCTTCGGGGGAGAAAACCATTTGCTGCTTTCAGAATCTGCATGCAACAGCAAAGACCATGTAGCTGCAAGAGGAATGGGGAGAGGCAGAAAATCTTCCATTTCCCGGCATGGGGACAGGGTGAGAATGCTTGATTTAGTTAGAATCAACGAATTGTAGAGTTGGAAGGGACCCCAAGCATCATCTAGTACAGCCCCCTGCAATGCAGGAATCCCAACTAAAGCATCCATGACAGATGGCCACCCAACCTCTTCTTTAAAAAACGTCCACGGTCCATCACTCTCTGAGGTAGTCCGTTCTATTGTCAAACAGCTCTTACTATGCCAGGAAGGAGTTCAGGATTGTAAGGGGCAACTGAGAAACAAAGGTGGGGGTTGCCATATTTCAAAAAGTGAAAATCCAGACACAAAAGTTGTCAAGCTTTTTTAGTTTTGCACAAAATTGCAAAAAAACGACAACAACCAACCCACCAATTTTGAGCTATTTTTAAAGCAAAAACAATGCTGACATAGGTTGCCGTATATCTGGATTTCCCCTGACATTTCCACCCAATTTCCACCCAGACACTGCTTCTGATTGCAATTTTCTGGGTATGTCCAGCCATATGGCAATCCTAAGCAAGGTCTTCAGAAGGGCAACAACATTGTCAATGCAGAAACTAATGGAGCAAGCTTGAAAAAACAGCCCAATGAGGAACGAGTGGATTTGGTGACCCCAGAACAATTAAGGGGGGCGGGCAACGGGAGTGAAGGGAATGGTATGTGGCTTGCTGGAACTCTGAAAATAAGCACTCCATGCTGCAATATTTTGTTGCAGATACCCACCCCTGTGTGTTTGTGTCTCCTGAAACTGTGGAGATCAGATCAGTCAATGGGAGTGGAATGAAGGGGGCATTTGAAACATGGTCATTTTGGGTAGGTTAATTCTGGTTAATAGCTGGAGTTTGTTCAAAATGTTAACTCTTGAAATCAGTTGTGTGTGATAGCCGATCTGCTTTTTGAGGTCTCCTATCCAGGGATCAGCAAACTTTTTCAGCAGGGGGCCGGTCCACTGTCCCTCAGACCTTGGGGGGGGGAATGAGTGAATTCCTATGCCCCACAAATAACCCAAAGATGCATTTTAAATAAAAGCACACATTCTACTCATGTCAAAACACCAGGCAGACCCCACAAATAACCCAGAGATGCATTTTGTTATGTACTGAGTTGAATAGGATCCAAAATGCAGCAGTCTGATTGGTCCTAGAACAATAGGATTCAAAATGACGCAGTCTGATTGGTCCTAGAACAACAGGACCCAGAATGCAGCAGTCTGATTGGTCCACAGGAGCCACCCAATCCAGCTCCAGGTGGAAGTGAATCAGCAACCAGATTGGCCTACAGGTGAATCCCGGAATTAGCCGATCACATGGGACCCATTGTGTAAAGAATGTATATAAGGCAGACATTCTGGGGGAACTTCCATTCCTCCTCACCACTATGAGCTGAATAAAGAGCATGAAATCCACTCCTGACTCCGAGCATATTTCACATTTTAAATAAAAAGGACACATTCTATTCATGTAACAACACGCTGATTCCCGGACCATCTGCGGGCCGGATTGAGAAGGTGATTGGGCCGGATCCAGCCCCCGGGCCTTAGTTTGCCTACCCAAGTCCTATGCTCTTCCCCCAGAAATTACCCAAGAGGTTCCTGAGAAACAGACCAGTGACCAAATACTGAATGGTGACATGCTCTTTTCATTATAATTATTTGTATCTGTTAAACAGATTTTATACATGCATATGGTTTTGATTCTATCAGTGTTTAATTGTTTTTAATGATTGCTTTTTCTTTGTTTTTAGTGATCCTTTTATCCGTAAGCTATCTTGAGTCTCATGAGAGGAAAAGGTGGGATATAAATAAAAAGAAGAAGAAGAAGAAGAAGAAGAAGAAGAAGAAGAAGAAGAAGAA
>JAXCMG010000011.1:34485160-34567189 GCA_034642415.1 Podarcis siculus
AAGAAGAAGAAGAAGAAGAAGAAGAAGAAGAAGAAGAAGAAGAAGAAGAAGAAGAAGAAGAAGAAGAAGAAGAAGCGGCAATTGGTGTCAGCATATTTCAGAAAAATTGCCAAGCAATTAATAGACACTTTTCTGTGATGCTGCTCTTTTTGGAAATAAGTAGCTGAAGGACATAGAATTTGATGGGGGGAAGAAAGATATTGAATTCCAGCCCTTTCCCCCATCCTTCGCCCTGCCATCCATCACTGAGGACATTGCCTCAGGCAGAGCACACCTGCCCCTAGCCCCTAGTTACCCAGCTAAGAACAGCTTCCAAATCTCGAAGTGAATGTTGCTTTCCTTTGCTATCCATTTGCAGTTGGAATTAACCCAGCCAACCTTGTCTGCATAGTCCTGTCAACTGTTTCTGTTTCTTGGTGATGCTTAAAATGGGGTGGTCATGCGCTCTTCTTCTACTTCTTTTTTAAAAAAGTTACCCACCCACCACCCAACCCTGCAACTGGGAACACTGATGCTTTATACATAACTAAGCTCCCATCTGAAGTATATATTTAAAGCAGTATTATACCACTTTAATCCACCAGAGAATCCTGGGAAATGTAGTTTTGTTAAGGGTACTGAAAGGTGTTTGGAGACCCCTATTCCCCTCACGGGACTACAAATCCCAGAGCTCCCTGGGAAGAAGGATAGGCTGAGAATTGTAGCTCCAGAGTCTCCTAACAACTCTCAGCACCCTGAACTACACTTCCCAGGATACTCTGGGAGACGTTTCAAGTGGTGTGGTAAATGATCTAAATGTATGGCATGGATCAGGCCTCCAATGTTGTAGGGATGCCATATTTCAAAAAGTGAAAATTCGGACACAAAAGTTGTTGAGCATTTTTTTGGCAAAGTTGTTGAGCTTTTCAGGCAAAATCTCCAAAACATAGTAATACTAATACAGTCATACCTCATGTTACGTTTGCTTCAGGTTGAGCGTTTTCAGGTTGCATCCCGCGGTGACCCGGAAGTACCGGAATGGGTTACTTCCGGGTTTCGCCGCTCGCGCATGCGCAGACGTGCAAAATGACGTCACGCACATGCGCAGAAGCGGCAAATCACGACCCGCAGGCGCGGGTTGCGTTCTGCTCATGTTGTGAATGGGCCTCCAGAACGTTCGCAACCAGAGGTACCATTGTATGTTTTTAACTTTTATTTTTTTGAAATTTTGAAGAAGAAAAAATGATTTTTTGAAATTTGATATGGACTGGTCACCCCCAGCATCTCCAGCTAGAGCTAGGGATACAGTGGCACCTCAGGTTAAGTACTTAATTCGTTCTGGAGGTCCGTACTTAACCTGAAACTGTTCTTAACCTGAAGCACCACTTTAGCTAATGGGGCCTCCTGCTGCCTCTGCACCACCAGAGTATGATTTCTGTTCTCATCCTGAAGCAAAGTTCTTAACCTGAAGCACTATTTCTGGGTTTGCGAACTTGAAGCGTATGTAACCTGAGGTACCACTGTATCTGTTGTCTGAAATCTTGGAGAGCTCCTGGTCGTCAGTGTAGTTAGTGCTGAACTAAATGGACCAACAAACGATCAGGCTCAATGCACGGCACCCCACCCCCAAATGTTCCTATATCTGCCATCTTCTTTGTGTAAGAACATTGAAACTGCCTTCCTGCAATTCAGATCCACCATCTAGTCCAGCAGCAAGCAAGTGAAGGCAAGCCATCAAAAACATGCCAGCATCCCGTCAGGGAGCCACCGCCCACCTGAGTTAGACAAACCAACTTGCATCCAGGGCTGGACCCACCATTATGCAACCCGAGCAGATGCTGGGGGGCAGGCAGGGAATGGGGCATTCAAGGACAGAGCTGTGTGTGCCCTTGACTCCCTAACCTAGCCTGCTGCTCTCAGATGTGCTGGAAGATGCTGTCCAATCTCCCCAAATGAAATAACACCAAACTGCCAGTACGTGGAACCAGGACGGGACAACATCTTGTTCTTTGCCCCGGGCGGCAAAATATTTTGGGCTGTTCCTGCTTCTGTAACATGATGGGTCTCTTTTGGCAGATGGGTCTTCTTTTCCTAGCTGGATGGTGTCCACCATAGTCTATCTTCTGGCCATGCGCTGCAGCAGAGTTGGAAGTTGAGTGGGTGGCATGGAATGTTGGCATGGAAGGGACATAACATTTTCAACGTGAAGGAACAGCCAGTCCGCAACGTTGGTAGCAGAAAGGAACTCCAACGGGACATGCTGGCTTGGGGCTGATGGAAATTATAGCCCAAAACTTCTGGAGGGATGGAAATTATAGCCCAAAACTTCTGGAGGGCATCAAGTTGGTCATGAACAACCACACCATACAGTTAAAGAACTATGACTCCACTTTAAATGGCCGTGGCTTCCCTCAAAGCATTCTGGGAGCTGTAGTTTTTTAAGGGTGCTGAGAGTGGTTAGGAGACCCACATCTGCTTCACAGATCTACAATTCGCAGAGTTCCAACAGGTTAGATACAGAGTGGAATAATCACAGTATTTTTCAAGGGTAAAGCTGAGCTATTTGCTTGTTTTCTGACATTTGCATCTGCTTTTGTAACTACATCTTAACAATGCATCAAGGGGTTGATTTGAAGTGGTACATTTGAGGATGATCTGTGTCAAATTTGGGGAAAGAGGTGGCTTGATTGGGGTTATATCAACCGTGTGATGAGCCCCTCTGGTATTTGCTGAGAGTTGTGAGGAGACCCCTTGTTCCAGAGCTACAGTTGATAATACAGTGGTGCCTCGGGTTAAGAACTTAATTCGTTCCGGAGGTCTGTTCTTAACCCGAGGTAATATTTCTGGGTTAGCGGAGTCTGTAACCTGAAGTGTATGTAACCTGAAGCGTAAGTAACCCGAGGTACCACTGTAATAATTATTATTATTATTATTATTATTATTATTATTATTATTATTATTATTATTATTATTTTATATCCCACCCTCCCCAGCTGAAGCCGGGCTCAGAGCGGCTAACAACAATAAAAGTAACACAGCATTCTAAAATCAATTCAGAATCAAATTAATGGCAACCATTGGGCTAGAGTTCTATGAGGATTACAGAAGGAGGGGGTCAGACTGTGCTGTGGCCAAAGGCCTGGTGGAACAGCTCTGTCTTGCAGGCCCTGCGGAAAGATGTCAATTCCTGAGGGCCCTAGTCTCTTGTAACAGAGCATTCCACCAGATCGGGGCCACAGCCGAAAAAGCCCTGGCTCTGGTTGAGGCCAGTCTAACCTCCCTGTGGCCGGGACCTCCAAGATGTTTTTGTTTGAAGACTGTAAGGTCCTACATGGGACATAACAGGAGAATTCCCTTGGGAAGAGGGATTGGTGGTTAAACAACTTTGGAAACTGTAGCTCTGGGGTGGAAATTGGGGCTTCCTGGCCCCTCTCCTCACTTTTGACAAACGGCAGGTACCAGGATTCTTTGGGGGAAGTCAGGACTGCTTAAAGCACATCATAGCATTTTAAATGAACAGTGTGAATCACAGAATCTCAGGATTGTAGAGTTGGAAGGGACTCCAAGGGTCATCTAGTCCAACCCCCTGCCATGCAGCAGTCACAGCTAAAGTATCCATGATAGATGGCCACCCAACCTCTGCTTAAAAACCTCCAAGGAAGGAGAAGGTGCCTTAGGTCTGTTCCTTTGTTTGTTCAATCAGGAACTGGAGAGAAGCGAGTGTCAATAAATCCGGGGCGAGAGGAAAGTCAGCCAAGAGCATTCTCATTCAGAAACCTTTCCTCTTTTGAAAGCCGTTCATTCAGCAGCCTGCATGTTATCATCCCCTCCATTGCATTCCCCCCCGCCCCCCCCCCCCCCACTTCAGCCAGCCTTACCGGTTGTCAACTTGCCGCGGTCTCTGTTTTGATTAGGTCATCACCGGAGCGAAAGAAAAGCCCTTGCCGACAAAGCCAGGCCTGCCTCCCGTCTCCGGGCAGGACTTAATTGCAAACCTCACTCCTTGAAGGGCCGCCACAGTCCCTCGCTCCGCTGCGAAGACTTTGAAATCCATCTAATGCACGGGGAAGATTACAAGTTGTGCACTTGGCTACTTCTGGCCAGCTGCGTGCACAGCGGAACGGGGGAGATGGGAAATTGCTTGCCATACCGGAGAGGAGAGGAAGCCAATGAACGTCTCGATTGCCACATTAGCTAGGCTTTCAGAAAAGCAACAAACGAGGGGACACTGTTTGGTGCAGGAAGGAAGAGGTGCAGTCTGGGTAAAGGCAAAGAGTATTTGAATACCAGTTGTGGGGAGAGGGTAAGGTAAAGGGACCCCTGGCCATTAGGTCTAGTCGTGGCCGACTCTGCTGTTGCGGTGCTCATCTCGCTTCATTGGCCGAGGGAGCCGGGGTAAAGCTTCCAGGTCATGTGGCCAGCAAGACTAAGCCGTTTCTGGCGAACGCCGTTTACCTTCCCGCCGGAGCGGTACCTATTTATCTACTTGCACTTTGACATGCTTTCGAACTGCTAGGTTGGCAGGAGCAGGGACCGAGCAATGGGAGCTCACCCCATTGCAGGGATTTGAACCGCCAACCTTCTGATTGACAAGTCCTAGGCTCTGTGGTTTAACCCACACCGCCACCAGCGTCCCTGGGGAGAGGGTAGTTGCACTCAAGTGCTGCTTGCAGGCTTCTTGAGAAAAGGATGATGGACTAGATGGACCTAGCAGCAGCGGTGTATCATGGCGGGCCCACAAGGGCAGTTGCCCCAGGCACAAAATTGTTACGGGCGCAAAATTTCAACACCCGGTGCTGCCTCAATACAGTGGTATCTCGGGTTACATACGTTTCAGGTTACATATGCTTCAGGTTACAGACTCCGCTAACCCAGAAATAGTACCTCGGGTTAAGAACTTTGCTTCAGGATGAGAACCGAAAGCCCTGTCGTGCTCCGGCGACATGGCAGCAACAGGAGGCCCCTTTAGCTAAAGTGGTACCTCAGGTTAAGAACAGTTTCAGGTTAAGAACAGACCTCTGGAACAAATTAAGTTCTTAACCCGAGGTACCACTGTACGCTAGCAGGTTTGCACAAAGTTTTGTAAGGTGGAAAGATTATGAAAAGAGTTAGTTAAGGACAATTAAATGCAATATAGAAATAAAAAAATGCAGAATAAGTGATAAAGAATGGAAAATCATAAGAGGTGTTGACGGAAGTCTAAAATATTGTTCAAGATGAGAAGATATGTTGTATGACTGTTGGAACTGATATGTTAAAAAATCAATAAAAATGTATATAAAGCAAAAAACAAAATATGGCAACAGTGAGAAGATCTCATGGGGCGTGGGACTGGGAAACACCCCTCTCTGTGCCTGACACTGAGAAGAACCTGCAGGATCAGGCCAGAGTCCGGCGGCGAGGCAGCAGCAGGAGGCCCCATTAGCTAAAGTGGTGCTTCAGGTTAAGAACAGTTTCAGCTTAAGAACAGACCTCCAGAACGAATTAAGTACTTAACCTGAGGTACCACTGTAGGGGGCTTTAAAAGAGGATTAGAAGTTCTTAAATTCTTAACCCGAGATACCACTGTACAGCTGGGGCTCCATTGAAAACTGCTTCTCCATGCGAACCAGGAATTGACCTCTCCAGGAAATGGAATGACACTTCTTTTCTCCTGGATGATGCGGAGGCTCCTAGGCAGTTGAATGTGCCTGCTTACTCCATCTGTTTCCGACCCATCCACTTTTCTGCAGGGCCCTGGACACTGGCAACCCATGCTACGCCACTGCCTAGCAGGGCTCTTCTGAAGTTATTGTGTTAAGAGGGAACAGGTTGTCATTTGCAGGACCAGTTCCAGAGATGGATAGGGCTGGGCTTTTCTACAAGGTCCCAAAGACTTCTTGAAAAAGCACCTGCCATGCCTGTGAACTGTCCTGCAATCTTTGGATGAAGGGTGGCATATCAATTTAATAAATTCATAAAATTAAAATGAAACAGAGAGAGGATGTAGATCACCACTTCATTGGCCACCTGGCATTGGGCTAGATAGGCCTTTGGCATCATCCAGCACATCTCTTCAGATGTTCTTTAGATGTTCTTCTGTCTAGATATGCACATAATAATCACACGTGCTAACTTATATTGAGAGATGCAAGTTTGGAAATGACGAGTAAGATATTACAGCTCACCATACTGGGGAAGACAAGGTGACCTGTGGGCTATCTCTGTCTGATGACCAGCTGCTCACGTTTGTTGGTCACCTCCAAGGCTCTTACATTTTATCTTTGTACTGGCCTTGGACTGCACATTTCTTCAAGCACACATGGCTCCTTTATCCATTGAAAGTGTTAAAGTAAGATTCTGGCTGGCCTCCCTACACAGAATGGATGGTGGCTGAGATCTTCTCTTTCTGGCATGGAGCACCCAAGAAAGAGGGGAAATGAGAACTTCCTGCCTCTTCTAGCTTAACAGGAAATTTCCCCTCTCTTGGCCAAGAAAATGAAAGCTGCTACTAAAAGGTAAAGGGACCCCTGACCATTAGGTCCACTCGCAGCCAACTCTGGGGTTGTGGTGCTCATCTCACTTTACTGGCCAAGGGACCCGGCGTACAGCTTCCGGGTCATGTGGCCAGCATAACTAAACCACTTCTGGTCACTTCTGGTGAACCAGAGCAGTGCACGGAAACGTCGTTTACCCTCCCGCCGGAGCGGTACCTATTTATCTACTTGCACTTTGACGTGCTTTCAAACTGCTAGGTTGGCAGGAGCAGGGACCGAGAAATGGGAGCTCACCCCGTCGCAGGGATTCGAACCACCAACCTTCTGATCGGCAAGTCCTAGACTCTGTGGTTTAACCCACAGCGCCACCCATGTCCCTGAAAGCTGCTACTACCCTGCCGTATTTATATGTTCTGCATTTAAGCTTTATCTCTGGGCTTCATGGAAGTTTAATATCCACTGACAGACGGATCTGATGGAACCTCAATGATCAGAGGTGATGTACCTCTGATTGCTGGATACTGAGGGACAAACAGCAGGACAAAGAGCTATGAGCTAAGAAGCTGCCTGATACAGTCAGCCTGTTGACTCATCTGGCTCAGTATGGACGGATCCCTTGCTTAGGAAATAGGCACGCTATCGATTATGGATGGGATTACACTCCCACTGGAGCAACAAGTGTGTAGCTTGGAGATATTCCTGGATACATCTTGGCAGCGCCGTCTTTACGCAGGGGCACAACAGGTGCGGGACACCCAGGCGCCGAATCCTGGGGGGCACCAGGCACCTGCTGCTGAAGCCGCCTAAGCTCTTAACTATCTACCTGTTATGCCGCCTCCACACTGGCCGCTTTCTCCTCCCCGGAATCCCGCCCTGCATGGAGAGATGTTGCTCTCTTGACCCTTCATCAGCGTGGCTGCTGTGACCCTCTTCTTCTCCTTCTTCCTCCTAGGGAGCTTTTAAAAGCGTCTGAATGTGAAGCTGCACGCCTTTGCGGAGCTCGGGCACCCAGTTCTTGAGGGGCGAAGGCAGAGAGGCTCAGAACCGTGGAGAAGTATAGCCTGGGTGTTGACATGGGCAGCACTAAATTTGGGGGCGCTGGGCAGATCTTTGCACTCCGGCGGCACATATGATAAAGACGGCCCTGCATCTTGGTCACTAGAGGCCCAAGTGTCCTCTGTGGCAAGGAGTGCCCTTTTTCCAACTTCATGTAGTTCACCAACTAGGGCTGTTCCTGGACAGAAATAGCCTGACCACTCTAGTCCATTCATTGGTAATCTTGAGGCTGGATTACTGCAATGCACTATATGTGGGTCTGGTTCAGAAGCTCCAGCTCCAGCCAGATTGCTGACGGGAGCTTCAGGTCAAGAACACGGGACCATTGTTAAAACAGCTGTGCTGGCAGTCCACTTACTACGGCGCCAGGTATTCATTCACAAAATTCATTCATTCACAACTTGGGTCCAGGGTACCTCAGGGAATGCCTGAACCCTTATGTACCGTATTCCAGCTCCATCACTGAGATCATCCGCAGGAGTATCGTTGGTCGTTCCCCATGTAGGTGAGGTTCATTTGACAACAACAAGAAACAGAGCCTGTAGTGTCATCTACCCAATCCTGTGGAACTCTCTGCCACTAGAGATTCAGCAGGTACCTTCCCTACCAACCTTTAAAAGCTTGCTGAAAACTTTTCTATTCTGCCAGGCCCATGCAGGCAAATACATCCTTTTATTGCCGCAAACTGCTTTGATAGATATTTCTTTCCTATGTAAAGGTAAAGGTAAAGGGACCCCTGACCATTAGGTCCAGTCGTGACTGACTCTGGGGTTGCGGTGCTCATCTCGCTTTACCGGCCGAGGGAGCCAGCGTACAGCTTCCGGGTCATTTGGCCAGCATGACTAAGCTGCTTCTGGCGAAACCAGAGCAGTGCACAGAAACGCCATTTACCTTCCCTCCAGTGTGGTACCTATTTATCTACTTGACTTTGACGTGCTTTTGAACTGCTAGGTTGGCAGAAGCAGGCACCAAGCAACAGGAGCTCACCCCATCGTGGGGTTTTGAACCGCCGACCTTCTGATCAGCACAAGCCCTAGACTCTGTGGTTTAACCCACAGCGCCACATGTAGCAGTATACAAGCATTTTTATAAATAAATGCTGACCAGCAGTGGTTCTCCAGGGTTTCAGGCAGGTGCCTCTCCCATTCATACCTGAGTATAGAACCTGGGACTTTCTGAAAGCAGAGAATATGCTTTGCTGCTGAGCTGTGGCTGTTCCCAAGCCATCATGCCTGCTTCTTAGTTTTCCTGCAGTCTTCAGCTGGCCACTGCAGGGAAGAGAACGGAGGGCAAAGTGGATCCTTGATGTGATCCGCCAAGGCCTCTGGGCTCCATCAGCAAAAAAAAGAGAGGCGAGGGTCTACACCAGCCCTGGAGCCCAGACCCACCTGCCTATCTACTGCTCTAGAAACACATTTCCTCTCCTCTTTGCTCCACTGCTCGGACGGAGATTCTGGCTAATGGCCTTTCATTACCTCCTTCCTCTTAGCCCAAGGAAGGTCCACAATTAGGCTCCAGCCATGCTTCACGACCCCTGGCCGTCTCGTTGGGGGCTTTGATCCCACCTTTGCTCGTTGACACACATCTAATAGCCAGAAGCCGCACAAACCCAACTCACGGCCTCCTGATTTATTCCCCCGCCCATATCCTAGGACAAATAGGAGGAGGGTAAATCGCTCATTACGGCAACTATCTGTTTGACCTGACCTCCCATCTAGGCAGGGGGGAAGCTGGGGCAGGTGGTGGGCAGCAGGATGAGAAAACGGGGGAATTATTTGAACCTGATATTTCATTCCATTGCAGCAGCCCAGCTACGTTATGGGGTTAATGGGAATTTCCTGGAGAATGTGCCTAAACCCCAGCAATTATGCACACTCAAATAAAGCCTGGATAATACCCACAAACTGACACTGCCTGCAGGGCAGTCTGCACATTGCCCACTCAGTCTGGATAATCCTGACCTTCCCAGTGTCCCTATTTTCCAAGAATAGTCCCGGATTTACAGAAGCCATCCTGGTTTCTGATTTGATCCCGGAATGTCCCACTTTCCCATAGGACGTCCCCATTACATCAGGGAAATGTCAAAGAGTATGGAGTTATGACACACACACACACACCCGAACCAAGGAGATAAGTAACTACAGTGGACGCTTGGGTTGTGAACATGATCCGTGCAGGATGCATGTTCGCAACCCGCAGCGTTCGCAACCTTCAGCAGTGCGTCTGCGCACGCACGGCTTGCGATTCAGCGCTTCTGCGCATGCGTGACCGCCAAAACCCAGAAGTAACCCATTCCGGTACTTCTGGGTTTCAGCAGGTCTGTAACCCAAAAAAAAACGCAACCTGAAGCGTCTGTAACCTGAGGTATGACTGTATACAACTTTTAGAAGACATCTGAAGGCAGCCCTTCAATATGGGGAAGGTTTTTTTTAATGCTTTATGTTTTATTATGTTTTTATATATGTTGGGGCAACCCAGTCAGATGGGTGAGGTATAAATAATAAAATTATCATTATCATTATCATTGAACAGTACATCCCTGTTTCCATCGGAGAAATGTTGGAGGATATGCTGATGAGCATAAGAAAATCAGAGGAAACTTCTGGATCAGGCCCATGGCCCATCTAGTCCAGCAGCCTGTTCGCACAGTGGCCAACTAGCTGCCTGTATAAAACCAACAAGCAGGGTTTGACCACAAGACCTCCTGCAGTTTCCAGCAACTAGTATTCAAAAGCATTTGCTTCCTCCAACTGCAGAGACAGAACTAGTGGCCTCATGGCTAGTGGCCATCAACAGCCCTCTCATCTATGAGCTGCTTAGGCGAGTGGGAAGCAACTTTGAGGGCTAAAGTCAGAATTCATCCTGGACCTAATTTGGCCAGAGCTTCCCATACCAACTTTAGAAGTTCTGCTGGCCTGCTCAAACCGCTATGCCATTCCCAGCCTCAGCTCATGGCACCAGCTGATGTTATATACACACCACCAGCACCTGCATTGTTCTAGAAAGGGATGCTTGATGAGAGACAACTGGTACATATGTGGGTACCAGCAAAGATCTAGGGTTTTCCATGAGATGCTTACTCTTTAAAAAAAATTGCCAGCATCCTGAAAACTGTTCTGCTAACAAATATCAGGTTCAGGGTCATGTTGATCCCTGCGTTGTGATACATGACACCTGTTTCCCCTGTCTATGCACAGCATGTCCTATTAAAAGGTGATGATGTTCAATGGGTAAGCATGGGAGCTGCAAGTCATAGACTCATAGAGTTGTAAGTGGGACCACAAGGTCCCCTGCAATGCAGGGATATTTTGCCCAATGTGGGGCTCAAACCCATGTCCTTGAGATTAAGAGTCTCATGGGTAGGCAACCTAAGGTCCGGGGGCTGGATGCAGCCCAATCGCCTTCTCAATCCGGCCCACGGACGGTCCAGGAATCAGTGTGTTTTTACATGAGTAGAATGTGTGCTTTTATTTAAAATGCATCTCTGGGTTATTTGTGGGGCCTGCCTGGTGTTTTTACATGAGCAGAATGTGTGCTTTTATTTAAAATGCATCTCTGGGTTATTTGTGGGGCATAGGAATTCATTCATTTTCCCCCAAAATATAGTCCAACCCACCACAAGGTTTGAGGGACAGTGGACCGGCCCCCTGCTGAAAAAGTTTGCTGACCCTTGCTGAGCGAGTGAGCTACCACAGTCAAGCCATCCCTTGCCTTGTTCACCTCGTTTTCCCAACCTGGTGCCCTCCAGGGCCGGCCCTATCATTAGGCAAGGCCTCTGGTGGGTCAAGGAGGTCTCAGGAGAGAAGGGTAGCAATGAAATACATAATACTAGGGTTGCCAACGCAGTGCCCTTCAGCTGTTGATGGACTCATCAGCCCCAGCTAGCATGGTCAATGTGGTGTGGGTCGCCAGGATGCAAATCAATAGGGAAGATGCTGATTTTGTGAGCAAGTATGGTCCCTTGTGATCTCATGCCACGATAATTGGGGGCCAGCAAACACTTGGGGGACTGTATCACTTTGTTGTCTACCTGCAAAGTTGCGACTCCCCAGAAGCCTCCAAAGGCCTGTGCTGGCTGCCACCATTGTTGGTCCATGTTTGTGTAGGCTATTAGATTCCTCTGTTCAGCTTCACCATCTTAATTCCGGGAGATTGAGAAATCTTGCTTGGAATCTTGCAGACAGAAACCTGAATGCTTACCTAATGGGAAAATCTTGCAAAAACTCAGTGTCTAGTATGACTGCACACCAACCTTTGCAGGATGGGGGGGGGAATATTGTAATGTTGGAGCATTGAGAAATGTCATTAAAACACGGCATTATGCACACATCAAAGTGTTTTTTATTTTTTTATCATCTGCATTAGTAATCTCAGAACCGCTTTCAATAATCTTTGAGAATTCTTGGAGAACAAGTAAGGTCCCTGCAGACTGGAGGCAGGCAAATGTTGTCCCCATCTTCAAACAGAAGGGAAAAAGAAGACCCAGGTAACATGTGAATGGACCTAATTTGCTCTTTCTGAAACAATATGCAAACAAGCACAATTTGCAGGTCTCTAATTTTGCAATTTGCACGTCTCTACTTTTTTCAGTGCATTTCTCCTGCATCTTAAGAAGCCAATTTATGTGTACCAAAAATGTTTATATTGGGCTAGGTTATGCATAAAAATGCACGCATCAGTAAAAAAAATAACTTATAAAACTGCATTATATTACAGAAAATGGTTTTGCAAGTATATTACCTGAGGCACAGTTGCGAACAAAAATGTGTATATTATAAGAAATTTGCACCGAAACACAGGTGAATATTCACAACAGCTTTATTTATTTGTAAGAAATAAATCGGAAACCGATGTGGAAGTGTGGAGAATTGAATTTAATAACTGGAGAAATGAGAAACTGAGGAAAACTGAAATGAGCAGTTTCACACAACCTTTGAGTGTGTGTCTTTTCAGAGTCCCTTACTGCTAGTGTGTGGTGGCACACAATTGGTACCAATGCATAAGTTCGGGCCCAATATGTTTCTGACAAAGCACCAAATTCTTTAGAAGTCCAATTCAGGGAGCTATAAGTAAAGCAACCGTGTACATGTATGTCTCATTTAAATAGCACATTCCAGAGGGACCAAAGAAGGGGAGGGGCCCCTTCTCTTTAGGGCTGTCAAAGTCCTATTTCAGCTGCAAGTCATTTGATGCTTATGAAGAGGCGATTATCTGTGTGAGAAGCTGCAGCGGTCAAACCCGGGTGAAGTGCTGAGTCAGCTAAATGTCACCTGCTTGGCTGCGTTTGACAGATGCATCGATGGCTGTTTTGGAAATCCAAACTCTTTACAGGGGATTAGTTGGGACACTGCAGCAGAGGGTGGGGGGGCAGGAGTGGGAAGAGACGGTTGCCGGGGGCACAGCCATTGGGCGCTAACAAGGATCCGGTGCAAAGAGAAAGAAGGATACGATCCTAAGCAAAGACTGCATCAGAACCAAAAACGTCTGTATAAGAAAGGACTATCTCATGGAGCTCTTTGCTGGAGACGTAATATGGACAATGCTTCTTTGAAACACATGCTTTTTATTTTGTCCCAAACTTGCTAGGTTTGGGGAGAAAACGCTTAAAATGATACGCTACAGGGAAAATGTATGATTTTTAAGAGGTGAATATTCTTTTGAACTATGTACCCATTGTTTGGAAACTGACAACGGGGCAGCGAAAATGGATTCCACATGCCCTAATTTTGGCCAAGAGATTGATACCGATAATAATAATAATAATTTATTTATACCCCGCCCATCTGGCTGGGTTTCCCCAGCCACTCTGGGCAGCTTCCAACAGAACACTAAAATACAATAACCGATGAAATGGAATAATAGCAATACGGTTCCCCTTAATCAATGGCTTGGCAACATGACAATATTGGCAACACATGAACAGACTGCTTGTTGACACATACTTTATGAGGATAAATGCAATGATATTTAGGGTGAGCTTGCACAGAATATATTAGGTTATTGATAACTATATGTGTATTAGAATAATAAGACTATACACATCTGTATACTAATGTATGGAAATATAACAGAGAACGGGACTAGATAGGCGCTTGGCCTGATCGAGCAGTCTCGTCTTATGGAATCATAGAATTGTAAAGTTGGAAGGGACCCCAAGGGACATCTAGTTCAACCTCCTACATCATCATCATCATCATCATCATTAATTTTACACCGCCCTATACCTGCAGGTCTCAGTACGGTTCACAGGAGTCCAGAACCTCCCGAGGGAGTCTATTCCACTGTCAAACCGCTCTTACTGTCAGAAAGTTCTTGCTGATGTTGGAATGTCCTTTTCTTGCAACTTGAAGCCTTTGGTTTGGGTCTTGGAGCAGCAGAAAACAAGCTTCTTCCTTCTCCCATGTGACACCCCTTAAGATATTGGATGGCCAAGTGAAGAGATACAGCAATGGTTCTTATGCTCTTAATAAGTATGATGGAATCCTCATAAGCCACATCAGAATGTCACGGTGACTCATATTTCTACAGTTGGAATTGTGCATTTCTAGGAGCTGGTAGCACTCACCTCAAATACGAGGCAAGCATTACACACACACACACACACACACACACACAATTCTCCAGTTTGGGCATTAATCTGAGCCAGAGAAGAAATCCCTTCTTTTCCCCTCCCAATGAGCCTGCCCTAAAGATTGGGCTTGGAGGTTGAGGAGGAGAAGAGAGGTGGCATTTGGGTCTCAAGGCAGCAGACTTGCTCCAGCTTGGAAATAATTTTGAGTTACTTTCTGATTATATTTTTAAAAGCATCTTCCCAGGTACATTTTCAATGGTACAAAAGAGGGATTATTATTTTTAAAAGGTCAAAATGATTCGAAAAACTGTAAAGCTCTGTATAGGAACATAAACAAAGCAGCTCTCTCCTCTCACCCACCCTTTCAAACATTTTGTTGTTGTTGTTTAGTCATTTAGTCATGTCCGACTCTTTGTGACCCCATGGACCAGAGCACGCCAGGCACTCCTATCTTCTACTGCCTCACGCAGTTTGGTCAGACTCATGCTGGTAGCTTCGAGAACACTGTCCAACCATCTTGTCCTCTGTCGTCCCCTTCCCCTTGTGCCCTCCATCTTTCCCAACATCAGGGTCTTTTCCAGGGAGTCTTCTCTTCTCATGAGGTGGCCAAAGTATTGGAGCCTCAGCTTCAGGATCTGTCCTTCCAGTGAGCACTCAGGGCTGATTTCCTTCAGAATGGATCGCTTTGATCTTCTTGCAGTCCATGGGACTCTCAAGAGTTTCCTCCAGCACCATAATTCAAAAGCATCAATTCTTCGGCGATCAGCCTTCTTTGTGGTCCAGCTCTCACTTCCATACATCACTACTGGGAAAACCATAGTTTTAACTATACGGACAAACATTTTAGCCCCCCGCAATTCCAAAAGAATGTCAAAATGCCCACTGACCCCAAAATTTGCCATCTGAGAATAAGATTGCAGCCTTAATTCTTCTCTGTCATAGATTGCAATATGACATGGAGAAGAACTCTTGGACCCAAATATATGCTTCACCTTGCCATGAGTTCTCCTGCGATTCGAATTTCCAATCAGAGAAATGCAAATATTGGTGCCATCACTAGGGACACGGGAAACTGCCTCACACCAAGCCAGACCTATCGCTCCATCTAGCTCAATATTGCCTACACTGGCTGGCAACAACTCTCCTGGCTTTCAGAGAAGGGTTAATCCCAAGCACTTACGGGGAGATGCCAGGGATTGAACTAGGAACCTTCTGCATGCGAGCTGAGCTACAACCTTTCCTGTTGAGTTTTGAGACACTGTTATGCACCAGTAGCTGAGTCAGTAGAGCATGAGACCCTTAAACTCAAGGTTGTGGGTTCATGCCCCATGTTGGGTGAAAGATTCCAGCTTTGCAAAGGGTTGGACTAAATGATCCTCATGGTCTCTTGTGTTATGTACTGAAGTTCTCACCCTGGGCCAGCAGGGGGATACTGTAGATAGTTCAGGTCCACATATGCAAATAAGGGACCGAAAGTGACATTCAGTGATTGGATAGTTACAGAAAGTTGTTACAGTTACGTTGTACTGGAGCTCTATATAAGCAGGCTGGCTGAACCCTTCACTTCAGTTCTGTTCTGGCCTGTGAATAAACAAGAGCTGTTTGAAGAATCGCTGTGTCGTCTGATATGTCTACCCACTATTTAACATCTTGCAACTCTACAATTTTATGATTCTGTGAAATATAACATCTTATAAACCAATAAGAGGTCTTTTGTTTTAGCAAGCAGTACATGACTGAAGAAACCATCAGCTGCCGAGGTCAAGGTGAGCTTGCCAGAGGTATCTAGCTGGCTGACACTGACAGCTAGATAGACCTTTGGCCTGATTCAGCAAAACGTATCTGAGCAGTTCTTAGTAAACCAAACCCAAGTACCTTTTGCGAGCCAGCCAGCTGTGTCCCATCACAAACTGGAATGAGGCAGATTCGGGGAAAGAACCATTCACTCAACAGTTGTTTCCACAGATGTAAATAAGGAAGACAATGAAAATAATTGGTGTGATTTGTACACAGGGAATGAAAAGGGAACTTAATCCAGATTCACATTAAATCCATCAACATGATCTCATTACACAATTTGATTAGCATAGGTGTTCTCCCATCTTACAGCAGAATGCCTGGATTTGTCAAAAACACGGGCCAGACTCTGCACTCATTTCAATTGCTTTACACCTAAAGTCAATTCCTGGATATCCAAGGATTTGCACTGGTTTGTCAGTGTGTTTAGACAACAGCAGGATTTGGCTCTCGACTTCAACAGCTGTCTGTTAGCAGTCTAGCTCATAGTTGGAAACGGATCTCTACCAGCGAATAATCTTATTTTTATAATCAGATAAGTAAATAGAAGCTGTGTAACACTGTTGGCAGGTGACCAAAGGAAATCAAAGGTTAAGTAGTAGGAATGAAGATTCTTCCAGAGGAGGTACGGCCGGCTTTTTTTGCAGAATTGAGAGTGGGTTGACAAAGGACTGAGAAAAGGCTCAATAGAATATCACTTTCTTCCCTTGGAACTTTTTTGTGTTGCGCATAGACCGCGGCTAGGGAACGTGTGGCTTGGGCTGCCAACCTTTCAGGGCCAGGGGTTGATGTGATGAGGTGGAATAGCACAAAATGGCTGCCTAATCCAAAATAGCAGAAAAAGAGATAGGATCACAGAATGGTACATATATACTGTTATGTACTGAGTTGAATAGGATCCAAACTGCAGCAGACTGATTGGTCCTAGAACAATAGGATCCAAAATGCAGCAGTCTGATTGGTCCTAGAACAATAGGATTCAGAATGCAGCAGTCTGATTGGTCCTAGAACAATGCAGCAGTATGATTGGTCGGCAGGAGCCACCCAATCCAGCTCCAGATAGAAGCGAATCCACAACCTGATTGGCCTACAGGAGAATTCCGGAATTAGCCAATCACATGCAGCCCATTGTGTAAATAATGTATATAAAGCAGATACTTTGAGGGGACTTTCATTCCCTCCTCACCACTATGAGCTGAATAAAGAGCATGACATCCACTCTCGACTCTGAGTATATTTCATATACCCACATAATCTGCTTCCAAACAAACATGCACATCTGCATAGGGTCAGAGTTTTAGTGCATGCTTAATGCACCCATTGAAATGCATACTGCGCTGTCTTGCTGAAATCAATGGGACTTTACTTTGGCTGAATCCTGCGTAGAATTTGTCACTTCTCCCTTTTCAAAAAATTTATTAAGCCAAATGAATTACTCACCCTTGCATTCATGCTCAAAAACGTCTTGGGTTAAGGAGTAAGCACTCCTTAATTAATCACCTAAGGGAAGCAAGTGGTTATTTTCTGTTTTAATACTGAGAATAAGCTCACCTTTTTAATCATTAAATCAAAAATAGAACGGCTTTAAAAAGGTACACATGGCCAGGTGGGGGGGAAATGGAAAAGGAAATCACAGTTCATAATTTTTGCCCAATGAGAATTCTTTTCTTCTCACAACCTGTCAGGTTTCCATTTGGCTATTCAGAAATGGGCATCCCTTTTCCACTTGGAAAAGTATAAATCTGCAGCACTTGCAGGCTTGAGGATGGGAAGCCTGTGGCCAGTGGTGAGAGGGGATGGGAGTTGTAGTCCGGCAACACATCAAATTGTAGAGTTGGAAGGGACCATGAGGAGCCGGTGTGGTGTAGTGGTTAAGAGCAGTAGTCTCGTAATCTGGTGAACCGGGTTCGCGTCTCCGCTCCTCCACATGCAGCTGCCAGGTGACCTTGGGCCAGTCACACTTCTCTGAAGTCTCTCAGCCCCACTCACCTCACAGAGTGTTTGTTGTGGGGGAGGAAGGGAAAGGAGAATGTTAGCCGCTTTGAGACTCCTTCGGGTAGTGATAAAGCGGGATATCAAATCCAAACTCCACCTCCTCCTCCTCCTCTTCTTCTTCTTCTTCTTCTTCTTTTTCTTCTTCTTCTTCACCTAGTTCAACCCTCTGCAGTGCAGGAATCTTTTTTCCAACGGGGGCTTGAACACAAGACCCTGAGATTAAGAGTCTCATGTTCTACTGACTGAGCCACCTCAGATCAGCAGCAACTGGGAGGCCACTGGTTCCCCATCCCTGCTATAGATGGAAGCTGATGACACCTCTGCCCCCTAGATTTAGCGCACCTGTTCTGCTGCTTGTTACAAGATGCTTGCCTGCAGAGGAATGCACTGCCCTGGAACATGGAAGCTCCATTTAGCAAACAGGTCTGAGGGCTATGAATAGACCAATCCCTTGATGAATTTGTTGCATGCTTTTTAAAAATAATAATAATACTTTTTTTAAAAAAAACATGCACACCCATCTTCCCTGACTCTCGAAGCTGATCCATGCCAGGAGCAGCTCTTATGCAATGGCGTGGATTGAAGATGTGTTTGCACGTTGAGCCCACAGCAGGCCCCAGTTACTGCCGTGCTGGCAGAGGCTTTTGCCGAGCTCCTGTTTCAGTCAATTTGTTAACAGGGTTGATGCTAAGCATGTGTGCTTATTTTTGGCACCAAACGTTGGAAAAACGAGCTCTCCCCAAACCCAGTCACACTTTCCAGCCATTAGGCACCATGAACAGGTTTGTGCATTCTACACCTTAAGTGAATAATCACTTTGGGCAGCTACCCATCTCGCTTGCCAGCGTAGGCCAGAGTGCTGAAAAGATCACGGAACTCGTGTCTGTCGCGAGTCGCCGTACGGATGACGATCAAGGGTAAGGCAATGTGTGCAGCAGGATTGCTAGAACTGTCCCAGCCCCAGTCTCCATGCCTCCATGGTGTGTGTGTGTGTGTGTGTGTGTGTGTGTGTGTGTGTGTGTAGAAAAGCCCATCGGCAAGGAGAGGTTCCCCTTCATGGATCACTGCCTTGGGGCTTGAATAACTCAGAGAAGGGGCTTGAATAACTCAGAGAAGGTATGAACTATGCCAAGCAGGGCACCTCTTGAGAGTCCCATGGACTGCAAGAAGATCAAACCTCTCCATTCTGAAGGAAATCAGCCCTGAGTGCTCACTGGAAGGAGCTGAGACTCCAATATTTTGGCCACCTCATGAGAAGAGAAGACTCCCTGGAAAAGACCCTGATGTTGGGAAAGATGGAGGGCACAAGGAGAAGGGGACGACAGAGGACGAGATGGTTGGACAGTGTTCTCGAAGCTACCAGCATGAGTTTGACCAAACTGCGGGAGGCAGTGGAAGACAGGAGTGCCTGGCGTTCTCTGGTCCATGGGGTCACGAAGAGTCGGACACGACTAAACGACTAAACAGCAACAACAACAAGGAGAGGTTATGGGACAGGGCTTGGCACTGTGATCCTGCACTCTGCTTCTGCAAAACCAACAATCCCTGGACAGCTCATTTGGTTAGAGCATGGTGCCGATGATACCAAGGTCACAGGTTTGATCCCCATAGGGAACAGTGGCATATTCCTGCATTGCAGGCAGGTGGGTTAGATGATGATCAGGGTCCCTTCCAACTCTACAATTTTATGCTTCTATTATCAGTAAGGCCCATGTCACTGTGTACGAGTGCAGCCTGGCCACAGAACTGGCAAGAACCATCTTTAGGAGGAACCTAACGTGGATTATAGGGACGCGGGTGGTGCTGTGGGTTAAACCACAGAGCCTAGTGCTTGCTGATCAGAAGGTCGGCAGTTTGAATCCCCGCGACAGGGTGAGCTCCCGTTGCTCGGTCCCTGCTCCTGCCAACCTAGCAGTTCGAAAGCATGTCAAAGTGCAAGTAGATAAATAGGTACCGCTCTGGCGGGAAGGTAAACGGCGTTTCCGTGTGCTGCTCTGGTTCACCAGAAGTGGCTTAGTCATGCTGGCCACATGACCCGGAAGCTGTACGCCGCTCCCTCGGCCAATAAAGCGAGATGAGCGCTGCAACCCTAAAGTCGGTCACGACTAGACCTAATGTTCAGGGTCCCTTTACCTTTACCTTTTTAACGTGGATTATTCAAGTGAAAAACAACTCCAGTTATACATTTAGAATTGCAAAAAAAGTTAAAGATCCCTTTTAATAGAAAACCAGAGGCATATCTTCTAGGAATTATAAATTTGGATATCCCGCGAGAAATGAAGGGTATCTTTTTAATATGCCACGGTTGCAGCAAGAGTCCTCATCATGGCAAAATGGAATGGACTCAAAAGCTGACAGAATATGTGGAGTTAGATGGTCTGTCAGAAAAAAATAAAGAATAAATCAAAACAGGAATTTGTTTCAAAATGGGAGGTCTTTAAAGTATATTTGAAATATAATTGTAGTAATTTAAATTCTGTTGCGGCATTTGAAGAATTTCAGTAATAGTTTCAAGTTAGATATGAGACCTAAGATATATCTAGAATTAGTTAAATTATTATAAAAGTGTGCATGGGCAGCAAGTAATATATACATGAAATAAGGAATAGATGGGAGGTTGGGTCTATGGTTCTAAGACCAATTTTCGCTTTATTATTTTGTTAAGAAAATGTTGTGTTTATTGTTATTTTTGTTTGTATTTTGCTTTCTTTCCTTTTTGCAGTTGTATCAATAATAATAATAATAATAATAATAATAAATTTTTAAAACTCCAGTTAAGGTACAAGGAGGGTTCTGCACATACAGAAAAAAACACCATTTACCTTCCCGCCGGAGTGATACCTATTTATCTACTTGCATTAGCGTGCTTTCGAACTGCTAGTTTGGCAGGAGCTGGGACAGAGCAACGGGAGCTCACCCCGTCATGGGGATTGGAACCGCTGACCTTCTGATCAGCAAGCCCAAGAGGCTCAGTGGTTTAGACCACAGAGTCACCCGTGTCCCTGGTACCTAAACCACTCAATCTTGCCACCTCCTACCTCACGTCCTCCATGTTCAAGGCTGTACAATGACACCACTGTTCCGATTTACCAGGGGTGACTAGTAAAAAAAAGAGACTATCCCTAGGAAACAGGGATAGCTGGAGTCCAAAGATGGATGAGCTCTCCCAAATCCACCTTAGATTGACTGGGAGAGTGGGATGGGAACAACCCCATTTTGTGAGGCAGGGGGGAAAGTTGGGGTCTTTGGAAGATCAATGAAATCACAGTCCAGCATTCTGTTTTCACAGTGGTCAACTAGATGCCTGTGGTAGTGGCAGGCAATATGGGACCTGACAGATGTTTTGCAGCACATCAGCCCCAACCAGCATGGCCAGTGGCCAGGAATGATGGGAACTGTAGTCAAGCAAGATCTTCAAGGCGCCATGTTGACTATCCTTTGGCCCATGGGAAGACCACATGCAGAAGATGAGTGCAACTGGGCTCTCCTAACCTCCAATATTCTGCATTAAGCCTGATTTTGGAGAAGTTCATCACCATCTTAGGTTGGAGCCTACAAAAACACACATCTCCAGAGGGGGTTGTTCCACAACCTGCAGACTTGAAGACTGTGCTTCAAGCTACTTTGCCAATAAAATCGACATAGATAGTAACACCACAGAACAGCGTTTTATTCCTAGTCATTTATCAAGCTGATCAATCACCCAGGGCGATCTACTATAAAATACATCAGGAGATTTATAAGGGGAATATAGTGATTCAAGGAACGATAATGTGCCACCCACACTGTGCAAATCGCTGTGATATTTTCACCTCAAACACGCACCCAGTTAACTCCAAGTCTGAAGCCAAATGCCAAGGCTATTTGCATATTTATTCACAGCCTATTAAATTCACTTAAAAGGGAAGATTATTTCTCTCCCCCCCAACCACCTCTCTCAATGACAAAAGCAAAGAAACAGCCGGTTTTAGGCAAACACACCAGCCTGCCATCTAATATGCCATCGAAATGGCCCTTGTTACACAGATAAACCTTTTATCTCTCTCTCCCAGATTCTAATCAGGGGGTTCAGTTTGCATCTATCCTTTTTGTTTCAGGAGCAACCAATCCAACTGGGAGTCTCTCTGCCCTGGGAAACAAACTCATTTTGACCCGTTCCAGACTCTGTCGATTTATTTATTTTAAAAAAATCTTTGTACATTTACATATTGGCTTTTTGTCTTGTTTTGTTATCAACGTCTGCAAAGGTGTATTTCAAGCAAAGGGATCGCTTTGAAGACAAAGAGGGTGAGATCTTATTTGTGTGAGAAAGATCTTGTCAAAAAGCAAAATGGTATCTGGAATTCTGATGATGGATTAAAATAGCCATAAAGCTAAACAGCATAAAATGCATGCTAATTGTACAGTACTTCTTCTTCTTCTTTTTCTTTGGCAATCACTCGTAGCCGAGTAAGATTGTCTTCCATAAACACGATTTTGGAAGACGATAATGCTTGTCTACAAAGCTATTGTACTACCAACCTTACTGTATGCTTGTGAAACATGGACCACTTATAAACGCCATCTCCAACTCCTCAAAAGATTCCATCAACGGTGTCTCCGAAAAAATTTACACATCACTTGGGAAGACAGGCGAACTAATACCAGTGTACTGGAAGAAGCAAAGACCACCAGTGTTGAAGCAATGATTCTTCAACGCCAACTTCACTGGACAGGTCATGTTGTGCGGATGCCTGATGATCGTCTTCCAAAGCAACTTTGTTGTTGTTTAGTCGTTTAGTCGTGTCCGACTCTTCGTGACCCCATGGACCAGAGCACGCCAGGCACCTCTGTCCTCCACTACCTCCCGCAGTTTGGTCAAACTCATGCTGGTAACCTCGAAAACACTATCCAACCATCTTGTCCTCTGTCGCCCCCTTCTCCTTGTGCCCTCCATCTTTCCCAGCATCAGATGGATCCAAAGCAACTACCGATACTCTATTCCGAATTTTAAAATGGAAAGCATAATGCTGGTGGTCAACAAAAGAGGTTTAAAGACTGTCTCAAGGCAAATCTTAAAAAATGTAGTATAAACACCAACAACTAGGAATCACTGGCGTGCGAGTGCTCCAGTTGGAGAACAGCCTTTACCAAAGGTGTCACGGGCTTTGAAGACACTCGAACTCAGGACACAAGGGAGAAACATGCTAAGAGGAAGGCACGCTTGGCAAATCCACACCGTGATCAACTCCTGCCCAGAAACCAATGTCCTCACTGTGGAAGGATGTGTGGATCCAGAATTGGCCTCCACAGTCACTTATGGACTCATTGTTAAAACCATGTTTATGGAAGACAATCTTACTCGGCTACGAGGGATGGCCAAAGAGGAAGATTCAAAAGTAATCCCCACCGAGTGTGATGGGGCTTGCTTCCCAAGTTGGTGGGAAACCAAAAATTACTTTCTGAAAATGCTGGAGGTACGTATGCTGTTTAAATATTTCATCCACATGGCCTGCAAATGGGAGGTTCACAGCTGGCAACCCCACTTGGACACAATTCCTTGGCACACACCACTGTTGCATATTTTGGACAAAGGCATCATCTCTTCACACTCGGCATGTTTCACCTGTTTCCAAGGGGACTCAACGCACGTAAATTGTGACTAGGCCATGAGTACGTTTGCAAGTGCGTTTTAAAGAAAAAGGAGTTTCCATTGTCTAATTCTATGCGCCAACAATACCAAAGAGTTCATTCGCTTCACTTGAATGGATTTGGTTTAGTTTATTTTTATCCTTGTTGACTTCATTTTCACACTGTGTTCCCTCCTGTAGGAGCCTGGGGCAGGCAGCAGCATAATTGTAAAATCTATACAATTTATAAAAAAAACATGTTTAAGATACATACTTGAAAACTAAATGGATATAAATAGAAAAATAGATGGAAATTGAGCTAGATGAATAAATAGCAATAAATAGGAGGGTGTGTGGAAATAAATAAACAGGGGGAAAATAGCTGGAAATTGAGCTTGATTCCCCTACTGTACTGTCATGAAGTGGGTTTTTTTTGGGGGGGTTAAGCACATAATGCCTGTTCTAATAAATGTAATGGATGTCAGGATACAAATGGATCCTTGCTTTTTAGGAAAGGGGGATCAAAAACTCAATTTCCAACCAGAGTTTCAGAGGAACAAATACCTGCACTTCAATTCCATCCAGACTTCTCTGCAAGAATTCAAAGCACACTGCTGGATCCGAAGCACATTTGGCCAAATATCTGAGCCCGGATGCAAAACAGCAATGAAACAAAGGTTCTTTGATTTTGGAAATTATTGCAGCCTCCCAGCTCACAGAGGATGCTAAGGCGATTAAAAAGCCACTGTTTTTAGTTGCAATTTAAAGACTATTGGGCAGCCAGAAAATTACTGTTTGTTATTTTATTTTTCAAATAAAAAATTCTAAATCGTATCAAAGATGGATGTGATGTGACTGTATCTGTTGCTGCCATGCTAAAAAAATATTGGACAAGGATCCGAAAAGCTGCCAAAAACTCTTAATGCCAAGTGTGTGAAGTCAGACAAAAGTATATATTTAAAATCTTTTTAAAGGGAAGGGAAGCTGAATTAATGGGCTGCCCACTTCTCAGCTTTTATTTTATTTATAAATGCATTATTCCTAGAATGATAACTCTTTCTTAGCCCATTAACGGAAACTTTCTTCTAATTGGGGGCAACACACAGAGCGCAGCAATAAACAATATTAGTTTGATGTCGAAATCTTGAAGGAAAATGTTTATTAACACGTCTTGAGGGCCTTTTTTTTAACAGACTATCTTTCTGAGTTTTGCTGAGAAATAAATAGATTTGGCAATAATCATAATAATTAATGTCGTTGTTGTTGTTGTTCTTACCCACCGTTCACCAGAAGATCTCAGTAATGAGGGCAGAGAATGAGGACATATAGTAGAAATATTTAAAATAACTTTGGTTTCAGCAGTTAACAAACAGACCAGAGGAAAAGCAGTAAGGAAAGAGGAAAAAAATACCAGAAACAGATGATCTGTACTGCAGTCTTGATATTTTGAAACAGTGTGTGGTGGAAGCAACAGTGGTGTCAGAAGTGGGATAAGAAGGTGGAGCCACAAAGGGCTTTTGCTGTTGCCCCAGAGGCAGACCCAATCAATTTTGACAGGACTGGATTAGGGCGGAGCTTAGCGATTTTGCTCCCAGGGGCGGAGCAAAATCTGTCAATGTACTCAAGATGTACAGCTAAAATGAGGAAGCTGGGGAGTTGGGAACCCAACAGGCATTCTTTTTTGGCAAGTAGGGCCAAAATAATTTAGAAAAAAACAACCAATAACAAATCGCTGAGCTGCTTTTGATTGTTTGCTTGCTTGCTTGCTTGCTGGCAACCCTACTCAGATTTCCATTCTGTCCAAAAAGCAGCCCGACCATATCTATAGAAAATAAATCAATAAATTAATAGAGCACCTGCATTTTCTGAGTAGTTCAACAGCAGAGCAGGTGGAGGGTCCCATGATAGGGCTGCCATGTGTCCTCTTTTTCCAGGACACGTCCTCCTTTTCACGAGTAGAGCCGTCATAGCGATCCATCGATAAAAGTGGAAGTCGGTAAATGTGTCCTCTTTTTTGCTCTTCAAAATATGGCAACAGTGACAAGTTATCATGGGGCGTGGGACTGAGAAATACCCCTCTCTGTGCCTGAGACTGAGAAGAATTCTGGTGCTGGAGGAGACTCTTGAGAGTCCCAAGAAGATCAAACCTCTCCATTCTGAAGGAAATCAGCCCTGAGTGCTCACTGGAAGGACAGATCCTGAAGCTGAGGCTCCAATACTTTGGCCACCTCATGAGAAGAGAAGACTCCCTGGAAAAGACCCTGATGTTGGGAAAGTTGGAGGGCACAGGGAGAAGGGGACGACAGAGGAAGAGATGGTTGGACAGTGTTCTTAAAGCTACCAGCACGAGTTTGACCAAACTGCAGGAGGCAGTGGAAGACAGGAGTGCCTGGCGTGCTCTGGTCCATGGGGTCATGAAGAGTCAGACACGACTAAACGACTAAACAACAACAACAACAGGTTAACATACTCACAAGATGAACTGCACCTGGTCTTCAATATCCTCACAAAGGAGCCTGCACTGAGGTTTCTGTGGCAAGCAAATCCATTTAAACTAATTAATCAATTTAAAGCTGTGTGATTAATCAACCAAATTTGACAACCTCAGTGCCAGTAGGAAAGCAAAAAAAAAAAAAAGTGCTCTGAAGTATTCATGAAGTGTGCATGTGTGCCCATGCCCCACCTTTCTAAATCTGGTGAGGCATGACACTAGACCTCATGGAAAGGTTTGATCCAGTTGGAATTGCTCATCGCTGTACTGTACAAAAAAACCTGAAGCAGAAAAGAAGTCATTTTTACTCTGAGAAATGTCAGAGTGTTATGCTTTCAAACCAGTTGGAAGAACTGTTGAATACAACCAGCCACCCAGGAGTCTATCATGTATACCCATCGATAATGTCTGCGAAAAGTCTTTCAATCTCTTTGGAGTAAGAACTTTCATCCGCTGCACAGAACAAAAAAGCCTAATATAGGGTTAGATGTTTCGCTTCAAAGGAATTTGCTTATGCCACATTCAACCCTCCCCCCTTTCTCTTTCTCTTTCTCTTTCTCTTTCTCTCTGTCTCTTTCTCTCTTTCGTTATTCAGAAATTGGAGCCAGGCTCTCTCTCTCTTTTTTTGCAAGGGGAAAAAATATTTCAGGTGTCTGCATTTTTAAAGGCTTTGTTTATGTTACGGCTTTAGGTCAACTTAACAGGTATGTTTTAATGAAAACATTACCTCTCTGCGACCTTCAGGATTTGAAGGTTGAAAATGCAGTCACCGGCCAAAGGAATCCTAATCGTCAGGGATGGAACTGTCAGCAAGTAAGACCTTGTTTTTCACCTTAAAGCAAGCATCTCTCTGAAGCGGTTTTTAAAACACACACATGCACACACAGAGAAAGAGACAGATTTCACGCTGAATAGCCTCGAACAGATTGGGACGTATCAACAAAAGCTGCAGTTGAAATACAGGGGTTAAGAAAAGGTTGCAATTGTAAAAGACCGTATTTAAGGAGTATTTTTGACAGGCCTAAAAGAATTCATTAGGCATTAGCCGAAAGCCCAACATTATGGAAGATGAGGAGGGGGTGGTGATGATGGGAAGAATATATTTCTGGGATCATTTGGAAGCCCCAGTGCATTCTCAGCTAGTGCTGTTGTATTCAGGTCCAGAAAATCTCTTCTTCTGTTTGGTTCTACCCTCTGGAGCCACAAAGCATTATCAGTTTGGGTGGTGTTTATTTTTAATTTTAAAACACACACACACACACACACCCTACAGATTCCATTGAAACACAGGTGAACAGCTGCAGGAGTGACACAGACTGGAGGCCAACCAACTGGCCAGTTCTGAGCGCTACTGCTGCCCCGCTTTCAAATACGGATGTTCCCACTACACTGGAAAAAATGCATTAATGCAAACAATTTGTGTGATCACCCAGAGGTGATGCAGTGAGTCAGTGTGTCTGGCTGTTAACCAGAAGGTTGGTGGTTCGAGGCCACCCAGGAACAGCTGTGGGCAGAATTTCTGCATTTCAGAGGGTTGGACCCTGGGGGTCCCTTCTAACACTCCAACTCTATGGTTCTATGAGCCTTTGCTAGAGTCTTCCCTCTTCCATTTTTACCAAATCTGTGCCTGTCACATGCAGTTTCAACATAAGCCCAATAAAGTTTTTTTATTATGATTATTGCCGGCAAGTTCATCTTTTAATTGCCATCTTGAAATGTCAGTCGGTAGTTCACTCATCTAGCTTTACAAGAGTGCCTAATTGCACAGTTTGTGGCCCTTCCCAGCACAGGCACTCAGCCACACACCGATCTTTCATGATCCACTTAGGAGGCCAGCTTGTGTAAAGTGGGATGGTGTTAACCAGGAGTCGGCTGTTAGGATATAGTTCTGTTCCACCTTAAAAGGAACAGGCACGACTGTTTTGTGTCACATGCCTGTTTACTTCCAGCACAGCTTGCTGGGAACTTCCGTTTGTATATTGCTTTTGCTATGCTGCTGTTTGCTTGGACACGAAGGGAAGCAGACATGTTTTTTCCCTTTGTTCCTGATGCCGAATAAACGCCTGTAAATAATGCTTACACATGTCTCTGTCCGCCACTTCCATTGTGAAGATTTATTCACTCTGCTGATAAGAGCGTGCTCAGCTTCTGAATGTTTCGGAGGCTCGAGTCGCTGATTGATGCTGTTCCAAGAACCGGAGTTCACCCGGCTGCCGGCCGGCAGCTGGAGCCAGCTGGGGGCCTGCCAAATGCCCCCGTCTCCATGGCAGCATCCCAACATCGGCAACCTAAAGCCCATGGGCCAGAAGCAGTCCACAGAGGCCATTTAACCAGCCCATAAGCAGCCCCTGAACCGAGCTGCTTGCTCAGAGATTCCCTGCGCACTGCACTAAACCGGTGCAGCATGGCGCGGACTCTCTTCCGTGGTGCCAGAAATCGCTTCTGCGCAGGTGCAATTTTCGGCGTCTGGGCATGCACAGAAACAATTTCCAGCATTGCGCTGCGCTGGTCCAGCCCACAGAGGATCTCCACAGGAGTAATTCGGCCCATTCACCAGTAACCCTGGTGTTAACTGAAAGACAAGCTTATGCTGCTCTCAGAACAGGCAGGCTCATTCTTTCACCCAGCTCTGTTGCTACTGGGCTGAGCAACCCAAGCCGATTCAGGTTAATCCGTTTTTAGTGGCCTGTCACCCTTATAATGTGGCTTCAGCTGAGATGAAGGAGAAGAGCTATCTACTTGACCCTGTGTTGACTGGTGAACGGTCTGTTTTCTTTGGCCAGTTCTCACCTGGACTTTTGTTCTTCTATTTGGGAAACATGTAAATACAAGTTATGATGTGAAACATCTTCCACTCAGGGTTATAGGTGTACAAAATGTCGCAGTGCCTAGTAATGCGTGAATGTTTTGATTCAGTCCTCGTTTTTGCAGCCCTAAATCCAGTCTTTCACACTTCCTCAACAATTTCCAATAAAAGAAAAACTGCTGAAAATTCACCAGCATTTTAGTGCAGATTTCTCCCAATTTTGTCTGCATGTTTGATGGTTATACAAATTTTTGCAAACAATTCTCCTTGACAGAATGCATTTTTTTGCATATTGTTTTCATCTATATGTGCACCTTCACGCACACTTTCTCTGAATATATGCATTTTTCTACACATCATTTGATGCGTGAAATGTGTTGCAAAATTTGTAAGAGTGTGAATTGCAAAGATAATGGTATTTTGGTTTGAGCATTGGTTTGAGAAATGCAAAATGGATAGTTTGCCATAAAAATGAAAGTGGATTGAATTTCTTCCCCACCCTTGGCCATGTGTCTACCCTGAAAATTTTGAAGCTACAAATAGTACTGAAAGTGGTATCAGGATTAACTGCCCTGATACCATCAGTATGAATGCACAATTTAAAAAGATTTTGGAGGAGGCCCCCAGTTTTCCTTCCCTTCTGATTCTCTTGTTCCCTCTTCCAACTTTCCCCTCCCTGCTCTGCCCTTGTGGAATCTCTTAAGATGAGTGTATTTCTTTCCTAGGCCACTTATTAATCTACCCCAACTTCCTTTAGACCCTTTTCCCTGATCCACTGACTGAAGGATCCAAGCAGTTCAGCCAATGACAGCAACAGAAACTCCTGCCTGCTTCTATGACATGAGAGCAGCTCAGCCAATCGCTTCCAGAAGTATCAGCGCTAACAACACAACAAAATCACTTCTGGCACACAGTACAGATTGATGAGAACACTGTTTAGATTGAGTTTGCAAGGCTAAGGTTAGACATTAGCTTTATGGTATGGGAGCACCCCCAAGGCAGAAAGCAAACCCACAGACCAGATTAGCCACCTCCAAAATATGTGCTGAATAAAACTGGTGCCTAAAATAACTACAGTGT
Organism: Podarcis siculus; assembly: GCA_034642415.1. Taxonomy (NCBI): domain Eukaryota; kingdom Metazoa; phylum Chordata; class Lepidosauria; order Squamata; family Lacertidae; genus Podarcis; species Podarcis siculus. Next base: position 34,515,021 of record JAXCMG010000011.1, read on the forward strand.
GATGTCTGACATTAAAAAAAGAAGTTTCCATGCATGATTTCAATTTGACAAGTTGGACTTTGTTAATTTGGCAAAAAGCAAGTGTTCCAGGATGCAAACCTACACAAACATACACACAGTTCTGCGCTGTGCACTGGGTGTAAACTTTTATTGCACGGGAAACTGTCTTGAAAGGCATGATTCATCTTGTCTTTTGGGGGGAGAGGGAGTCTGATTAAAAATAGAGAATTCACTGCCATCCTTGAGTTGCCTTGTGTTTAGGGCAGGATTAAGTTAATCCTGGCAAAAATTATTTTAACACTTTGCTACAGTCACACTTAACAATAGTAATCTCCTTCTTAAGGGAAGTGTTAAGACAACTGCAAATATCTCATTACGGGGACAATTCAGACGCTCAACATACAGCTGCTGGATCCAGCCGTTTCTTCCATGGAACATTCAGATGCCTGCAGGAAACTCTTCCCCATTCAGTTCAACGGAGGGAGCTGAATTTCCAGGCACATTCCTTTGGGCATGCAGATGCCACTGGAATGAAAAGCGAACCCTCCATGCACATGTAAGCCGTGTCCTGGTGTCCTGCTCTGTGGACCAAACTGGCTTCCTGCCTTGTCTGTTGGGCTGCCCAGGAGAATAATGATGGGCGTTTTCTCAGTTGGGTACCAGCTTGCTGACTCAGGAGTTTGGTGTAGAGCAGTGATAGGAGACTTTCAGCAGGTGAGCCAAATATAGACCTAGAGACCTTTCTGTATGGTCATCAGGACTCCAGACTCTCCACATGTCCCTATTTCCCAGGGACAGTCCTGTATTTATAGAAGCCATCCCAGTTTCTGATTTGATCCCAGAATGTCCCGGTTTTCCTTAGGATGTTGCAATTTTCATTGGAGAAATGTTGGAGGGTATGGTAGGGTGTCCTTGTTTTCATCAGAGAAATGGTGGAGGCTACAGAATAGGATGTCCTTATTTTTAGCAGAGAAATGTTGGAGAGAATGGGACTCTCTCCAGCTCTGGGCAGACCTATCCTGCACCCTCTTGAGGTGCTTTTGCCTTCCTAGAATGTGTCCTGGGACAACACCTCTTGCTTGCCAGGACGTAAGTGTGTTTGAAGAAAAACACTTTATTTTTAATGTGGCTCAGACGCAGCCTGCTGCATAAAGCTGAAAGTCGCCCATGTTGCCCCGCCTACTTTTGCCTCTGGCCCCGCCCACCAACAGAATGTAACCCCCAAAAGGTTGCCCCCAAGGAACGTGGCCTTCAAGAGCACATTCATTGCTGTGTTGACTTGATTGTGTGTGACACTACAAAGCTATGCTTGCTTTGGGGCATTTATTTTGAGTCTCACAGCATGCATCCTTTCTGGCCTTGAGAAGAGGTGCTTATGCCTTTTAACTCCATTTACAAACATATAAAATGGAGATAATAACCCTTTATTAGTCTACCTCAGTGGTCCGCTACATGGATCAGTCATTCACGGCAGCGGGAATGCTTTGAAGATCGTACTCCTTAACGACGTTTTTATGATGGTATTCTATTATTAAACGAGAAGATAAAACATTGGAAGGCATTAATTACCCATAAAACTGTGCACGTACGCCCTAGGGTGCTTCTGGTCTGCTCTCTTGCACATCATTGCAGGGCCCCTGGTGAGCTGGTTGTCTGGAGAAGCGACAATGAGATGAAGCTGTCCCGTTTTTGACTCCTAGGCCCAGGGGGTCATGGCCCTGGAGTTGAGTGGCTCTTCTTCAGATGATGGTGAAGACTCTGAAGTGGAAGAGGAGAGGCCAACCTCAGAACCACTTTCACCAGATGAGCCATTGGTGCCAGCACCCCTCTGGCCTAAGGACATGGCATCACCACCCTCAGGTTCTGTTACTGCCACCTTCGTTCTCTCTCCCTCTCCTCCTTGCCCAGTGGGCTGCCACAGATGGCTCTCAACAATGGGCTGAACATGACTTGCAAAGGCTGTTTGAGGAACACAAGGCCAAAATATTCTTAGGTACACAAAACCGGCTTTGTCTTCACCTTCATATTTCTTTGAATAAGCTGCATAAATGGGTACGGGAATTGTTTGTAGCTACTATACACCGTACCCAAATATATAGCTTATTTAGAGTGAAATATAATAGTGAATAAGGGACGCGAGTGGTGCTGTGCGTTAAACCACAGAGCCTAGGACTTGCCGATCAGAAGGTTGGCGGTTTGAATCCCCACGACGGGGTGAGCTCCCGTTGCTCAGTCCCTGCTCCTGCCAACCTAGCAGTTCAAAAGCACGTCAAAGTGCAAGTAGATAAATAGGTACCGCTCCAGCGGGAAGGTAAACGGCATTTCCGTGCGCTGCTCTGGTTCGCCAGAAGCGGCTTAGTCATGCTGGCCACATGACCTGGAAGCTGTCTGCTGACAAACGCCGGCTCCCTCGGCCAATAAAGTGAGATGAGTGCCACAACCCCAGAGTCGGTCACGACTGGACCTAATGGTCAGGGGTCCATTTACCTTTACCGACCATACACTGTACCCAAATATATAGCTTATTTAGAGTGAAATTTAATGGTGAATGCAAGGTGAATTGAAATATGAAGGTGAAAATAAAAGTACAGGCATTATTAGTAGTTACTTTTTATTTTGTTTTTATCTCTCGCTTTCCCTCTGGGCTCCCGATCAAAGTGATGGGCCTTCCCACCTGCACTATACAGAACTACCATTCCCAGAATTCCCTGTGAATTGTAGCTCCATGAGGGGGAAATCAAGGTTTCCTCACAACTCTCACCGTCCTTAACAGACTACAGTTCCCATGATTCTTTGGGGGAAGGCATGATTGTTTAAAATGGTATGATGCTGCATTAAACGTATAGTGATTTTTTAAAATAAATAAATGATAGATGAAATTGCTGGATCTTAAATGGATCTAAGTTCAAGGGAAAGTGTGATTTGAGAAGCAGTGCCGTAGGACCAGGATCAGTGTAATATGCTCAAACCTTCTTGTCAAGGTGAGCAATCTAGCCACCAAAGTCTGCACTTTGGTGAAGTTTGGTGAAGTTTCTGAACTGTCTTCAGAGGCAGCCCCACATAAAACACATTGCAGTAGTCTAACCTTCAGGTTACTAGAATATAGGGAACAGAAGTTAGGCTATTCCTGTCCAGCTAGGGGTGCAGCTGGGCCACCAGCTGAGGCTGGTGGGAGGTACTCTGCACCACTGAGGCCACTTGAGCCTCTAGCGACAGCAAAGGATCCAGAAGTGCCGTGAAGCTATGTACCTACTCCTTCAGAGGGAGTAACTCCATCAAGAGCAGGGAAGCTCCCATCCATCTGCGCTAGGGAACCACCCACTAACAGTGCTTCAGTCTTATCTGGATTGTGTTGGCTCTCATCCAGCCATTATCAAGGCAAGACAACGGTCCAGCACCTCCACTGCTACACCTGCAGGTGTAAAGGAAAAGTAGAGCTATGTGTCATCAGTACATTGCTTACAGCGTACACCAAAACTCCAAATAACCCCACTCAGCAGTTTCATGTAGATGTTAAATAGCACAGGGGACTCCACATGGAAGGTTCCACAGAGCTAAGGGCATTCCCCAAGCAGCACCTTCGGCAAATGACCATCCAAGTAGGACTGGAACCACCACAAAGCAATGTCACCCACCCCTAACTCAGACAGCTGTTCCAGAAGGATACCATGGTTGATAGTATTGAAAGGCGCTTAGAGACTGAGGAAAATTAACAGGGACACATTTCCCCTGCCTCTCCTGGCAGAGGTCACCATACAGAACAACCAAAATCTAAGGGAAGGTCCCATTGTTCAAGTAGCCTGGCAAGGGCCATAATGACCCTAAGTACACGCCATCATTAGTCTAGCAAAGGAAGCTGCTCTGCTCCAGAAGGCAAATGGGTGGGGTCCCCTCCCTCACCTGGCTGGTAGTTAGAAGGACAAAGGTCAGAGTTGTGAGAGAGCTGAGCTAAAAGCAGGCAGAAGCCAGAGACTGAGAGACATGCTTGATTTCTGCTTGAATCCAGGGCTGTGACTAGGGCTGAAGCAAGACTGAAGTGTGTCTCTAGGAGGCAAGACACAGTGATAACAGCAAGAGACTTTATGGCACTAACAGAAGGAATCAAGGGCAAAGCAACTGCTTATATATATTTCTGAAGGACTGGGCCACTCCCACACTCAGCATGATTGGCTGTCTAAACCCCCCAAGCTGTAACTCAGAGGTTAAGAGCCACTAGCAGTAGCCCAAACACTGGTAATGCTACGTGATTGGATATCGTGTATTGAATCAGAACACAGGGGCTCAGAATCCTCAGTCCAGACTCAAGCTCAGGGGAACACAGACCACTGAATACATAACAAAGACCTCCTGGGGTGTTGATGCTGTGAGCCCCTCCATCGACTCTCGGGTTGCGGCGCTCATCTTCCTTTATTGGCCGAGGGAACCAGTGTACAGCTTGAGGGTCATTGGCCAGCATGTCTAAGCCACTTCTGGAGAACCAGAGCAGCGCACGGAAGCGTCGTTTACCTTCCCGCCAGAGCGGTCCCTATTTATCTACTTGCACTTTGATGTGCTTTCGAACTGCTAGGTTGGCAGGAGCAGGGACCGAGCAATGGGAGCTCACCCCGTCGCGGGGATTCAAACCGCCGACCTTCTGATCGGCAAGTCTTAGGCTCTATGGTTTAACCCACAGCGCCACCCACATCCAAGGCTCAGGTTGTATATTTGTGCAAATAAACCATATATCCCTACCCTCCAACATTTCTCTAATCCAATGAAAATATGGGTGTCCTATTCAATAATAATAATAATAATAATAATAATAATAATAATTTTATTATTTATACACCACCCATTAAACATTAAAAAAACATCCCTATACAGGGCTGCCTTCAAATGTCTTCTAAAGGTTGTATAGTTACTTATTTCCTTGGCTCGGGCAGGTTGCATAACTCCATTGCTTTCAACATTTCTCCAATGAAAATACAAACATCCTAAGGAAAACTGATTTGGGACACAGGTGGTGTTGTGGGTTAAACCACAGAGCCTAGGACTTGCTGATCAGAAGGTCAGCGGTTCAAATCCCTGCGACGGAGTGAGCTCCCATTGCTCGGTCCCTGCTCCTGCCAACCTAGCAGTTCAAAAGCACACCAAAAATACAAGCAGATAAATAGGTACCGCTCCAGCAGGAAGGTAAACGGCATTTCTGTGTGGTGCTCTGGTTCGCCAGAAGCGGCTTAGTCATGCTGGCCACATGACCCTCAAGCTGTACGCCGGCTCCCTCGGCCAATAAAGCGAGATGAGCGCCGCAACCCAGAGTTGGCCACGACTGGACCTAATGGTCAGGGGTCCCTTTACTTTTACCTACGGAAAACTGGGACCTTACGGGATCTAATCAGAAACCGGGATGGCTTCTGTAAATCCAGGAGTGTCCCTGGAAAATAGGGACACTTGAGGCATCTGTATGTCCTAATAACATCATCATCTCCACTGTCCCTCATTCCAAGGAGACCAAATTCTGGCTAAGCGCCTGGAACCCCTGGGGATCCCACACTGCTCGGAAAATATTGGGGTGCCATGTGACACTATGCTAGTCTCTCAGTCCTTCATCCAGGGAAGCAAGAGGCAGTCTCAGACATGTTCCAGCCAGGCAAATAAGCACCCGGGAAAGGTGCAAAGCAAATGCTGGCTGGGATTGTGGCCCCGGGGAGAGAAGGTGTGGCTGGGAAGGAGATGCAGTGTGGGGAGTGAACCGCAGGCCACACAGAGAAGCTGAGAGGGCGTTTGGCCTGTGGGCCTGCCATCCCCACCTCGCATCCGCTTCTCTAGCCAGTGCTGGGCCTCAGCCGCTCTCTGAACCTGTGGGTTCCTGGGTCTCACTGCACCCGGCAAATGCAGCTTTGCTCCTCGTTGGAAGGATCCCAAGGATGCTTGTAATTAATTACAAGTTTTGCACAGTTTTGTTTTGAAATTTGGGTGCATGTTCATGCTTTGCAATTGCTGGGCCACACCCTGTTCTTTCCCCCCCTTTTTCTCTTTGCTCCAAGCACCCAATGCTCTCCTAATCTCCCACAGCCAGGGCTGATTTTAAAACCATAACATTCATTAAAACGTAATCCATCATTATTAATGACAACAACAGTATGGTGAGACTTTCTTCCCCTTTTACGTTGCTTTCATCCAGGCACAAACATCAGCTCGGCTTCCTCACACCAGCATCACATCAGAAGAGGGTAAATTGCTCGTTCAGATTATCCTGGGTCAACAAACTGCAAAAAACAAAAAAGGAGGAAAAAGTGAAAATTTATTTTCAAAGTGTTCATTGTCTTCTTCCTCTCTCCTTTTTTTCCCTTTTCTCTCCTTGCAGGCACAAGGTGATGAAACAGGGGCATACGACATGACGAAATTAGAATGCAATTATTGCTTTAAGTAAAACAAAACTCAAGTCTCTCACAAAAGGTGTGGAAACTCCAGTTGGCCAACCAGCTCGATTGCGGTCACGCTTTGCAACTAGACCCAGTTGAGTTTTTGGCAGGAGATTCCCCAGGAACTATGCTGGGGAAATGAGAAGGCAAGTTGCATCCTATGCCGTTGCCATGTAAAGTACGCTTTGTTATTTAGGGATAAACACTGAGATGAAGCTCAGCTTGCACCATCAATGAGTAATTACAGCTTCTGGAAATGTGCTCCTCTGAATTGTTAAAAGGGAGGGAGGGAGAAGGAGAGGGAGCCTTTGTTTCAGATGCGACAATATCCATCTGTCTTACCAGATCTGCCGTGTTTCCTCATGCTACTTGAACAGCTGCCCCGGCACCCACTTTTTAAAAGGAATCTTGTCTTTTTGGAGATGCAAATTTAAGGCATTTTCCTGGTCTCAATTGGGTTTGCTAGAGGGTAATCGCCAGAATTAGGATGATGGGAGGCCTTTCTTTTTAATGTTACGGGCATGCCATTTCTACCTCAAGCAATATAATCGAGGGATATGGCATATATCAAGCCCAGAGGACAGAGACAGTTCTCCAGACATCTGCCTGGCCTTTGGGTATCTCCCAAGGGCATACCTTTCATGGACTCTACTCAACCTCCTTGAAAAATATTTCCTGGCTAGAATATTCCCTTGGATATCCAACAATGGTTAGAATCTAGCAGAAAGGATATGAAGGCTTAGGATACGGCTTAGGATATTTATGTGAAGAACTATGATGCCACTTTAGACAGTCTTGGCTTCCTCCAAAGAACCCAGGGAACTGTATGTTGTTTAAGGTGCTGAGAGTTGTGAGGAGCCCAAATAGAGTGGTTTGGTCATCAGTCCCTTTCTCAGGAAATTCTGGGAATTGTAGCTCTGTGGGGAAAAGATGGAGTCTCATAACAACTCTCAGCCCCCTAAACAAGCTATGGCTGGAATAATTTGGGGGTGGAAGCAATGTCATAGCCCTCAACTGCCCCAATCGAATTGGGGCATCCCATTTTGGGGACACCATGCTCTCGCACAGGTCACATGACTTACCCAGGAGCCTGGCCTAGAAGACACGGGTCCCAGTTTTTGGCCCGGGCAAGTTGTAGGGTATGCAGTGACATTTTAACGCGGTAACATGTTCAATGTATGGTGTGAATGTGGTCCATTTTCGGTCTCTGATAAATGTAGTGTAATGAAATCCAGAGTCTTGGTTTCCTTGAACTTCCATCCCGGCATGCCTTGAGGCCTACATAGTGGATTAGTCTAACTCGTGTAGGCACCTCTCAGCACCCTTAATGAACTACAGTTCCCAATATCTTGAGGGGGGAGGAGAAGTATGATGGTTCAAGAAGTATAATTGTACTTTTGCTCAGTCAAAATAGCCATTACTAGGAACATGTCCTAACAAACAGTCCTGGAATAGCAAAAGGGGGATGGCCATTCCTTCATTTTTATTTTTATTTTAATATTTTAATTGGTTTATATCATATAAAATTATAAAACATGCCACACAGTTTATCACAAATACAATCTTATTGGACTTCCATCAGCACCTCTGATAATCCTCCGTCTTAATCACTTCTTATGCATTTCCTAACTTAATATTGCCTTTACATCTTTTAACATATCATCTCTCCTTCTACATTTTTACAATATTTCTAATCTTATTCCTCACAGAACTTCTTGTAAGCCTACAAACGTCATCTGGTCATCACAAATACTTTTCAAATAATCCGTAAATTTACTCCAGTCTTCGGTGAATTTCTGGTCCAGCCGGTTTCGAATCCTTCCTGTTAGTTTGTCAAGTTCCGCATAGTCCATGGAGTTTCATCCTCCATTCTTCCATCGTTGGGGCCATTCCTTCATTGGAGGTTTTCAAACAGAGGTTTCAAACCATTTAGATTCCTGATTTACCAGGAGCTGAACTCCACAATTCTACAACTCTACAATTCTATGATTCTGTGAGCATTTGAATGCTTTCCAAACGTTTAAGAGGCATCTGAACAGCAGCAAACAGCCCAACATGTCATGCATCTCTCTTTCATTCTCTTGCGCCAACGCATTGTCCTTTTTTATATATTCTTTGGCACCACGTCTTTCGTTACTACTGCCCACTCCTCTTGTCTCCCAGCAGACACGGCTGTCACTACATCAATTACCAGCATTCATTCCACCTCTTTCACCGTGACCCGAATGGACTCCTTGTTCTCTGGCCGTTGACACCCTTCAGAGGCTCCAGCCATGCCGGCCACTGGCTACTGAACCCTCTGCAGACAACCTTATTATGGCAAATTGCGGAAGCGACGGAGACCCAATTAGACTTTGCCTCGTCCAATATAGCCCAGAGGCTTAAGTTACTTGGACGAAGCCAGGATGGTAGAATATCCCGGAGAACAAATACACAGCGGCCCACAACCCGTTGTCTCTCTCTTCTGCTCCTTTCTCTCTCCCGTTTGGAGATTGACATTCCTAATTATACCTGTCATTAGGACATAATGAGGTCTGTTTCTTTAAACGTCATCTCTCCTCCTCAGAAGAAAATGATGTTCCATATTGCTTTAAAAAATAATAATTCTTCAAGGTCAGCTCATTTATGGAATGGGGACAGTGGATTTCCTCACCATGGAGGGTTCCCCAGAGTGAACTAGAAGATACCATTGTTCTGTGAGCCATAGAGCAGAGTGGGGTGATGACATTTTCGTGTCTGTGGAGGACAAGGGTTGATACTTCTGTGGGAGATTCCCCCCCCCCACCCAATACTGAGATGGAAGATCCCACTGAAGTCACAGGAGTATATGAGTTCTTTAATGGCATTCTTTCACAGAGCTAGGTGGAAATTTGTGAAGACCAGATATACAGTGGTACCTCGGGTTACATACACTTCAGGTTACAGGCTCTGCTAACCCAGAAATAGTACTTCGGGTTAAGAACTTTGCTTCAGGATGAGAAAAGAAATTGCACAGCAGCAGTGGGAGGCCCCATTAGCTAAAGTGGTGCTTCAGGTTAAGAACAGTTTCAGGGTAAGAACGGACCTCCAGAACGAATTAAGTACTTAACCTGAGGTACCACTGTACTGAAGTTTGGATGTGGGGGATCAAAAGTTGTAAACAGAGCTCACTTTAGTGTATGGCAGCAGGGGCAGACTTTGGCAATATGGCGCCCTTAGCGAGGACAAACTTTGGCACCCCCTACCCCAGATATTTCTTATTTTCACAGCAATTGAATAGGGACCCGTATAAATATAGCAGACCCTCCAAGTGTCCCTATTTCCCATTGACAGTCCTAGATTTACAAAAGCTGTCCCGGTTCCTAATTTGACCCCGGAATGTCCTGCTTTTCCTTCAGATGTTCCTATTTCCATCAGGGAAATGATGGAGGGTGTGGAGTTATCCAACCTTCAAGCTATCTGAAGGCAGCCCTGTATAGGGAAGTTTTTTAAAATGGGTTATGTTTTCTTATGTTTCTTACATATATTGGAAGTTGACCAGAGTGGCTGGGGCAACCCAGTCAGATGGGCAGGGTATAAGTGATAAAAGTATAAGTATTTATTATTATTATTATTATTATTATTATTATTATTATTATTATATAGGATATCCCTATTTTCATCGAGAAATGTTGCAGGATATTATATAGGATTAGTCATAGCTGTCAACGTTTCCCTTTTTTAAAGGGAAATTCCCTTATTCCGAATAGGATTCCTCACAAGAAAAGGGAAAAGTTGACAGCTATGGGATTAGTAGTGGTAGTAGTAGTAGTAGTATTTTGTGGCCCCTCAGCTCAGCTCCCTGTGCAGGAGAACCATCCATACTGACCTAAATCTGTCAGAAGCCAATTGCCTCATGGGCATCGTAATGAGGTCATAGCTGCCAAACATTACATGCAATAAAGAACTGTGAGGCAAAAGACTAACAGGTTTATTACGGCATAAGCTGCAATACCATGGCATCTGGTCCATGGTATTGGACCATGCCAAGGAGGCAAGGAGTTATTGGTCCATGCCAAGGGAGAGAACTGGAATGGAGGTACAAATGTGGTCCTCCAAGCCTCTCTTTTTTATATATATAAATTTTTATTAGTTTTTTTAACATATCATTTTCAACAGTAATTAAACATACTTTTACATCTTATACAATTTTTTGACTTCCATCAGTCCTGTCTGAAAATTTTCCAATCTAATCTCTAACATTTCTTACTTTCCCTATTACATTTAAATCTCATAACGGATATCTCTTTTCTTTTTCTACTTTGTAACATTTCCTATTTTTCACTTTGCAGAACTTCTTGTAATTCTACTAGCGTAATTTGTTGATTACAATTGCTCTTCAAATAGTTCGCATACTTCTTCCAATCTTCTGTGAATCTCTGGTCCCGCAGGTTTCGAATCCTTCCTGTCATTTTATCCAGCAGCCCTCCAAGCCTCTCAGTTTTGCCCTTGGGACTCTCCCGGGCCCTCATCTCTGCCACCTCTCACTGGCCCTGATCTGCACCCGTCTCAACTGTTTTGCCTTGCTGGGATGTGCCAGTGTGATATAATGCTTAAGAGTGTCAGGGTAGGACCTGGGAGTAAAAGGTAAAGGGACCCCTGACCATTAGGTCCAGTCGTGGGCGACTCTGGGGTTGTGGCGCTCATCTTGCTTTATTGGCCGAGGGAGCCAGCGTACATCTTCCGGGTCATGTGGCCAGCATGACTAAGCCGCTTCTGGCGAACCAGAGCAGCGCACGGAAATGCCGTTTACCTTCCCGCCAGAGCGGTACCTATTCATCTACTTGCACTTTGACCTGCTTTTGAACTGCTAGGTTGGCAGGAGGAGGGACCGAGCAACGGGAGCTCACCCCGTCGTGGGGATTTGAACTGCTGACCTTCTCATCAGCATGTCCTAGGCTCTGTGGTTTAACCCACAACACCACCCGTGTCCCTAAGACCTGGGAGACCAGGGTTCAAATCCTTACATGGAACATGAGGCTCACTGGGTGTCCAGTCACTGCTTTTCTCAGCCTAACCTACCTCACAGGGTTGTTGTGAGAGCTGGAGGAATCATGTGAGCCACCTTGAGCTCCTTGGAGGAAAAGGCGAGATATAAATGCAACAAAGAAATAAGTCTAGTTTGACCCTGACTATTTAACCGCCCATTTTGTGAGACAGTATCCCTACTGAGAGATGACAGGAACCTACTATTCTGTGGTTTCTGGCAACAACTGAAGGTATTTCTGGTTGGACATGCTTTTCTTTATTAATTTATATACCGCTTAATACCCTGATGGCTTCTAACCTCCCACCTCCCCCCCCCCAAAAAAAACCAACAACCACCCATTGCACAATATTGCAAAAATACAGAATTATAAATACACCTTAATTAAAATGCACAATAAATCAACCTCATTGAAACATTAATTTTCATTCCCAGCTGGATTTATATGAGGGGGAAATCAGACTTTCTGCCTTGGGTGTTTCTTTGTATTGTTTTAACACCTATCTTTAGTTGGTTTTGTGTACTGTTTTTTGAACCTATTTTTAGTATTTATTATTGCCTGATTGTAAATCTCCTTGAAAAGCTGATGAAAAGCCATTCATAAATTAAGATTATAACAAGCTAGCTAACTGAGGTTTCGATCTGCAAAGCATCTGCAACTCAGAGCCACCATCTAGTTTGGCTCTAACTAGACGAAGCTAACAGTCCGAGGCTTCAATCCTACCCTCACTTACCTGGGAGTAAGACCCACTGAACCTCTGAGTACAGGGTTGCCCTTTTAAAGTTGCAGTTCTGTGCCATCTTAAAGGTAAAGGTAAAGGGACCCCCGACCATTAGGTTCAGTCGTGGCCGACTCTGGGGTTGTGGTGCTCATCTCGCTTTACTGGCCGAGGGAGCCAGCATGACTAAGCCACTTCTGGTGAACCAGAGCAGTGCACGGAAACGCCGTTTACCTTCCCGCTGGAGCGGTACCTATTTATCTACTTGCACTTTGACGTGCTTTCGAACTGCTAGGTTGGCAGGAGCAGAGATCAAGCAACGGGAGCTCACCCTGTCGTGGGGATTCGAACCGCTGACCTTCTGATCAGCAAGTCCTAGGCTCTGTGGTGTAATCCCTTGATTCTGTGCCATCTTGTTGTTGTTGTTGTTGTTGTTGTTTAGTCATTTAGTCGTGTCCGACTCTTCATGCCTCCTGTCTTCCACTGCCTCCTGCAATTTGGTCACACTCATGCTGATTGCTTCAAGAACACTATCCAACCATCTCGTCCTCTGTCGTCCCCTTCTCCTTGTGCCCTCCATCTTTTCCAACATCAGGGTCTTTTCCAGGGAGTCTTCTCTTCTTATGAGGTGGCCAAAGTATTGGCTTCAGGATCTGTCCTTCCAGTGAGCACTCAGGGCTAATTTCCTTAAGAATCTTACTGGGCACTAATTTCCATTGAACCAAATGGCTTCAGGTGCCATGCATCTACGGTCGCACTGTTAAAATCAATCCGTCCGCAGGAGCTGGCCTGCAAGGTACCCCGATCCTACAACCACAAGAATTCTTCTGAAATGGAAATGGTAATTAATTTCAGCCCTGCCTCGCAGAGTCACTGTCAGGGTTAATGGGATAAGAATTGTGCAGAACTTTGCAGAGAAACCCCAGCTTCAGAGATGATGGATGGCTCCCTCACAGGGGAATTCTAAGGCGTCCCCTGGAAAGAACCTTTCGCCAAACACAGGGAGAAGTTACATTTTATTAATTTCTGAAATAGAGGAGATAGATAGATAGATTCCAAAACTGTCCCCTTTTAAAGAAACAAAATGCCACACTATATAAAAGGTAAAACAACTCATGCAATAGGACGGGAAGCAGAGAGAGGGGGGTGCAATTTCCTAGAGGCAAAATATTTTCTGTGGTGTGAAGACACTTCTTTCTTCCAACACTTTGCCATTCATTCAGCAAGACAGGAATGCTTGCAGGCAAAAGAGGAGACGATGATGGATTGGGAATTTTTGATAGATATATATATATACATTTTTTTAAAAAAAAAATCCACACAGATGTTTCTGAGTAACTTTTCATAAATCTTCACGGTTGAAACATCACCAGGGCGGGGTGGAAAAGGGGGTGGAATAACTTAATCATGTCAAGTTATTAGGAAGATTTACTGTGCACTGTTGCAAACAATTTTGGGGGGTGGTCTTTTGGGGAAGTTATTTCTATTATTGATGTTGTTATTGTTGTTGTTGCTTCAGGAAAGCCAAACCTTGCTCTAGCGCCGTTTGCGAATGCCTGTCTGAACTGAGCTCTTTCTCTCTCTCTCTTTCTTTTGATAAAATAATCCATCAGAATTAGGAACGATTAGCCTGCAGAGAGGAAAATGTACTTTTGTGGTTGGTGATCTGTCAACGTTTTGAAAACGCCGGTTTAAAAGAAAAGGGCTCCGTTTTACACCGAGGAACAAACGAAAGTAATATGTAGGGCCTACTGGGTGAAAGAAAACTACTAATTAAAAGAAGACAAGGATCATATGTAATTATGTACCACGTCGGCTGCGGAGTGTGATCAGGAAATATCTGTTGCTCAAAGAAAAAAGGGGGACGCGGGTGGGGGGCAAAGATGAACACTTCAGGAAGAGCCGAGAGAAAGGTTTTCAGGAGAATTATCATCACCTCGGAGTGGCCCGAAGGCAAGTCTCTTGACAACCCATCTATGAAACTTTTGACAGGATTCCTTAGGACAATGATTTATATGAATTTAATATAGCTCTGTAGAACACTCTTAACTAAAACGCCAAAAAAAGACCTGAGGAAATAATGTTACACACCCCGATAGAAGCATGGGCTTGTGGCAGTCATGTAAGAGGTGTGAGGGAACACTTACGTGGTATACAGGTTTCATCTTCAAAGAGGCTGATAATGATTATTTAATTAACGAGTCCTATAACACTCTGCTCTCCCCCCCTTGCTCTCCTCCCCCCTCACATAAGACTTCAGGGGCAACAGGTAAATAATGTACTCGGCTGCAATTCTGAACCCTGAAGAAGGGTGTCACAGACTGGTTTGGAGACAGAGGAATGCTGAGAGGAACCCGCTGGGGAACCCCTAAGAGTGATGGTGGGACAACGATGAGTGTTCAGAGGGAGAAGAGGGAAAAGACTGGGAGGACGAGGTGTTGGAAGCGGAAGAGGTAACAGGGCCTAGTGAGCAGGGAGAGTTTGTGGAAGAATCGGTCCAGAATCAGAAGCAGGTAAGGAGGGAAGTCTAGAGGCAGAGGTGAGTGTGGCTGGCTCCTGCTGCGACAAGCTACCATTCCTTCTGGTCTCCCAGAACCAGGAGAGGCATGAAGGGGGAGGAACAAAGACAGACATGCAGGCGCAGTCTCCAGTTGCTTGGAAAGCACCCTAGAGAGGAGGGGACTTAGGAAGCTGTTGGAAGGTGAGGACCTTCAATCTCAGCAATTGCTTCATGGGGGAAAGACCTGCTGGAGATTATGAATTATTATTATTTAATAAATTGACATAGCTCCCTTCATCAAAAGATCTCAAGGTGGTTGTGACCCTAACAGGAAACTTTTTTTCAGTCTTTCTTGCCCAGGAGGACCTGGGTCAATGCAGAGTCACTCCTGTTCCTTCAGATAGCAAGGGTGCAAGGCCTCAGCTTGCGAGACCAGCCATGTTTGATTCCTCTGCTCCTTGAACCCTTTCTATTCTGGCTCATTGGCAGAAGAGTTTTTAAATGAAGAACCAGTGTTTGCTTCATTTCTCCTGCTTCCCGGTCTCTTTTCCTCTTGTGCCACATCTTTGAGATTGTAAGCCAGAATGCAATTCCGGAGGAAGGGAAAGCACACGGACCTCCAGATCTCCCTCTCCTCTATCACAGCTACCACGATGCTTCACTGGGCAGTTGGAAACCCCCCATTGTGCTCCTGGTGCAATGGGATTTCTAAATCCAGAATTGGCCTTAAGAAAACTGAACACTTTTCTTGATCTTTGCAGGAATTAGCTCAGTTGAGCAAAGACGATTCCAAATGGAGCCCGAGAGTTTAATGCAGGCATAGGCAAACTCCGGCCCTCCAGATGTTTGGGACTACAATTCCCATCATCCCTAGCTAACAGGACCAGTGGTGGTCAGAGATGATGGGAATTGTAGTCCCAAACATCTGGAGGGCTGGAGTTTGCCTATGCCTGGTTTAATGCAAGCCATCCGACTCCATATGGGGCAAAACGAATTTGTTGTTAGCCGCCCTGAGCCCGGTTTTTGAACCGGGAAAGGTGGGGTATAAATAAAAAATTATTATTATTATTATTATTATTATTATTATTATTATAGCAACCGGTGAGCTTCTTTCCACCTGTGACAGTGGGCAGTCTCGTCTCCGGATGACAAGAAACCCACCTTGCCCTGCGCAAATATTAATAAATGTTAATAAATGTCAGAAACTGCCGTTACTGAGCAAGTAAGAGCAACTAGCCCACACCACTCCCAGGAAGGAGTGCTACTATTGTGACTGAAGAAGAATTACCTTACTCCCCTCTGGCATCCAGCCTGTAAATCTTCCCAAGCACACCTAGATGATATCCCTTCATCCTCAACGGGCTCAGTGAGTGAGTTTGAATTGCTCAAGTCTTAATTAGCCCCATCCCATCCCTGCTCCTTTATGTGCCAAGCAGACACAATTTGTGTTCCCAGGCAGAATGCAACAGAGAACACGCTGTTCCACCCTTGGCATGCGTGGCCCTTCTCCGAGACGGCAGTCATGTCTTCCATCCACCTTCTCCTGGCTCCTCACCTCCAGGGTTGGCGTGGTCCCCCTTGGATCTCTCATCCATGGGGATGTGCCCTTTCTGGACCAGCTGAGCTCAGAAAGTCTCTGGCCGCAGAAAGGAGCTGACTTCCATCCTCCTAACCCCTTTTTCAGGTGGATGAAGGGGAGCACTGCTTTGCTCCCCTTAGCAGTGCGCTCCTCGCCTCGGTAAGGTGACACGTTGTCTGGCTCCGGAGGAAGCCTGCTACCACACCAATTGCTTTTGAGGCTATCACCTTGGCAAGAGAGGGGAAGAGGTGGGCTTTCTTTAAAGGCTTCACTAGCTCAAGCAGGGAGGAAGTGGAAAGCTTTTGAAGATGAAACGAGTCCCCTTGCTCTGCGTGCTCATCCACTCCACCCTTCGTGCCCCCACACCAAAGAAAAGCTTACAAGCCCACTTCCCCCGCCGTGAGGCAGCTCTGATTTTTAGCTAAGAAATCACAGTTCTGCAAACACAGAGACCTACTCAGCTACTGCAAAGCCTAATTAGTCCTGAGCCAACCCACCTCCATCCCCATCCTGTTAGAATTCCTGCTCTGTGATTGCAGTCATGGGATTGTTGTCTATCACATGACGGTGTATGTTTTGACTCCACAGAGTGGGATGTGATGGAGACAGGGTGTTTGTGCTACTGTGTTCCGTGAACTGGGACTATTGTCCTTTGTTTTTTCCCCTCTTTGCTGTCTGATGCTAGAGAGAGAGGGAGCCATGTTGCAGTGCTCCGTGTGTGTTTATATGTAAATAAAGTAGATTAGCCAAAATGCTGAGTTGCTGAGGTCTGTTACGCAACTGCGCAAACTCTGCGCATCCCTAAGTGTGCCGGTGTCAGTTGGCATCGGTCGCTGTGATATTCGGGCTGAAGAAAGCTTTTGAAGCTCCCGAATGATCGACCAGGAGGGAGAGAACATGCCAGTCGGGCATGTGTCTCTGCCAGGGTCCTACTCGAGTGTAGGCTGAACTCCTAACATTTGGCACATGAGGCTTTTTTTGGCAAAGCTGCACCTACCTGTCTGAAACCTGGCATTGTATATGATTTCAGGTGTGGGGCAGGTAAAGATACAGATGAGCCAAAAGACAGCTTGTAGGTACCATTGATCAGCTGATTGGCAGCACCTGCAAAGCCCCAATAATCAGCTGATTGTTGGAGCTTGCAGGGCTCTGTGCATGGCGTCAATCAGCTGACACAAGAATGGGCCTTTTCTGCAGTGGCTCCGTTTATGGAATGCTCTTACCAGGGAGGTTTGTCTGGTGCCTTCATTATACATCTTTAGGCATCGGGCAAAGACGTTCCTCTTTAACCAGGCCTTTGGCTGATTGACACCCAATGTCCTTTTAAAATGTGTTGGGGACTGTTATTGGGTTGTTTTTTATTTTTGTTTTGATCTTGTATTTTTTCTTTTTATATTAAGATTTTACATCTTAACTATCCTAAGACCTGCTGGTATAGGGTGATATACACATTTAATAAATAATAAACAATACTTTTCACGACTTGCATAGATCCATGGGCAAAACACCCAAGCCCTGGCAATCAGATGAACATCAGGGCTTGCATCCATTTGCTAAAGTACAGGAAGGGGAAAGTTCCATGCATGTATTGTCAGTCCTCTATTATTCCTGCTTGGCACCGCAGAGCCTCTACCCCAAATAAGTGCATGGTTTAAGCTCCTCATGTGGGGATATGCAGACCCAATAATTAATCCCATCCATACTTGTCCAAGTCTTGAGAAAGAGGTGTAAAAATGTTCTTTCTCGCAGGGCTGGCCATACCATTAGGCAGAGGGAGCTGACTGCCTCAGGTAACAGATGCTGGGAGCAGGCAGTGGTGGTCAGCTGTGGGAGGACAGAACTGTGTGCCATGCATTCTGCACAGGGCTGTCGTAAGCATATGCGGCGCCGGGGTGCAAAGATCTGCCCGGCGCCCCCCTCCCCAGGTTGCCCAGTCCCAGGCATGCAGGAGGGCAGGGGCGCCCAGCCACCTCAGCATCTCACTGGCTCGATCACCCCCGAACTCGCAATGCAGAGCCACCCACAGCATAAGAGCCCGCTGTGGCGCTCCGACCGACAGGCGGGCTCTTCCCCGGACTCAACTCTCAGGCCCCGGACTCTCGGCCTGGCGCCCCTGAGAGCCCGGTGCCTGGGTGCCCCACACCCCTAGCGCCTATGGGTAAGATGGCCCTGATTCTGCACTTCACCCCCAAAGTTAGTGTGCACCCCTCAGTAGACAGTGAATTGTTTAGGGCTTTATATGTTAATAACAAGGCCATGAATATGTTCTGACTAGTATTTGTAGTGTAACTTGGCAGATCCTGAAAGGTAGCATATAAATCTCTCAAATAAATAAATTTGCAGCATCTGGGTTAGCATTAGAACTCGGTTGAAGATCCTGCACTTTGCAGCAATAATTAGTTGTGATTCCTTAGTTTCTATTGAAATGGAGTGTGCATGAATAAGCTGTCTCCAGATTTTGGCTCTCTAAAGCAAACATGTCACCAGTTAAGAGAGGGAAAACAATTCCAGCTGACATCTCCCGGCTGCATTTTCTTTCATGTAAAATCATCCCAAGGGCTTCAGATTATTATTATTTTTAATGCTGTCATTTATTTTATTTTTATTTGTTTGGCTCTAGAAGAGTGTGAGATAGTGCCAAACCAAGGAGTGGAGGAGGGATGAGATTTCAGTCACCTAGTGGCAATGACCAATTCTGGAGATGAATTAATTTGGCAGGTGGTGAGCCAGCTAAATGAACACTTGGGCATGTTTGATGATGTCCGAGAGCTGTTTGTTTGGCTCCCATTTTGCAAAATCAATTCATCTCAGATCTTGCCCAGCAATTAAGTGAAACACCTCCTTTTGCTCAGCACTATCTTATGATCTCCTTGAGCTAAGAATACATCAACAACTTAAAATAATAATAAAATGTACACAACCTCCGGAATGCCCAAGGAAGGGTCAGTGAATTTTCAGTCTATTAATAGCAAAAGGACACTGGGTTTGGTTTCTTTACCTACCATTTGGAACAGAGTACTGTTCTAAAGGGTTTTGTTTCCAATGAAACAAAATTCTGTGTCCAAGGCAGCTGTCTACCAGCTCCATCTGATACGCAGGCTGAGACCCTACCTGCCTGCAGACTGTCTTGCCAGAGTAGTGCATGTGTTGGTTATCTCCCACTTGGACTACTGCAATGCGCTCTATGTGGGGCTACCTTTGAAGGTGACTCGGAAACTGCAATTAATCCAGAATGCGGCAGCTAGACTGGTGACTGGGGGCGGCCGGCGAGACCACATAACACCGGTCTTGAAAGACCTGCATTGGCTCCCAGTACGTTTCTGAGCACAATTCAAAGTGTTGGTGCTGACCTTTAAAGCCCTAAATGGCCACGGTCCAGTATACCTGAAGGAGCGTCTCCACCCCCATCGTTCTACCCAGACACTGAGGTCCAGAGCCGAGGGCCTTCTGGCAGTTCCCTCATTGTGAGAAATGAGGTTACAGGGAACCAGGCAGAGGGTATTCTCGGTGGTGGCGCCCACCCTGTGGAACGGTCTCCCAGCATCAGATGTCAAGGAAATAAGCAACTATCCTACTTTTAAAAGACATCTGAAGGCAGCCATGTTTAGGGAAGTTTTTAATGTTTAATGCTGTATTGTGTTTTTAATATTCGATTGAGAGCTGCCCAGAGTGGCTGGGGAAACCCAGCCAGATGGGAAGGGTATAAATAATATTTTTTTATTATAATAATGATAGCTATACTCAAACTAGACCCACTGAAATGTATGGACATGGCTTAGGGATCAATCCTAATCACAGGAAGCTGGTGTAAATTAAGCTGGCATAAAGTTACACCAGATTCAAATCCAGTTCATCAGCAGGGGTGCTGCTGCTGTTCTGGCTAAAAAGACTCAAAACAGTCCACAAAGGGAACAAAACAGTAACATCATCATAGAATCATATAATTGTAGAGTTGGAAGGGACCATGAGGGTCATCTAGTCCAACCCCCTGCAATTGAGGAATCTTTTGCCCAATGAGGGGCTTGAACCCATGAAACTGAGTTTAAGAATCTCATGCTCTATGGGCTGAGCTATCTCCCAGGTTTTTCCCAGTTTCATTGAATTAATTGAACTAAATAGTTTTAACAGTAAAAACAGTTGAAAACAACTATTTAAAACATTCCCCCCCCAAAAAATCAACAATATAGTAAAACAACAACAACAACCCCAGATTAAAACACACACCTCAACATTCTACACATCTGGATAAGGTAAAGGTAAAGGGACCCCTGACCATTAGGTCCAGTTGTGACCGACTCTGGGGTTGTGGCACTCATCTCGCTTTATTGGCCGAGGGAGCCGGCGTACAGCTTCCGGGTCATGTGGCCAGCATGACTAAGCAACGGGAACTCACCCCGTCGCGGGGATTTGAACCACTGACCTTCTGATCAGCAAGTCCTAGACTCTGCGGTTTAACCCACAGCGCCACCCGTGTCCCACACATCTGGATAGGCTTGTCTAAATTAAAACGTTTCTGGAAGGTGCTGGAAAGAGTACAGTGAAGGCGCTTGCCCAGTTGTCAATAGGCAGGGAATTCCAGAGGATAGATTCTGCCACACTAAAAAGCATGGAAACACCAGTGCTGTTTGTTTTGCAACTTGTTACCAAGCATCTATGCTTCTAAGTTTGGTTGCTGGGCCATTTTTAAAAAGTGGATTTTGTTGCAGGTTTTTTGTGCCAAGATTTATGATAATTAGCAGTCATCTCTGTAATTAGCAGGTGGTAACAGATAGGTAGAGATGTCCCGTTCATGTGACACGTATGACAGGTTGACATATTTACCCTTTCTCCTTTTTTAAAAAAAAAATGACTGTGAAGTCTTTGTGTTTGGGATTCTGGCAATTCCGGGTGTCAGGCGGGAATGGCAGGGAGGCAGGGACGTAAATCTTGGCACGTCCTTCTCAGTCCTGGGTGAGAGAAAACGATGGGGGTGCGGGCTGCAAGTGCTCACACGTAAGGACCGGGTTCACGCAGGACTGCTTTCGCTCTGCAGCTATCAACATGTTCCTCTCTTCCAATGCCGCAGTGAAGCAACAGCTTCCAACAGAACTGGCTGAGTAGCTTTTCAAAACCAAGGAAAGAAATGTATCATTCCCGAAAAAAAGAAAGTTGCTTTCACACAGTGCTCAGGAAACCCACACGGTCAGGGAAAAGCTGCGCAGTCTGGGAAAAAACAATGCTGTCCAGAATTATAAAGACTGCGGAGAGAATAATTGGGTGCACTCTTCCCACCTTGGATCAAATCTATGCTTCCAGGTGCCATAAGAAAGCTGCAGAGATAGCGCAGGATAGTGTGCACCCCAGAAATGATCTCTTTCAGCTTCTGCCTTCTGGAAGAAGGTACAGGGTTATAAAGACTAGGACTAGCCGCCTGAGAAACAGCTTCTACCCAAATGCAATTTTGGTTTTAAATGCATTGTAAGGAGTCTCTCAGGGACGTGGGTGGCGCTGTGGGTTAAACCACAGAGCCTAGGACTTGCCGATCAGAAGGTTGGCGGTTTGAATCCCCGCAACGGGGTGAGCTCCCTTTGCTCGGTCCCTGCTTCTGCCAACCTAGCAGTTCGAAAGCACGTCAAAGTGCAAGTAGATAAATAGGTACCGCCCTGGCGGGAAGGTAAACGGCGTTTCCGTGTGCTGCTCTGGTTCGCCAGAAGCGGCTTAGTCATGCTGGCCACATGACCCGGAAGCTGTGAGCCGGCTCCCTCGGCCAATAAAGCGAGATGAGTGCCGCAACCCCAGAGTCAGCCACAACTGGACCTAATGGTCAGGGGTCCCTTTACCTTTTACTAAGGAGTCTCTATGGGAGTATATTGTATTTAAAAATGGGGTATCAGAGTTTTTAAGGGGCTAACCAGGTTGGGATAGCAGGCTTGTTGGGTTTTGAATGTTTTATGTAGATTTTTCAATTCCGTTGTTCTGTAAGGGACAATGACAATAAAGATTATCTTTTCTCTTTATTTAAAAGTGGCCAAAGGGCTGTCCAGATCACAAGCCTTTCCTCTGATCATGGTGCTTGGCTATGCTCTGTCCATTTCTGGGTGCCACATTTTAAGAACATGAAATGAGCCTACCAGATTGGAGAACTGGGCCAAAACAAACAAGATGAAATTTAACAGGGAGAAATGTAAAGTATTGCACTTGGGCAAAAAAAATGAGAGGCACAAATACAAGATGGGTGACACCTGGCTTGAGAGCAGTACATGTGAAAAGGATCTAGGAGTCTTGGTTGACCACAAACTTGACATGAGCCAACAGTGTGACGCGGCAGCTAAAAAAGCCAATGCAATTCTGGGCTGGATCAATAGGAGTATAGCATCTAGATCAAGGGAAGTAATAATGCCATTGTATTCTGCTCTGGTCAGACCTCACCTGGAGTACTGTGCCCAGTTCTGGGCGCCACAGTTCAAGAAGGACACTGACAAACTGGAACGTGTCCAGAGGAGGGCAACCAAAATGGTCAAAGGCCTGGAAATGATGCCTTATGAGGAACGGCTAAGGGAGCTGGGCATGTTTAGCCTGGAGAAGAGGAGGTTAAGGGGTGATATGATAGCCATGTTCAAATATATAAAAGGATGTCACATAGAGGAGGGAGAAAGGTTGTTTTCTGCTGCTCCAGAGAAGCGGACATGGAGCAATGGATCCAAACTACAAGAAAGAAGATTCCACCTAAGCATTAGGAAGAACTTCCTGACAGTAAGAGCTGTTCGACAGTGGAATTTGCTGCCAAGGAGTGTGGTGGAGTCTCCTTCTTTGGAGGTCTTTAAGCAGAGGCTTGACAACCATATGTCATGAGTGCTCTGATGGTGTTTCCTGCTTGGCAGGGGGTTGGACTTGATGGCCCTTGTGGTCTCTTCCAACTCTATGATTCTATGATTCTATGATTCTATGATTCTATGATTCTGATTCTATGATTCTATGATTCTATGATTCTATGATTCTATGATTCTAAGATCAGGTCTGTGGCCCATCTAATCCAACATCCTGTTCTCACAATGGCCAACCAGATATCCGTAGGAAACCAGCAAGCAGGACTCGAGCACAAGAACACTCTCCCCTCCTGTGGTTTTCAGCAACTGGTATTCAGAAGCATTGCTGCATTCCACTGTGGAGGCAGAGAATAGCTATCCTGGCTAGCAACCATCAATAGTCCTCTCCTCCACGACATAGGAGGACACAGGAAGCTGCCAGACCTCTAAGTCAGCCTTTCTCAACCTTGGGTCCCCAGTTGTTTTTGGCCTACAACTCCCATCACCCCTGACCACTGGTCCTGTGAGCTAGGGATCATGGGAGTTGTAGGCCAAAAACATCTGTGGACCCAAGGTTGAGAACCACTGCTCTAAGTGCTGCTCTTCTTCTTTGGCGATCATTCATAGCCGAGAAAGATTGTCTTCCATAACATGGTTTTAACAATGAGTCCGTAAGTGACTGTGGAGGCTAATTCTGGATCCACACGTCCTTCCACAGTGGGGACATTGGTTTCTGGGTGGGAGTTGATCACGGTGTAGATTTGCCAAACGTGCCTTCCTCTTAGCATGTTTCTCCCTTTCGTCCTGAGTTCAAGCGTCTTCAAAGCCCATGACACCTTTGGTAAAGGCTGTTCTCCAATTTGAACGCTCACAGGCCAGTGATTCCCAGTTGTTGCCTTGAGAGAGTCTTTTTATTTTATGTAATAATTTTTATTCATTTTCCAAACATATATATACAATCAATTCACATGTTATCACTCATTCATCAATTTTTGACTTCCCTCAGTTTCTCTGCCAATCTTTCGTTAAAATTTCTATTGTTAACGCATTTCTAAACTTAATATTGCCTTTAAGAACTCCTGTTCCCTCTTACTCTCTTTTTTACAATATTTCTTAATATTTCACAGAGTCTCTTCGAAACCAACAAGCGTTGTCTGTACATCACATATGCTTTTCAGATATTCTGTAAATCTCCCCCAGTCCTCGATAAACTTTTGGTCTCTCTGGTATTGAATCTTCCCAGTCAGTTTATCCAGTTCTGTGTATTCAGTCAATTTCATTCTCCATTCCTCCACTGTTGGAATTTCTTCCTGCTGTTACTGCGTATTGGAAAAGTTTACAATCTTTCTTGTTGATTTCATTACCTACCATTCCTAATAGGAAGGCCTCTGGTTTCTTAACAAACGTATATTTCAACATTTTTTTCAGTTCATTATATATCATTTCCCAGAAGCCTTTCACCCTTTTGCACTCCCACCACATATGATAGAAAGTTCCTTCTCTTTCTTTACATTTCCAACACTTATTACATGTTTTATACATTTTAGCCAGTTTAATTGGCGTTATATACCATCTATAAACCATTCTCATTACATTTTCCTTCAACACAGTACACGCCGTAAATTTCAACTTTTCATTCCATAATTTCATCCAATCATCATATTGTATATTATAACCAAAATCTCTGGCCCAATGTATCATTACCGATTTCACCTCTTCATCTTTTGTGTGCCATTCCAGCAGCATTTTATACATTTTGGACAAATTTTTATACTCATTATTCAGTACCTCTGTTTGAAATTTAGATTCTTTTCCTTTATATCCATACACTTTACAATCTTTTTTAAACATTTCATTAACCTGATAATAATGCAACCAATCATAAACAAATTCTTTCACCTCTTCATAAGTTTTCATTTTCCATTTACCCCCCTCTCTTATTGTCAATTCTCCATATGTTATCCACCTCCTCCTCATATTTACCTTTTTCACACTCAACACTTCTAATGGTGAAATCCAATGGGGGCCTTGAGAGAGTCTTTAAACCTCTTTGGTTGACCGCCAGCATTACGCTTTCCATTTTTAAGTTTGGAATACAGTGGTGCCCCGCAAGACGAACGCCTCGCAAGACGGAAAACCCGCTAGACGAAAGGGTTTTCCGTTTTGGAGGCGCTTCGCTAAACGAATTTCCCAATGGGGTTGCTTCGCAAGACGAAAAAATCTTGCGTCCCCCTGTGGGTTTTTTCCGCTTTTTCCCCCTTTTCCTAAGCGCTAAGCCGCTTATCAGCTGTTCCACTGATAAGCTGCTTGACAGCTGTAGCGCTAATCCGCTAAGCTGTCAATGGGCTTGCTTCGCAAGACGAAAAAACCGCTAGACGAAGAGAATCGCGGAACGGATTCTTTTCGTCTAGCGAGGCACCACTGTAGAGTAGTTGCTTTGGAAGACGATCATCAGGTATCTGCACAACATGACCTGTCCAACAAAGTTGATGTTAAAGAATCATTGCTTTGACACTGGTGATCTTTGCTTCTTCCAGTACACTGATATTAGTTCGCCTGTCTTTCCAAGTGATGTGTAAAAATTTTCGGAGACACCGTTGATGGAATCTTTCAAGGAGTTGGAGATGGCATTTATAAGTGGTCCATGTTTCACAAGCATACAGTAAGGTTGGTAGTTGTACAATAGCTTTGTAAACAAGCATTTTGGTTTCCCTGCGAATGTCCTGGTGCTCAAACACTCTGCACTTCTAAGTGCTATCCATAGAATCATAGAATTGTAGAGTTGGAAGGGATACCAAGGGTCATCAAGTCCAACCCCCTGCAATGTAGGAATCTCAGCTAAAGCATCCATGACAGATGCTAAGTTTTACTCAGAGGAGACCTATTAAAATTTAATATAGTCATGTTCATCCATTTCAATGATGGTATAGGAAAATAGAAATATATGAAGCTCAATTGCTGGACTACAAATCCCATCATCCATCATGATTGGCCATGCTGGCTGGGGCTGGTGGGGTCATTGGAGTTCAATAACCCTTGGAAAGCCGCTGATCTAACTACAGTGGTACCTCGGGTTACATATGCTTCAGGTTACATACACTTCAGGTTACAGACTCCACTAACCCAGAAATAGTGCTTCAAGTTAAGAACTTTGCTTCAGGATGAGAACAGAAATCGTGCTCCGAC
The DNA here is from genome assembly GCA_034642415.1 of Podarcis siculus. NCBI lineage: Eukaryota > Metazoa > Chordata > Lepidosauria > Squamata > Lacertidae > Podarcis > Podarcis siculus. The sequence goes on from JAXCMG010000011.1 coordinate 34,541,199, forward strand.
GGCACGGCAGCAGCAGGAGGCCCCATTAACTAAAGTGGTGCTTCAGGTTAACAACAGTTTCAGGTTAAGTACGGACCTCCGGAATGAATTAAGTACTTAACCTGAGGTACCACTGTACAGTAATAATTGCAATGTATTTTTAAATTATACTAAGTATCATTAAAACGGCTTTATCAGTATTCATCAGTCACCTGATGTCCATAGACTATACATTGTCGGGTGCTAGTGCTGGGGGAAACTATGCAAGCCGCCTTGGGTGAAGAGCAGGATAGAACTACAAAATAAAAATAATTGGAACAAGTGTTCCTCTTAAGAACTCTGTTCCATTCCTCTGGAAGCCACCACTAGAATCTAAGTGCTTCGCTGTTTGCCAGGAGTTTGGAATTAAGTTCAGGCAGCAAACTGTTTTTACTTGTATAGGATATTTTGGGGTTTTTTTATGTTTGGTGATTTGTTGTGTTTTGATATATGTTGTGAGCCGCCCACAGTGGCTGGGGAAACCCAGACAGATTGTTGGGATATAAATTAAATTGTTGTTGTTGTTGTTTTCTTGGAAAGAAATTGGCTCTCTTTCCTCACCCTCGTAAATTTGAATCTCATTGCAGCAATTTGACTGGGAGTTCTTTGATATTACAACTGAGAGGAGATATGATAGCCATCTTCAAATATACCAAGGGCTGCCACATAGAAGAGGGAACAAAGCTTGTTTTCTCCTGCCTGGAGGGTAGGACTCGGAACAATGGTTTCAAGTGACAAGGAAGGCGATTCCGCCTAAATATCAGGAAGAACTTGATTTTCCCCCAGCACTGAAAACCCTCTAAACCAGGTTTTGGGAATCTGTGACTCTCCTAATGTGGCTAGACTCCAGCTACCAGCAGTCACTGCCAGCATGACCAATGGCCAGGAATGTTGGGAGCTGGAGTCCCAGAACATCTCAACAGCACCACATTGGAGAATACTTTTCTCTTGTATCAATAGACCAAGCTTTCTCTTGAAGTCTAACCCTATCTCACTGGTTGTTGTGAAGATATATGGCAGGCAGGATGATATCCATTGGTCTTTGACAGAAAGGTGTGGCAGAATGGCAATAAGAAAGCAAGAATCCTCAAAAACCGGGGCAGGAATGCATCTAATAAAAGCTAAATTTCATCTGATCCTTTATCTCAGGAAAGGGAACTCTGTGAACCTCCAGATGCCCTTGGACTAAAACTCCCTTCATCGCTGACCATTGGCCATGCCAGCTAGTGTTGATGGGAGCCGAAGTCCAACAGGGAAGAGAAATCCCAGCTCAAACAATATTAAGAATGCTTTCTTTTCTTTTTGGGGAAAAATGAAGCTCAACTCATAAACAGATGCAAATGGAGGCAGTGAGAGATTTTACTTTCTTGGGCTTCATGATCACTGCAGATGGTGACAGCAGCCACGAAATTAAAAGACACCTGCTTCTTGGGAGAAAAGCAATGACAAACCTAGACAGCATCTTAAAAAGTAGAGACATCACCTTGCCAACAAAGGTTCATATAGTAAAAGCTATGGTTTTTCCAGTAGTGATGTATGGAAGTGAGATCTGGACCATAAAGAAGGCTGATCGCTGAAGAATTGATGCTTTTGAATTATGGTGCTGGAGGAGACTCTTGAGAGTCCCATGGACTGCAAGAAGATCAAACCTATCCATTCTGAAGGAAATCAGCCCTGAGTGCTCACTGGAAGAACAGATCATGAAGCTGAGGCTCCAATACTTTGGCCACCTCATGAGAAGAGAAGACTCCCTGGAAAAGACCCTGATGTTGGGAAAGATGGAGGCACAAGGAGAAGGGGACGACAGAGGACGAGATGGTTGGACAGTGTTCTCGAAGCTACCAGCATGAGTTTGACCAAACTGCGGGAGGCAGTGGAAGACAGGAGTGCCTGGCGTGCTCTGGTCCACGGGGTCACGAAGAGTCGGACACGACTAAATGACTAAACAACAAATTATGAGCTGGCCATATTGGTATTCTGGACCAGGTAGCTCCAAACTTCACTCATCACGTTGGGATAAATCCAACGCCAAATTCTATTCACCTATCTATTCCATATCTCAACTTTTTCTCAGGCACGCTTATTACTACTGCAAATTGCAAAATTAAGAATAAACCTCAACCTCCTTCATTCAAGGAGCCATTCCCCATTCTCTGGAGGAGTTGTTTGCGAGATGGCTCGATTAGATTAATTAGTTAATGTTTGTAAAGTGCCTTGAAACACAGCTATAGATTAGAAAACACTGTTATAAATGTTAAGTATTATTGTTCTAAGAGATAGATAGAAAAGGTAGATAGGGAGATAGGTGAAGGGAGATACAGCAGGCAGATAATGGAAATTATAATACTTGCAGAGCTTTGGATCTTCAAAGAGCTTTACAGGCATTAGCTAATTAATAATGTCAAGCTGGCAGATAATGGGGAGATAAAGTGAGAAGGTAGATAGGAATACATCATGCGCTTTTGGACACACACACACACTGTTCTCAAGTCACACCCATTAAACTTAAGGCTAATACTGAGTTCCAGATGGAAACCCGCTTTGTTCATTGTAGGCAGCCAGGTTGTGCGTCCACAGCCATGACCAGAGGAATAACCACGGGGAGAAGCGCAGAGAGAAGAAGCGCCATGGTGCACCTGCAGCAGCAAAACCAGACGCCTTCATCTGCCCCAGCTGCAACAAAACATGTCTCTCCTATATCGGTCTGTACAGCCACAGCAGGCGCTGTATCTCTCCAACCGTTTGACTTCACCCCCGAAGATGCACTCTTCCAATGTATCCCGAGACAGGCAGATCATGCCAACAGCATCAGGCCCATACTCAAACCCAGACTCAGGTTGGTTGGCTTGCAGGTGTATTCTGTAGCATCACTGACGCACTAAGAATGCACGAGTGGAAAATTTATACTGGACTGCTTTGCTTTATCAGTTGTTCTGCGATGCAGTGGAACCTCGGAAGCCGAACACCTGTTAACTTGAATGTTTCGGCTGCTGAACGATCGAAAACCGGAAGTGATTGCTCCAGTTTACGAATGGTTTTAGGAAGCCGAACGCTCCTGCAGCCAATAGGAAGCCGCACCTTGGAAGTCAAACATTTTGGAAGTCAAACAGACTTCTGGAACGGATTCCATTCGACTTCCAAGGTATGTCTGTACAGTGGTACCTCGGGTTAAGAACTTAATTCGTTCCGGAGGTCCGTTCTTAACCTGAAACTGTTCTTAACCTGAAGCACCACTTTAGCTAATGGGGCCTCCCGCTGCCACCGCGCCGCCGGAGCACAATTTCTGTTCTCATCCTGAAGCAAAGTTCTTAACCCGAGGTACTATTTCTGAGTTAGCGGAGTCTGTAACCTGAAGCGTCTGTAACCTGAAGCGTATGTAACCCGAGGTACCACTGTACTTCCCCAACAACTGCATTCACACAGCGGTTTGTCCTGTGTCCTCTATGTTCCCCTAACTGTTAATTTCCACATTATATTCAACTTTCCACGTGACCTAAAAGCCACTTCTGGGAATCCAGAGGTTTTGTACTCATTTTTGTGTTAATTGCTAGCAGAGAGAAAAAATCATTTGCAACCTCCTTAACCCAGAAAATTGGTGAAGTAACATGACAAATTTGGGGGTGGTATACCAGCAAATCCATTCTTAAGGAAATCAGCCCTGAGTGCTCACTGGAAGGACAGATCGTGAAGCTGAGGCTCCAATACTTTGGCCACCTCATGAGAAGAGAAGACTCCCTGGAAAAGACCCTGATGTTGGGAAAGATGGAGGGCACAAGGAGAAGGGGACGACAGAGGACGAGATGGTGGGACAGTGTTCTTGAAGCTACCAGCATGAGTTTGACCAAACTGCGGGAGGCAGTGGAAGACAGGAGCGCCTGGCGTGCTCTGGTCCAGGGGGTCACGAAGAGTCGGACACGACTAAACGACTAAACAACAACAACAAATACCAGCAAAAGGATCTTTCCTGCCATTTTCATGGAGGAATCATTGGGGAAGAATGGAGGACAGAGACACATATATGCAGAAAGGGTGGAGGAGTAGTCCAATGAAATTTAGCATGACGTGCCAGTAGATCGGTCAAAAATTCCCAGTTCCATAATGCAGCAAGTACTGCCATATGAAAGGGGCATACGGAAATGGGAGGAAAGTGCCAGCATTATAATCAGGAAAACTAACTCAATATTCCCCACATTGGAATGTACCCAGTGTTACGACATTATGGTCATCTGGGGGAAGAGGAGAAGAAGAAGAGGAGGAGGAGGAGGAGTTTGGATTTGGTATCCCACTTTATCACTACCCTAAGGAGTCTCAAAGCAGCTAACAATCTCCTTTCCCTTCCTCCCCCACAACAAACACTCTGTGAGGTGAGTGGGGCTGAGAGACTTCAGAGAAGTGTGACTAGCCCAAGGTCACCCAGCAGCTGCAGGTGGAGGAGCGGGGAAGCGAACCTGGTTCACCAGATTACAAGTCCACCGTTCTTAACCACTACACCACACTGGCTTATTGCGCTATACTGCAACAAAAGTGAGGCCGAAACAGCAACATTCGAGGTTTGAAAAGTTGCAGGATTTCAACAGGAAGCTACCGGACATGCCTGGATTGGAAATAAACCAGTATATCCACCCCTATACTGGTGCAGGTGCAAAACAGTATTAAGAACATAAGAAGAACCTGCTGAATCTAGCCAATGGCGTGTCTTAGTCCAGCATCCTGTTCTTCTCTCACGTTGGCCAACCAGATTAAAAGTTGAAACTGCCCTGATAAGCACCAATAATCGAAAAGCACAATAAAAAACCGGCATCCAGAGAGGCCCTTAGTCTTTGCACAGAGTGTAGCTATGATCCAACTCTGGTAGTACAGTTGTACCTCAGGTTAAGAACTTAATTCGTTCCAGAGGTCCGTTCTTAACCTGAAACTGTTCCTAACCTGAAGCACCACTTTAGCTAATGGGGCCTCCTGCCACCGCCGTGCAATTTCTGTTCTCATCCTGAAGCAAAGTTCTTAACCCAAGGTACTATTTCTGGGTTAGCGGAGTCTGTAACCTGAAGCGTCTGTAACCTGAAGCGTCTGTAACCCGAGGTACCACTGTACCCTGAAGAATCAGATTCTAAACTATGTTCTTCCAGGAATAGGGTAGGATCCTTGGCACAACCAATTCCAGCTGGGTTTGCTGTCAGTTCCAGTCAACTGATCAGCACAGATAGCAAGCCCTGCTTGCCAGGAAACAACCAGGAGCACCTATTTAGGCTTCTGGTTTCTCCTTTGAAGCTGCATCTTTATCTACTTCGCACTTGGTGTCATATGAGGTGGGTGTGGCAAAAGGAATGAGCCCTTTCAGGTCAAATTAGGATCCCTGCCTCTGACAGTGGAGGTAACAGAGGCATAGCAAGGTTAGGTGGTAGCCGGTACAGAATTTTTTGGCACCCCATGACCACCACATTGGTGGCTCAGGGTAGGCTTGGGAGCTGTGGGCAGGTGCACGCTGAATGTCACACACACCCCAGCGATGAAACCTGGGGAGATCTGCCCCCCCCCCCGCACCCCACTTCCTAGAACATAGCCATCATCACTAGAAGCCACAAACAGCTTTATCTTCCACGAATAGAGCTCTTTAAGTACTGGCAAGATGTTTCCCCAAATGTCTTGCTACCAGTTTGCAGCTTAGTAGCTGTGTTTTGAATGAATCAATGTGTCCAGGCAGCCTTCAAAGGCAGCCCCATGTGCAACGCTTTGCAGTAGCTTAACCTAGAAGTCAGGATGCGGGTGGCGCTGTGGGTTAAACCACAGAGCCTAGGACTTGCCGATCAGAAGGTCGGTGGCTCGAATCCCCGCAACGGAGTGAGCTCCTCTTGCTCAGTCCCTGCTCCTGTCAACCTAGCAGTTAGAAAGCACGAAGTGTAAGTATATACATAGGTACCACTCCGGCAGGGAGGTAAACGGCGTTTCCGTGCGCTGCTCTGGTTCGCCAGAAGTGGCTTAGTCATGCTGGCCACATGACCCGGAAGCTGTACGCTGGCTCCCTCGGCCAATAAAGCGAGATGAGCGCCACAACCCCAGAGTTGTCCGCAACTGGACCTAATGGTCAGGGGTCCCTTTACCTTTACCTTTACCCTAGAAGTCACCAGGGTATTGGTAACCATAGTCAAGTTGTCTTTCTCCGGGAACGGCTGGTACACTAGCCACCAGCTCCCTGTGCCTGGTGTGGCATCCATGCCACAAATAGCATAACCAATACCCAGAATTAATTATCCACATATGGAAAGCTGAGGAAATATCATGCTGTATCAGATGGGATGGGACATGTGCAGAGGGGAATCTGGTAACAGAGCCATTTCCCTTTCGCACCTCCGCTGCCCACGGATGTTGCACAAATCAATTAATGTGCTTGGCTGCTTGTTTTTTCTCAAAACGGGCTCTTCAAAGGCAGACGATACCGATGCATGCAAATTGCCACGCTCACACACCTGCAGCGCACCTGTGCCCCTTGCATCATCATGCCACCTCTGCAGTCCCAGCCCTTGTCCTGCATGAGCGTCCTTGGAAAGATTGATGGTGCGGCTCAGGTGCTGACTCCACAGGTTCTCCCTCTCTGCGCTGCGCTTGCCAGCACATGTTTCTTAACCTCCAGCCTCCTTTCTCTGAGCACCACAGCTGCATTCTCAAAGCCATCTCCTACCCTGATTCATGGGATCACAGCGCTGGAAAGCACTGAGGGCTGGTGTTGCCAAGTCCAATCCTTGGGCCCAAATCCTTGGCAGCTGGCATAGCATAGCCCATGAAGAGACTTAGCTCACAATGTCAATGACCGCTAGTCAATCACAACTGGTGAGAGAGATGTTGTGCATCCAGTTGGCCAATATGATAACAAGATGTGAGACTAGATGAACCTTTGGTTTGATCCTACAGTGCTTATGTTCTTATGAGTTACAGATCAAGAACATATGCAACATATGAAGCTCCATGTACCATCATTCCCAACCACTGGCTTTCATCATTCTTGTTATTCTTTATTTAAACACCTGTATGGACTGCAAGAAGATCAAACCTATCCATTCTTAAGAAAATCAGCCCTGAGTGCTCACTGGAAGGACAGATCCTGAAGCTGAGAGTCCAATACTTTGGCCTCCTCATGAGAAGAGAAGACTCCCTGGAAAACACCCTGATGTTGGGAAAGATGGAGGGCACAAGGAGAAGGGGATGACAGAGGACAAGATGGTTGGATAGTGTTCTCGAAGCTACCAGCATGAGTTTGACCAAACTGCGGGAGACAGTGGAAGACAGAAGTGCCTGGCGTGCTCTGGTCCAGGGGGTCACGAAAAGTCGGACATGACTAAACGACTAAACAACAACAACAATATATATTTTATTAATCTGGAAGCTGTTTGCAGTACACCTGTGACCACTGTCATTGGCATCCATTTATCTCAAGAGAGCCATCTGTCCTCCCTTGTTCTCTTAGAATGGCAACAGTGCCCACCTAAGAGGTGCTAGAACTGAGTTCTGGCGAGTTCCCATGAAAGTAAGCCCAGTAAGTCCATTTAGTTCAATGGAACTTCTGCTCAAGGAACTACGTACAGCAGGAGGTAGGAAATGTGGTTCCCTAAACATGTTGGTATACTTCGTCTCCCATCATCCCCAGCCAGCATGGCCAATGGCAAGGGATGATGGGAGGTGGAGTCCACAACATCTGGAGGGCACCATGTTGGCTACTGCCATTGTATAGGACAGTAGCTTAAATGAATACAAGTTTTTTTTAATAAAAAAAAAACAAAACCTGATGGTGAGCAATGAAAAGTAAATTTATTACCCAAATGGTGAATGGCCATATTACCCATCATTTGCCAGATTAAAACTGATGTCCCCTTTAGATAGCTAGTATATTGTGCGCAAATGTAAGCAAGCACATTCTGACCATTCTGACCTGCCCGCCCAAATCATTCCCAGGATTCTAACTATGATTTGGCAGCCCAAGCCACCTGTCAATCATGCTCCATCTGTTTTTGCTGAAGGGTGGAGTTGGGCTGTTGTCCAAACTCCACCCTCAATCCTTGCCCAGTTCCCACCCACCCGCTGTAGGGCAGATTAAAGAGCGGGCACCCAGCCATTGCTTGGATGGTTACACCTACGCCATCCATAATCCCCAAAATTTATGTGCACAGATGCTCAACCCAGCTAAGACTCCAAGATCCTTTAGCAGTGATTCCTTTTATTGCCTGGGGTTGGGTTGGATGAGCCTTTGGGTCCCTTCCAACTGTACAATTCTATGGTTCCATGATTGACAGAAGCTAGTCACTTGTGTCGGCAAGATAGTCAACAGTCCAGAATGGGGGTAGTAGGAGGGTTTGCCACCCCCAGGTCCTGAATCAGCAGCACCAGCACGTGACTATAGTCCTGAATTAGACATTCAGGGAAAAAAAGAATACAAGGCAGAGTTGCCCTAAGTGATTTGGCAGCAAACTTGAATCCCAGGCTGGCTCCAAAGTTTCCTCTTTTGCATGGCTATGAAGATCATATCTCTGATTTGAATTTCTATTCTCAGAGAAGGACCTGTTTGCTACACTTAGATTTCAATCAATGCCCACAGCAGTTCTTTAAAAAGGGGGAGGGGGGCAAAGAACCTTCCTTTTGACCAGTTGAATTGCTGTCTTCACATTGATTTTTAGCCGAACCTCTTATCTCAGAGTCAACCTTCAGTCAGACCAATAGCAAGCAGCCTATTTGCTAGGAGGTGAAGAAAAGGATATCACCCAAAATGATGCCCTGTTTGCAAGGTGATATAATCCTGTTATCGGGATTATCATAACAATATTGAGTGTGCCTATTGCGCTGCTGAACGTTCAAAGAGTTTTACATGCATCAACCCCTCTAATAGCAAACTCAGGTGGCAAGTGCTGACAGATATGGACCCCAAACAGGGCTACCAAGGAGTAACAGGGAGGGACCAGCATACTTGAAGGAACCCTGGGGTTTGGCTAAGGAAACTGAGAGAAACTAAATCGACATGTTCACATATCAGGTTCAGGCAAACACATGTTCAGGTTTAAGGTGCTGGTTTTAACCTTTAAAGCCCTATACGGCCTAGGACCCTCGTACCTACAGGACCGCCTGTCCTGGTATGTCCCACGGAGGACCTTACGGTCTTCAAACCAAAACATCTTGGAGGCCCCGGGCCACAGGGAGGTTAGGCTGGCCTCAACCAGAGCCAGGGCTTTTTCGGCTGTGGCCCCGATCTGGTGGGACACTCTGTCACAAGAGACTAGGGCCCTGCGGGCCTTGACATCTTTCTGCAGGGCCTGCAAGACGGAGCTGTTCCACCAGGCCTTTGGCCAAGGGACAGTCTGACCCCCTCCTTTGGTAATCCTCATAGAACTCTAGCCCAATGGTTGCCATTAATTTGATTCTGAATTGATTTTAGAAAGCATTTTAATTAATTGATTGTGATTTTATGTAAACTGTGTTACTTTTACTGTTGTTAGCCGCTCTGAGCCCGGTTTCGGCTAGGAAGGGCGGGATATAAGTAAAAATATTATTATTATTACTATTATCCTTAGGTATGGTGGGGAGAGAAATGCAGGATGGCACAACTCCAGGACTTCTTTAAGAGCCAGAGTATAGGCTTCCCACTTCATCCCATAGTGTAAACAGGACGACTTCTTTGCAAGATTGTTTGCATTCCTGATGAACTCCATTTCAGCTGTCTGGGGGCAGGGGGGTGGATTGTGCTATAGTTCTTTGTGCTTTAACAGTTGAACCTATGCAGTCAGAAGTTAGCACCGCTGAGCTCCGTGGATCTGACTCCCAGGAAACTATGCACGGGGTTGCAGTGATCTTTTCTTTACTTGAAAATAGTTCACTGAGGCATGGTCTCGGAGGCTTTGAGGAACCAAAGCTATGAGTAAGTTTGTCATCACACTAGAACTCACAGACACCCAGCAATGACTAATGTTGTAAGATTCAGGACAGGTGAAATGAAGGACTCCATCACAAAATGCATAGGGAAACTTTTGAACTTGCTCCCACCGGAGGCAGTGATGGCCACCATCCTAGATGGTTTTAAGAGAGGATTCCATTGATTCATGGAGGAAAAGGCTATCTTTGGCTTGTAGCTACGATGGCTGTGGTCTGTTCCTGAAATCCAGCTGCTGGATGCCACAGAAGGGGAGAGTGTTCTTGTACGCAGGTTTCCTGTTTGCAGGTTTTCCACAAACATCTGGTGTGCTGGGCCCGGGGCTAACCTGTGAAATGCACTCCAGGACCGGTCCAGAATCCAAAGGTTTCACTGGAAGTCAGTCCGACAGGTCCAAGGCAGGACACAAGGCAGGAAACCAGGCAAGGACAGGTACAGGATCTCAGGCAGGATCTAGCATACAGCAATGATGCTCCCACAACCTGGGGTGAGGTCCGACAGCCTTTTATCTTTGTCGGGGTAACGGCCGGTCCTGATCCCCCAGTGACTCACCTCCCTGTTTCGCCCGAAGGCAAGCACTCCTCCTGGGAGTACTCAGGTCTCTCCTTCTCTCAGAGACGTTGGTGGGTTATTAGACCCAGGGGCCGCCTCAGCCTCCCCTGACCAAGCCAGTAGTGGAGCAGCTGTGAGTGATGGTCCAGCTAAAGGCAACGAGGTAATCCCCGCATCTGGAGCCAGGACAGGCTCAGGCCCCTGATTCGGCCCAGCTGGTGCTTGTTGCAGGGGAACCTGTGCAGACTGGGACTCTTCAGGATCAGGCCCCAGACTTGGTTCAGATGATGCCTGAGGCAAAGGATCTGGTGCAGACTGAGTCTCCTCTGGTTCCGAGTCCGAGCCCGAATCGCAGGCCATCACATCTGGTTGGCCACTGTAAGAAAGAACACCAGACTAAATAGGCACTTGGCATGATCCAGCAGTCTCTTCTTATATTAAAGAAAGATTAACACACTCACCAACAAGAACCTGTGATGGTGCAAGAAGAGCTATGTTTGCTCCTGATCCCTTCTGAGATGCCTCACACTGGCTTTGCAGGTTCTTCTGGTTGATCTACCAACCCTCAGCCTCCCCAACATGCTGCTTCCTTATTGCTCCTCACCTTTTGCATCCTTTGAAGGACAACATTCTGGTCATACTCCTGAACAAAGCAGTGAGGGCTGTGTTTCCTTTGACTCAGCTCCCAACGTGGCAAAGAGAGACGAAGGTCAGGGCCCCATAGCCAGTAAAGATGAGAACAAACGAGTTGGATGACATCAGGAATGGAACCACCGAGTTTGGACTGGTCTGCTCCAGCCAAAGACCTCCTCAAAAAACCCCAAAGCAATGGAGGTAATGACTCTGCTGTTAATGGGCCAGGAAGTCACAGTGCCTAAGCAAAGATTTGGACGAAAGGGAAGAGGCAGTTCTGCTAAGGAACTCAATTACCCATGAAATATCAACAAAACAGAAATGCTCAATCATCTAAAGAGATAAGGCCATAGCACTGAGAGTTCAGTGTACCACAAGGAAATAAGCACACAATAGGGAGAAAGGTGGATTAATCTACGAACGCAGGTGAATAGAGTAACCTTCTATGCTTTCCCTTTACAGCAAAGTTTATTTTTTGGGACACAGAGGGGTTGAGGTCCCTGGCCTTTAAAATACTCAATGGAGGGTTGGGCCAGGCAAAAGCTATGGTCAGGCAAAGAATCATAGAAACCAAGAGACAACAGGACTGCTCAAGGTGCCCCGACTATAAAATTGGAGAAATCAAGAGATATATAGCCGCACCGGCAGCATATCTTTTCTTTCTCATATCCAAAAATGCAAGAGGGGCTTTTACACTCGCCAGAAGCTCGGCTCTGCCCTCGCCGGTCCTGGAAGGATCCTTTTAAAAAGTCCCATATGCTCCGAGACTTTGTGCCTGTTCATTGGGGGACATAGGAAGCCCAGAGCACTTATTCTTTAGACATCCCTTTTATGAAGAGGCACATAGCTGAGACCATTGATCCCCTGCTGGTGAGGCTCGCTGACCTCCCAGAAAAGCAAAAAATTGACCTTTTCCTGTTAGGCAAAGATCATAAGACAACCCGGATGGTCGCCAGATTCTGTGTACAGATCTGTAGGCGAAGACCATCCCCCAACCCAAACTAGTCCGTTAAGAAAACCCCCAAACTCTGTTCCATGGGTGACTCTGGTTCATCTCTCTATGGTTGCTTATCTTAAAGTTTTACGTGTCTATATGCTTATCACATTTATAAATTTTAAATTTATTGCTGTACATTGTTTAAAATGTTTGTTTTCCTTCTGGGATTGTACCCCCAAGTGTGTTTTATAAGCTGGTCTCCGACTGTAATATACCTATCTATCTATTCAAGGGAGGGGGTTTTGGTTTATCAAGCACAGTATTTTGAACATTGACCAGCAGTGACTCTCCAAAGTTTGAGGTAGAAGTCTCTCCCAATCCTGACTGGAGATATGGGGAGTTGAACCTGGAACCTTCTGCACATAAAGCAGATCCTCTCACTGAACTACACCCTCAAATTTCCAAAACCAGAGCTTTTTTTTCCAGGGGGAGCTCACAGGAACTCCGTTCTGGCACCTCTCACATGGGTTCCAGCACTTCTCAAGTGGGCGACACTGATATTCTAAGAGAATGAGGGAGGTGTTCATGATGAGTTCCGGCACCTCTTTTTCTAGAAAAATAGCACTGTCTAAAACTGTACGAATTTAGCAAATTCAAATCTAGGAACATAAGGCACTGTTTTAGCCTGAAGTCAGAAATTTTCCAAGCACAGTTCAAAGTGTTGGTGCTGATCTTTAAAGCCCTAAACGGCCTCAGTCCAGTATACCTGAAGGAGCATCTCCACCCCCATCGTTCAGCCCAGACATTGAGGTCCTCCTCCAAGGGTCTTCTGCCGGTTCCCTCACTGCGACAAGTGAAGTTACAGGGAACCAGGCAGAGGGCCTTCTTGAAAGTATATTTGTAACTACTTGTAGAAAGAGAAGGTGACAAATTGTGGGATTGGGCAAGGTATGAGAGGATCTCTCAACATGAGGTAGGGTTTGGTCATCTCTTCATTATCTCACCAGCAGATCTTGACTCTCGTTTTATCTCACTTTCATACTCTGAATCACACTTTCAATGTTCAGCCAAACCAGATATGCCTAAGTGATTGCACACACACATCCAAATTACTTTAACTAGTTTCAATATTATCTTTTAAAATTGTTGTAGCCTGCCCTGGGATGGTAAACAGACAGACACACCATTAAATGCATTGCTATTGTATGTACAACTAATTATACCGGTAATTATTTACATATACATTAAAAAATGGCAACCACCGTTTTGTTTGCTTGTTCATGTGACTGTTTAAAAAGGTGTTCTTAATAGTGTTGACATGTTATATTTTTTTATTTTTAATGTATTGTGTTGCTTTACTACTCTGTTGTTGGCCGAAGAGGGCTTCTTTGAAGAGCAGAAGAGATACCTGACTGCATCACTGTGCAAGGTCCCAATTAAATCCTGGGTGGACATAGCAAATGACACAGGGATTTCTCCAAGTAGTTCTTTATAAGTAAGCTGGAAACTGAACTGAACAGCAAACAGCTCAGCTGACCTGCTTTTATAGGCAGCCGGCTGTCAACACTGTAACAACAACAGCCCAGGGTTTCCCGCCTAAATTAACTTACGTGGACCTGAGTGAAAACTATATACAGTGGTACCTCGGGTTACATACGCTTCAGGTTACATACGCTTCAGGTTACAGACTCCGCTAACCCAGAAATAGTACCTCAGGTTAAGAACTTTGCTTCAGGATGAGAACGGAAATCGTGCGTTGGTGGCACAGAACAGGTCTGTTCTTAACCTGAAACTGTTCTTAACCTGAAGCACCACTTTAGCTAAAGGGGCCTCCTGCTGCCGCTGCGCCGCCGGAGCACGATTTCTGTTCTCATCCTGAAGCAAAGTTCTTAACCTGAAGCACTATTTCTGGGTTAGCGGAGTCTGTAACCTGAAGCGTATGTAACCTGAGGTACCACTGTATTTTGGTAGGCATCCTTACTTCTGGGAGCAGTTTCTTCTGCATGTCCTGAGTCTTCCAACGTTCAGCTTCACCGGACATCTATGAATTTCCACAACATGCAGAAGTTCTTTTCCTCCCCAGCAATGAAATGCAAATGTCCACCTTCACTCCCTCCAGAGAAATGAACAATTTTTCAGAGAAATTGTCCCTCCCAAACAGTCGAAGGTCCTGGCATGTGTGCATGTTTGCACGTTTCCCTTTCCTGATCTAGTGATCTTACTGTTTGTTTATTTTCCCCCTCTCTCTCTCTTTTGGCACATCAAGTACCTTAGATTATTATATGTCAGTTGAGAAACTCTCGACAGCTCCTTGTCACGGGTGTATAAAACCCTCTGTAATGCTGTAATACTGTATCATTGATATCTCCCTGAGATAACACCTAAGTGTCTACTGGCTATATAATCTGAAGCAAAAGTTAACAAAAAGAAGAGATCTTTTAGTAAACGCACAGCCCTTTAAAAATAAAATAAAAAGGGAAGTAACTGGTGTCACTCTTTTCCAGATAGTGGTTTGGATAAGCAGATTTAGATGTAGCCCTAACAGCAGAAGACAACGCAGCCCTTTTCTTCGATTGCTTCTGTATTCCTGAGTTAACTGAGTCCATCAGCTTTCTAAATGCTGTTTAGAAACAAAAAGAAATCCTGTGTTCTGACATTCTAGAGTCGGTCCCAGACAGATGACGTGTCCTATTCTAATTACCATACCTGATGGGACTACACCAGCACAGTCTCCTGGTGTTGTGTGCACCCATACTTAGATCTGGGTTGTTCATTTTGGGGTGCACACCTCAATTTCACACATCTAAAAAAATTGAAAAGGGGTTGGTGCTCTTCTCTTTAGCAATTTTCCATGCTTGGGAGCATGGCTTGCTATCTGGATAGCTGGGGAAACATCTTATCCCAATTGACTTGAACACACCAGCTCCAAGTGTAATCTCAGGAGGGTCAACTGAGTGATGGGGGCCGAAGGCTTGCTAGGGCCATTGGGAGATAATTGCTTGGTTTTTTTGGTTGGTGGTTCAAATCCCCGCGACGGGGTGAGCTCCCATTGCTCAGTCCGTGCTCCTGCCAACCTAGCAGTTCGAAAGCACATCAAAGTGCAAGTAGATAAATAGGTACCACTCTGGTGGGAAGGTAAACGGTGTTTCCATGAGCTGCTCTGGTTCACCAGAAGCTGCTTAGTCATGCTGGGCACATGACCTGGAAGCTGTACGCCGGCTCCCTCGGCCAGTAAAGCGAGATGAGCACCGCAACCCCAGAGTCATCTGCGACTGGACCTAACGGTCAGGTGCCCCTTTACCTTTACCTTTACTGTGTTATCAAGCCAGGAACCTGGACACCTAACACCAATGTTCAGTTCTCATTTTGCATCATCTCTTCTCTTCTGCATCCAGGACTTTGCATAGGCGAAGGTGTTCAGGTGTTGAAGTCTCACAGTTATTTATTGCTCATGCATAACAAACCTGTTGAGCACGACTGACTGTGGCTCTTCATTCTGCATAGATATTAAAACAAGGAAGGAGGTGATTGTGACACCTTGTCACATCAAAAAACCAGGTTACTAGGTGTCCTTTTTTACATAGGTTTCCAGCATTTCAAAATTTCCACACCAGCATTTCAAAATTCAAGGCACTATTATTTCTTTTATAAGCCTGTTGTTTTTGTCCATGGAGTTTTCTTGGCAGGGATACTGGAGTGGCTTGCCGGTTCCTGCTCGTTTTCTCAGTATTGATGTGTGGAAGTGAGAACTGGACCATAAAGAAGGCTGATTGCTGAAGAATTGATGCTTTTGAATTATGGTGCTGGAGGAGACTCTTGAGAGTCCCTTGGACTGCAAGAAGATCAAACCTATCCATTCTGAAGGAAATCAGCCCTGAGTGCTCACTGGAAGGACAGATCCTGAAGCTGAGACTCCAATAGTTTGGCCACCTCATGAGAAGAGAAGACTCCCTGGAAAAGACCCTGATGTTGGGAAAGACTGAGGGCACAAGGAGAAGGGGACGACAGAGGACAAAATGGTTGGACAGTGTTCTGGAAGCTACCAGCATGAGTTTGACCAAGCTGCGGGAGGCAGTGGAAGACAGGAGTGCCTGGCGTGCTCTGGTCCATGGGGTTATGAAGAGTCAGACAAATAATGCTTCGAATAATGCATGGAGCCATGTGTCAAGCCCAAGAATACCAGGCAGGAAATGATACCCTGTGTGGCCTTTCTAAGGAGAAGTCTGTCATTTGTTTAATTCTCTCCCTGGTTAAGGCTCCCCGCCCCCATTGGGGAAGAAACTGGGGTGGAGATGGACTTTTTGTACATTCAAATGGAGCATTCCAAAAGCCCAACTTTTATTTTTTTTCAGTGGAGAAAGCTGCTGTGGGCTAGCACATCCCCACCCAAGCCTATAAGGTCAATGCCAACATCTTTTAAGTCCAAGACAAGAGGGAGCCAGTAATGGAAATCTGGCGTGATCTGCTCCTCTCTTTGGGAGGTGGGCCAGCATCTGAACACATGTTAAACTAATCTAGCCTCAAGTCTAAGCAATCGTGAATGAATGGCTCGTTGAGCGGGAGACAATTAGCTGGTAGAATTAATGGTTACTGGCTTAAATAACATTGTGAAAGGAAGAGGAAGACAGAAAGGAGAGCTCTCTCAACATCTGAGATAGCTAAATGAAACCTGCACCTTCAGAAGCAGTGTACCACTGAACCCCACATACTGCTGGGATTGAAAATGGCCAGTCTAGTCATCCCCTGCCCTCAGTTTTCAGACTACGGTGTACAAAAACTAAAGAGGTGTCGTAGGAAATTTGAGGAGGGCTTCTAGCTTCTGCTGAGGGTAGAGTTGACAGCTATCTAGGAGGACATGAAGCAGTGGCATGTTGGAGGGACAAAAAGGGATGGTGATTTTTTTTGTTCTGAAGAGATGTGTTATCTTTCTACAGTGGACCTTCGGACTGCAAACATGATCCATGTGGGAGGCACGTTTGCAACCCACAACGCCACGTCTGCGCACACGTGGGCATAGCTGTCAACTTACAGATTTGAAAATAAGGGACCAGCAACCTCGAAAATAAGGGATCAGCAGCCAAAATAAGGGATGAACAATTACTTTGATAAAATACATATTTTGTTGCGTGCAAATAGCTTTAGATACCTATTAGGTCCATAAATTACCATATAGCATATATTCAACACAAAAAAGCAACAATTTGTTGTTGACAAAGCACAGCTGGGCATAGAAAGGGCCCCATAACCTTTAGTAGCTTATTTAAGGGACATCATCAATAAGGGACAGCAGCGGGACATGGCACTGGGATAAGGGACTGTCCCGCCAAATAAGGGACGCTTGACAGCTATGCACGTGGGTCGCAATTTGGTGTCTCTGCACATGTACGAGTGTCAAAACCCGCAAGTAACCCATTCCGGTACTTCCGGGTTTCGGTGCATCCATAATCCGAAAACGTGCAACTTGAAGCGTCTGTAACCCAAGGTATGACTGTATTTAAATTATGGCCATTATTGCTAAGTTTGCAACTATACCAGGGGTGACTCGAGGTATATATTGAACACTGGTCAGAGCAGGAGGTGGCCAAAGTGCCCATTGACCACTCAAGCACACACACAGTTGGAGGTAGCCATGCTTCTGAATAGCAGTTGTTGGAGACCACAGGCGGGGAGAGTACTTTTGTGCTAGAATCCAGCCTGCTGGTTTCCCACAGGCATCTGCTTGGCCACTGTGAGAACAGGATACTGAACTAGATGGGCCATTGGCTTGATCCTGCAGGCTTTTCTTATGCTCTCATATGAATATTTCTGTGTGGCCTCCAGAGAGAGTTCTAGCCAACAAATGCAAAGGCATCTAGAGGACTGGCAAATGCTAATAAAGCAATTATAATGCTACTGTGTACAATTCAACAATGTCAACCTTATTGCAAATAATAATAATAATAATAATAATAATAATAATAATAATAATAATTTATTTATACCCCGCCCTCCCCAGCCAAGACCAGGCTCAGGGCGGCTAACACCAGGTATAAAAACAATTGATTAAAATACAACGTAAAAACAAGATTAAAATGCAACATTAAATTGCAGCCTCATTTCAGTAGAAACTCAAATAATAATAATAATAATAATAATAATAATAATAATAATAATATTAATAATAATAATAATAATAATAATATTTTATTTATACCCCGCTCTCCCCAGCCAAGACTGGGCTCAGGGCGGCTAACAACCAATAATAAAAACAAGTTGATTAAAATACAATTTAAAAGATTAAGATACAACATTAAAACAATTAGGGAGCAATCTCTTCATAGGAGGAGAAAGGAAAAAGAAAGAGGGGGAGGGAATCAAACTGATTCTGAGCCAAAGGCCAGGTGGAACAACTCTGTCTTACAGGCCCTGCGGAAAGAGATCAGATCCCGCAGGGCCCTGGTCTCAAGAGACCAAATCAAAAACTTTTGGGGGATGAAAACGTCAAATCTTCACCAAGGCCAATGAGATGAGTGATGGGAAACCTCTGGCCCTTCAGGTGACACTGAACTCCAGCTCTTCCACCAACCACAGCCAGCATGGCCAGTGGGTGGGGACTATGGGAGATGTGGCGAACCTATAAGCAAATCCATCCATTCGCAGAGTTTATCCCTTTTTCCTCCCAACATTAAATTCAGTTCTCTGTATTTCCAGCTCAGACTATTGTACAGATTTTTGCAAGGCAATTTTCCCCTAATATGATGTACTTTTGTACATTGTTTTCACTTGCATAGGCTTTTCGTGCACCCTAGTATATGCATTGTCGCACACATTCCTTCGCCTCGATAACTGCATTTCAAAATTCAGAAAAGGGCAGATTCTGAAGGGTGGTTGTTTTTCAGACCCTGTATTACACACACACAGAGAGAGAGAGAATTTTAACAGATAAAGGTTCCCCTCTAAGTGCAAACCAAATTGAGCTTCTCCTCCAGCCCCATCAACAACACCTGGACTATCCTGGCAGCCCTGTTCAGGGAAGTTTTTAACGTGTGACATTTTGATGTATTTTTAATCTTTGTTGGAAGCCGCCCAGAACGGCTGGGGAAACCCAGCCAGATGGGCGGCGTACAAATAATAAATTATTATTATTATTATTATTATTATTATTATTATTATTATTATCCTGGGTACCCCATCCTTGAGTTGGATTCATCCTAGTTTGGATGGCATTCCATCCCCATCTCTCCATTCCATGCCCCCTTCGGCCATCCACACGCAAAAAATCATTTCATACCCAGAGTCAGGACAGAGTATGGCTGAATTTTGATATGATTTTATTTTAAGGCCCCCCTGCATTGATTAGCTGGCAATAAATAGCTTTCTCTGGTTGGCAATCGTAAGTCACCATTTACTGCAGTCGCAACGCCAGTAGTTCTCCCACCTCGCCACATAGGCTTGCCTAAAACATGTGTCAGCCTGCCTGCTTTCCCGTTTAACAGCACAGCTTCGAGGGAGATGGGGGAGAGGGAGACGTGATCCTCCTTAGCCAATCTCCCGGCTCCCTTTGCCTTGCCCGTTTTATGGGAGAAACGAACAGTGCCAGAGAATTGGCCGTGAAATGAAATCTGGCTGAGTGATGCACACCCACCTCTGATGGGATGCAAGTGCAGAGCAGCTGCATTTGCTCCTGGCTAATTTATGGTGCCTTCAGCAGGGCACAGAACCAAAAAAAAAGCGGAGTAAATAAAAAAAAGGAGGGGAGAGGCTCTCAGAATGGGGAGGGGGGAATCACCTGCAGGAAAGATGTTCCAGCAATCTCTTCCAGCAGCTCAACACCCACACATATGTACACCCCTCCTTGTCCGTTCCCATTCAAAAGCCTCTTGGGCACCATGCAACTTTTTTTTCATCTTGGCTGTGTTATTACACCGAGTCCTGTTTTATATTCTGCTTGTAGCCTACTTAGAATTTCCGGGGTCGACTTTATTTTCGCTCCGTGACACACGGTGTGCTTTAATAGGCAGAGTGGGTGGAGAGGAAAGGAGCAAGCGTTCCAAATGATGGGAACTCCTGTAGGCGATCGCTTTTGCCATGGGCTTGCTGTTGCCCTGCCAGTGAGTGAGGCCGCCACTTGGGATGGATCCAGGACGTTCTCAGATATGCACACCTGGAATGAAGGAAGGGGAAAGCTCAGGCCAGTTCAATGGAATGAGCCCAGCCCCTGGCTAAGTTGTTTTTATTAATTGCACCTAGAGGCTCAGCCTTTCTCCGTGTGCCATTCTTCCACTCCCCTTGTATTCTGACAGCAATCCCATGAAATAGGATAGGTGGCTGTGGTGGCTGGTGCCTATTGGGGATGGTAGGGCATAAGGCAGGAGGCCAACAGTAGGTGGAGCCAGAGCCAGTGACAGGTGTAGCCAATTAGGTCCAGTTTGGTCCCCATCCTCTTCCCTGAAGAGTTTTTCAAGGGTGACACAGACTAAGGAAGGGGAAGACTGGCAAGCAATGTGATTGGTAGTAAATAAGGCAGCAGTGCCCAGTTTGGGAGGGTTGCCATATTTAAAAAAGTGAGAATCCGGACACAAAGGTTGTTGAGCTTTTTTTTGGCAAAGTTGTTGAGTTTGGAGGTATTTTTATTGAAATTCGCCAAAATCTACACTACCGACTTCGGTTGCCATACATCCGGATTTTCCAAGAAATCTTTGTGATTTCCACCCGGACTGAATACTGGCTATGTCCAGGCAACCCTACTGTTTGACTTAATGGTCCAACCATTATCATGAGAAAAGGGTAGACTGTAGCTCATTGAGAAAGTGTTCACTTTCTATGCAGGAGGCTACAGGTTCAACCCCTGGGTAAGACTTGGAACACCCGCTTTGTGAAACCCTGAAAAGCTGCTACAACTCACTATAGCCCAGCCCTCCTCTTGCTGGCTGGGGCTGCTGAAAATTGCAGTCCAGACATCTGGAGGCCATGCCAACAGATCTTACTTCTCATCAGGAGAGAGGTGTGGCATAAGCTCCTTTCTTGATGTGCTTTCAATGCAAGAAATGCTCTAGAACAAAGAGAAGTCCATGGAGGTCCATGGGCCTTCTCCAGTACCCTGAGCTGTCCCATCTGGTCCACCAGCCCCCCTAAAACCCTCTGTTCTCCTCCCTCTTCTCCTGTGCATCTCAGTCACTTTCTACTGAGTTGAGAAATGGGAATGATGATCATGTGTCCTGCTTTATAGAGCACAGCCCTCTATTTCAGCAGCTATCAGAGGATAGTCCTCAGTTTGGAAGCCCCCACTGTATAGGCTGGACAGATGGAGAAGAGGACTATGCTCTTACTCCTTCAACAGTTGTGTAGAAGAATTCTTTCTTTTGAACAACCAGATACACTTCTTGAAATCCATTCTTCTACAAAACTGTCGCAGGTCAAGGAGCTCCATCTTCTTTTCTGTTAGGACACTCAACCTCTGTTTGAAGGGCAGTGCAACCCAAGACCAGCCTGAAGGCAAGGAACCCCAAGAAGGGAAGGCAGGAAGGGCCTTAAAGTTGGCCATGGACATCCAGGCAGCAGACATTAGCACAGGTGAGATGGAACATAGGAAGCTGCCTTAGACTGAGATGAATTAATGGTCCAGCTAGCTCAGTACAGTATTATCTACACCAGGGGTCAGCAGGGGGCCGGTCCACTGTCCCTCAGACCTTGGGGGGGACGGACTATATTAGGGGGGGTGAACGAATTCGTATGCCCCACAAATAACCCAGAGATGCATTTTAAATAAAAGGACACATTATACTCATGTAACAACACGCTGATTACCAGACTGTCTGCGGGCCGGATTTAGAAGGTGAATGGGCCGGATCCGGCCCCCAAGCATTAGTTTGACTACCCATGATCTACACTTACTGGCAGTCACTCTCCAGAATATCAAGGATGGTTCTCTCCCAGTCCTACCTAGAGTTGGCAAGGGCTTGAACCCAGCCCTTTCCCACAGGGCATCATGGTCTGCCTCACGATGGTGAGATGCATTGCATCTCTATTTAAATGGAAGGAAGTATTTCTGAAATTTGCATCTATGCATATAAGGTAGCATGCCTACCGTTAGGCAGAGTGAGACGTTTGACGCCAGGAGCTCTGATTGCAGGCCTTATGAGAGGGCAACAAATTGTTAGTTATTTCATTTAGTGCCATTATTCTTGCATGTTTGCTGCCAAGGTGAGGGTGGTGGGATTTTCTGCCTTCAGTACAATGGATGTTATTTAAACTATTAGCCTTTCAAACAACTAGTGTCTTCAAACAAACCAAATCTGGGCTCTCATTGTGTTGTTTTGTAAAAGAAGCTGCTAATTGAGGAGATTTTATTTCTTCCAGAATGGTTTTTTTTTTGTTTTGCTGGTAATGCTGCACTTTAGTGTTTTTAAATATTTCTTTACACTGTTAACTTGTATTTTAACATTGTATTTTGCTTCATGTTTTGAAAATCCTTCAGTGCACATGCACATCTAGTCCCCAATGATATTCTTTCAGAGAAGCTGGTAAAATGTGGACTGGATGAGGTAACTGTTAGGTGGATTTGTAGCTGGCTGACTGATTGAACCCAAAGAGTGTTCACTAATGGGTCCTCATCATCCTAGAGAAAATGACAAGTGGGATGCCACAGGGTTCTGTCCTGGGCCCATTGTTGTTCAACATCTTTATGAATGACTTGGATGAAAACATTGAAGGGATGCTCATAAAACTGGCAGCTGACACCACACTGGGAGAGGTGGCCAATTCTGCTGAAGATAGAATTGGGATTCAAGATGACCTTAATAGGGTGGAGAACTAGGCCCAAACTAACACAATGAATTTCCATAGGGACAAATGTAAGGTTCTGTCTTACTTGGGAAGGAAGAACCATGTGCACAAATATGAGATGGGGACACCTGGCTTGACTGCAGTACATGTGAAAAAAGTCTAGGGGTCTTAGTAGACCACAAGTTTAACATGAGTCAACAGAGTGATGCAGTAGCAAAAAAGGCCAATGTTATTCTAGGCTGCATCAACAGAAGTATAGTGTCCAGATCAAGGGAAGTAATAAAGGTAAAGGTAAAGGGACCCCTTACCATTAGGTCCAGTCGTGGCCGATTCTGGGGTTGCGCGCTCATCTCACTTTATTGGCCGAGGGAGCCGGCGTACAGCTTCCGGGTCATGTGGCCAGCATGACTAAGCCGCTTCTGGCGAACCAGAGCAGCACACAGAAACTCTGTTTACCTTCCCGCTGGAGCGGTGCCTATTTGTCTATTTGCACTTTGACGTGCTTTCGAACTTCTAGGTTGGCAGGAGCAGGGACCGAGCAACGAGAGCTCACCCCGTCGCGGGGATTCGAACCTCCTACCTTCCGATCGGCAAGCCCTAGGCTCTGTGCTTTAACCCACAGCACCACCCGTGTCCCAAAGGGAAGTAATATTCCCACTCTATGCTGCCTTGGTCAGACCACATTATGGACTCTGCAATGTGTGCAGAGGAGGGCAACCAAGATGATCAAGGACCTTATGATGAATGGTTATAGGAATTGGTTATGTTTAGCCTAGTAAAGACGAGACTGAGGGGAAATATGACAGCCATCTTCAAATATCTAAAGGGCTTTCACTTGGAGGATGCAGCAAGCTTGTTTTCTCCTGTTCCAGAGGCTAGGATGTGAACCAATGGCTTCAAGTTACAAAAAAGGAGAGCTTGTATGATCATCTGTCATGAAAACTTGAGTTCTTCATCATCAAACTTTATTTCAGTCACAGACCAGCAGAGCGCTTGAGTTGAGATTCCTGCATTGCAGGGGGTTGGACTAGATGACCCTCGGGATCCCTTCCAACTTCACGATTCTATGCTTCTATTATAGCTATGCTCTGTCTCCATGTGTAGAGGCAGGAATGCTTCTGAACATCAGTTGCTGGAAGCCACAGGAGGGGGAGTCCTGCTCAGGTCCTTCTTGCAAGCTTCCCACAGGCATCTGGTTGGCCACTGTGAGGTCAGGATAGTGGACTGGATGGCCTGATCCTGCAGGCTCTTCTTGTGTTCTAATGTTTAATAGCTAAGTAGAACATCCATGTTCAAAGGCAGCATGCTGCTAAATTCTAGCTGCTGGGAAGAAGCAGGGAGGGAGGCTTTTGTCTGCATGTCCTGGTTCCAGCCAGCCCAAAAGCCTTTGGTTGGACCTTCTGTCTGACCCAGCTGAGCTCCCTCTATGCTGTTACATTAACGAAGATAATGTGTTTTGATAAGTATCGCCTTCCATAATCCTTCAATGTCCCTTTAAGTGGGTTTTGTGTACACTTCCTTACGTTCAGGATGAAAATGCCTGCAGATGCCTTCCACACCCCTGGAGTTTATAACCTCAGCCTGCACAAGTCCGGCATTGAAAGATCTACAGCCTCCAGGCAGTTAAGGGAAGATGAATCATTTTCATAAATGAGTGCAGGGGGAGGTCAGGCCAGGGGACATTGAAGGTTACATGTGTGGCTGAGATAAGACCCCATTCATCCTCCTCTTACTGTCAAGTTGTGATGGGTGAGCTTTGCCTTGAGCTCCTATAAAACATGTTGTTTGCAGAAAACTTGCAGGTGGTTTGTTAAAGTGGGGTGGGGGTGGGAAGGAAGGAAAGTAAGGAAGAAAGTCCAAACTGTTACAATGAAATTTATCTCCCCAATAGACAGGTCTGTTTATTAGAAGAGAAACAGGGGGATCTCGGAAAGAAATTCAGCATTGCTGACTTCCACCGGCCCCTAAAGTTACCTCCTTTGCAACAATTGCACTAAAAATGCCAGAGCTATTTGTATTGATGGCATGTCGAGGAGTAGCTGAACAAGACTGTTAAAAGGAAAAAGAAGTGTCCATGCACAGATGAGAGGAGGGAGGGCAGCTTAGAAGAAGCTGGCTGCCTATACTTTGTAGATGGAAAAGTCTCATTCAGGTTTAGCTGAGGACTGTGGAGAGGGAAATCAAGCTGGAATTGCCATTCTCAAAAAAAGGGTCAAGGGTGCTTTATGATTACCTATGTTTCCCTTAGCAAAAACTGTGCAAAAGGTGTGGCTGTTTTCTGAAGATATTATTATTATTATTATTATTATTATTATTATTATTATTATTATTGCACTCATCTGATTGGGTTGCCCCAACCATTCTCGGCAGCTTCCAGCAAATTAAAACATCAAACACATCAAGCATTAAAACAACAAACATGAAACAATAAAAACTTCCCTATACAGGGCTGACTTCAGATGTCTTCTAAAAGTCATATAGTTGTTTATTTCCTTGACATTTGACGGGAGGGAGTTCCACAGGGCAGGCACAACTACCAAGAAGTCTGCCTGGTTCCCTGTAGTCTCACGTCTTACAATGAGAGAACTGCCAGAAGGCCCTTGGAGCTGGATCTCACTTAAAAGCACATTTGATTTATACTGTACACTATTTACTCCAAAGTAAATTGTAGTGTTTCTCCTCCACCACCCCTGAATGCCAAAAAGAAAACAAGCATCTACTTTTAGGACTTAAGAAGGGTCCTATGAAAAATTCATATTTCATAGACCTTAGAGATGTCACAATACTCAGGTTACAGAACCACAGAATCATAGAATTGTAGCGTTGGAAGGATCTATTCCCCTGCAATGCAGGAATCTCAACTAAAGCATCCATGATGGACGGCCATCCAACCTCTGCTTAAAAACCTCCAAGGAAGGTTTTTAAGGTCCACCATCTCCTGAGGGAGACCGTTCTGCTGTCAAACAGCTCTTATGGTCAGAAAGTTATTCCTGATGTCTAGCAGAATCTCCTTTCTTGTGACTTGAAGCCATTGGTTTGTGTCCTACCATCCAGAGCAGGAGAAAACGAACTGGTTCCCTCTTCCATGTGACAGCCCTTCAGATATTTTATAGATGGTTATAGATCAATATAAATTTATTTATTTATTTATTTATTTATTTATTTATTTATTTATTTATT
>JAXCMG010000011.1:34567199-34603120 GCA_034642415.1 Podarcis siculus
ATTTATTTATTTATTTATTTATTTATTTATTTATTTATTTATTTATTTATTTATTTCCCACCCATCTGCCTGGGCTTCCCCAGCCACTCTGGGCGGCTTCCAACAAAATATTAAAATACCGTAATACATCAAACATTAAAAGCTTCCCTAAACAGGGCTGCCTTCAGATGTCGTCCAAAAGTCTGGTAGTTGTTGTTCTCTTTGACATCTGGTGGAGTGCGTTCCACAGGTCGGGTGCCACTACTGAGAAGGCCCTCTGCCTGGTTCCCTGTAACTTGGCTTCTCGCAGTGAGGGAACTGCCAGAAGGCCCTCGGCGCTGGACCTCAGTGTCCGGGTAGAATGATGGGGGTGGAGACGCTCCTTCAGATATACTGGATCAAGAGCTGAAACATAGAGCTATGGCCCAGGGCATTAAATTTGGGGGAACTTAAAATGGCAGGAAGTCACTGAGGATGGGAACTTACCTTGGCTCCCCTTTCAAAGCAGCCTCACTGTCTGTTGCTGAAGAACATATGGGGACCAGATAGGAAGGGCAGTGAATGGCAATACAGCTAGGCTGGTGAGGGAGCCTTCTAAGCGCCCGAGGTCCCTGGCCAGGGCCTGGCAAGGCTGCAAAGGCAGATTTCGGGAAGGTTGACCGGTTTGCCTGCAGTGTGTGCTGAGCCAAGAGGATGCTATAGGGTGCCACAACAATGACAAACAACAAAAGGTGAAATGCATAGGTGGCGCTGAATTTTGTTTTTGTTTTTTTAAATGATATTTATTAAGATTTTCAGAAAAACAGAAAGTAAAGATTAAAGTACATTCAAAGCCTTATTTTCATACATCCACTTTCCGGGACTCCCCCCTTCCCCCACCCCTACCATATTCCCCTTTCATATTGTTGGCTCCACAAGCACTCAGTTCTAATTAAAACTTAATTTGTTTACACCATTATTCGAATTTAAAATTTATACACTCCTCATCGATACCCTTAATAAAAGACAAAAGTTCTCTCCCCAGGGCCCACCCCATTTTTATTCCACAATTTCCCTTTTTTTTAATGATAAGGACACCCCACCCAATAGTAATATAAGAAATAAGAAATAAAAAGTATAATAGATGAAAAAGAACCAATTCAGAAAAAAGTTGACAAGCCTTTGGATTCTAGTTCTCCCCCCCCCATCCCCGGTTTAATTTCCCCCTGACCACCAATCCATGTTGTCTGCCTGGAATTCTTAAAGTCCATAAATCACATTTTTCCCCCGACTCCTTGCTGGCTTTTTCTTTTTATAGTTATTTTTTAAAATTATTCCTAAGACATTTAACTTCAAATCTTTAGTAAAACTCCCCCCATTGTTCTTTCCAAGTTGTAGTCCAGTTTCCTCTTGTTCCGCTGCTAAAACGTTCTAATTCAGAAATTTAGTAACTCTGCAGGGATTATTGTTATTCAGGAACAAAAACTTGTATTCAGTCCCTTCCTTTCTTAAATAGAAAATTCTATTGTCTCCTTTAGCTGAACACCCTGTAGACAAAATATTATTTCCGTTTTGCAGCTTTCCCAGAAGATAACCAGTCCTGTAAAATTCCAATGGTATTTTTCCACTTACGACCATCTTTGTAATGTCCCGAAACTCCTCTAGGGGGATTGTTGTAACTTTGTTTTCTCTAGTCCAAAAGTCCGATTGTTATCCATGTTTTCGCCATTTTGTATCCAAGTTTTAACGGGTTGTAGCAAATTGTAACAGATTTAACCAGCAAAGTTCTCATAATAAAATCCTCTCTGAATTTCCGACTTTGACAGCTACTTTGACAGCTGTCAAAATCTCCGACTCTTTTCACCAGGCTCTCTCTTCAATCACCCCGGTTCCCGGGGGGGGGGGGTTTACGTTTTCCTTCTCCCTCAATTCTTCCTCCAGCACAGTTCTTGTAGTTTCCCATCGTGGAATTCTTAGTTTTTATCAGCAATACAAATCTTTTTGGACCTTGGTTTCCCAGTCCTTGTTTTGGAAGGTTTACAGTAGGGAGGGGGACTGACTTCCTTTTTGGATCCCCCCCCCCCGCTCGTATCCAATCCGAAAAAAATTCTTTTTTTCTCCTTTTGAACCCGGTTTCCAAATTACTCACGGGTTGTTGTTAAGAAGTCTGAATTCTCAATGGAAGAAGTCAGCGCTCTCCGCCGGATGGCATGCAGCTTCGCTCGGCAGGGATAGCAGAGGACTCAAAGCACCACGCTTCTCCCCGGCACCCGATCCGTAGCCTTTAAAAAGGCTCCTTCACGAGTCGGGAGGGCGCTAGCGGTGCCAGCCGAGTCTCCATGTCCACGGCCTCCGTGGCCGTGGTTTTTAAGGGTCCCCGCATCGCCGGTGCGGTAGGACCCAGCCCCTGCCGAGCAGGCTCCCTCCGGAGCTCGGAGGGAGTCCGCCATTCGGCGATGGCGCCAACCCGGAAGTCCGGTGGCGCTGAATTTTGGTGTTGTGCAGGGCAGTCACATAAATGTTAAAGGCCAGAGTGTCAGAGACCAGACTGAGAATTATAGCTCTGAAGAGGAATGGTGGGAATCTCCCCCTGTTCCTGCTCCTGACCAGGATCCTGAAGCTGCCTGGGAACAGTGGAGTGGTATAGATTTAGAGAATTGGTTTGCAGAGGGACATAGTTCAGAAAACAACAGCTGGGCAGAGCTGTGTGGGGAACAGCTAGAAGAAGCAGAACAGGAAGAGAGAGAGATAACTGATTCCCCTTTGCTACAAAGTGTCCAAGGGCAAGGAGAGCCAATAAGGTTGCTACACAGAAGGGTCAGTGGTTGCAGGATCAGGTGGCAAGAAGGGGAAGTGATGGGAAGGACTCAGAGGGAAGTAGGAGGAAAACTTAATTGGGAGCACCTTCACTCTGAGAATGGCTGTGTTGTTCTTTTGCTGTGATCATTAAAAACTCGTAAACTGGTAAAAGACTCTAATGGCTTTGTTCTGCTGTTGCATGGCCAAGGGGGGGGGAGGAAGCCATTTCTCTGAAGCCTGACAGAGTCACCTCAAAGGACCCCTGGATGGTTAAGTCCAGTCAAAGGCGACTATGGGGTTTCAGGCCGAGAGAGCCAGCGTTTGCTCACAGACAGCTTTCCAGGGCATGTGGCCAGCAAGACTAAACTGCCTCGGGTGCACAGAACAACATGACGAGTGCCAGAGCACACAGAAACGCTGGTTACCTTCCGCTGCAGCGGAACCTATTTATCTACTTGCACTGGCATGCTTTTTGAGCTGCTAGGTTGGCAGGAGCTGGGACAGAGCAACGGGAGCTCACCCTGTCGCGGGGATTCGAACCGCCAACCTTCCAATCAGCAAGCCCAAGAGGCTCAGTGGTTTAGACCACAGCACCAACCATATCCTCTAGTCGCCTCAAATGGCAGGCTGAGGACAGCTGAAAGGGGCAACAGATTCGGGTCCTTGGGGATTGCATCACTCACCTCACCCTGCAATTGTGTAATTATGCAGTTGAGAGCCAGTGTGGTGTAGTGGTTAAGAGCAGTGGACTCGTAATCTGGTGAACCAGGTTCGCGTCTCTGCTCCTCCACATGCAGCTGCTGGGTGACCTTGGGCTAGTCACACTTTTCTGAAGTCTCTCAGCCTCACCTCACAGTTTTTGTTGTGGGGGAGGAAGGGAAAAGGAGATTGTTAGCCGCTCTGAGACTCCTTAGGGTAGTAATAAAGCAGGATATCAAATCCAAACTCCTCTTCTTCTTCTTCCCTACCCCCACTGCCTCTGCCTGTGTAGAACATAGTAATCGTGAGTTGATTAAAGCTAGGCCATCTAGTGACTTTGTCTGTTACCGGCTCATAGCTCATGCTTAGCCCCGCCAGCTCTGCGAAGCAGCCTGAACATCATTCTGGACTTATGAGGGCTGAAAACACTAAACCGCTGCTCCCATTCCCCGGAATTAGAAAGGCCTTAAAGGTCCACAGCAATTTATACTGAAGAGGACAAAATGCCAAGTAACTGCTGTTTAATTACGTAGCAATTTAATGAGGTTTATTGGTAAATAAATTCCAGGTGATTATAGAGTAATGACATGTCCCTGCAGACTAGTGAGTAATTGCATTTATCAGATCCAAAAGGAATTTCCATATAACCTGTGCTGAGAACTGGAAGGAAGAGATAATTAGGTCTCCACGCTTTGCAACTGTATAGGTTGTTTTTTTTAAAAAAATTAAAAAATATAGAAAATAAAAATTGTCTTCCTAGTAGATGGTAATTACTGGGCCTAGATCATTCCTTCTCTGTGGAAAAACTGCAAGATAATAGGATGCTAAGCAGAAAGGCATCATTTCATTTTCATTGAAAAATCAACTTTGAGAATCGTAAGAAATCTTCTGCGTAATAAGAGTTTTAGAGCTTTAAAATGTTTATTCCCATTAAACCAGAAAGTGACTCTTTCTTCCATTGTAGTTTTACTAAGACGTATCTTAGGATAATTTTTCTTTTTTAAAAAAGATCTTTGCTTAGAAGAGTGTATGAATGCTTTGTTTAGAAGAGTGTATGAATTTCCTAATAGGAGAGAAATCGACATGCATCTATCCATTCTAAGGTCATAGCAACAAGGATCTTAAAATGTTGCTGTCAAACTGCCCTGCACTTGAAAGAGCTATTAAAATACACTATGAGCTGGTTCTTCACCAGCTAAAGCAAGCGCAATGGTGACACTTGCTTAGAAAACAGACATAGATGGAAAGCACAAATGTTGGCTTAGTCACTGGTCTTTTTCCTTCATATATATATGATTTAAATAAATTTCTGTGGGGAGGTGGGGAACTAAGCATTCAAAATTAAGTCTCAAAATGACTGGAAAACTAGGAAATGAGTTTGTGACGTTATGGGCACCAGCCAATAGGGACATACGAACCTGTCCATTTGGTTTCTTCACATTTTACATTTTCCAAATCTTAAAATTCAGTCCTCCACATTTCTGTAGCACTTCAGTCAGTCAGTTAGTTAGTTAGTTAGTCAGTTAGTTAGTTAGGTTGTTAGGTTATTTGTTTGTTTATTTGTTCGTGCATTCGTTCGTTTTCCTCCTGAAAATTTATCAGCATTTTTGCATAGGTTTCTCCTAATAAATGTATTTTTATGGACACCTTTTTACAGGCGATTTCCCCAGATGTAATGTGATGTTGCCTGTTATTCTCACTACAAGTCTCTTAAGGCACGCTTCTCCCCCAATACGTCTGCTTCTGCGCATACCGTTCGCTTGCAGAATTGCATTGCAGAATTCAGAGAATCGAGAATTGCAAAACAGTAGCCACGGTTTGGCCTGCAAATCCGTTCAAGAAATGCAAACTCTGTAGTTCCTCTTCCAAATGCAGGGCAACAAAATGGCAAATGAGATTCATTATGAGCAATAATAATAATTTATTATTTATACCCCGCCCATCTGTCTGGGCTTCCCCAGCCACTCTGGGCAGCTTCCAACAAAATATTAAAATATAGTAATGCATCAAACATTAAAAGCTTCCCTAAACAGGGCTGCCTTCAGATGTCTTCTAAAAGTCAGGTAGTTGTTGTTCTCTTTGACATCTGGTGGGAGGGCGTTCCACAGGGTGGGTGCCACTACCGAGAAGGCCCTCTGCCTGGTTCCCTGTAACTTGGCTTCCTGCAGTGAAGGAACCGCCAGAAGGCCCTCGGCGCTGGACCTCAGTGTCCAGGTAGAACGATGGGGGTGGAGACGCTCCTTCAAGCGGGGAAAGGGCTGAAGCTCAATGGTAGAGCATCTGCCTTGCACACATAGCATCCCAGGTCCAGGTAGGGCTGTGAAGGAATCCTGCCTGAAACCCTGGAGAGCTGCTGCCAGTCAGTGTAGACAGTATTGGGCTAGATGGTCCAATGGCCTGACTCAGTAAAGGACTCCTTCGAAGAGCAGGCTCTCCCCTGACAGCCCTTCTAAGCAGATTGTCCTCAGTAAAGGAGGACGCATAGGGACACGAGTGGTACTGTGGGTTAAACCACAGAGCCTAGGACTTGCCGATCAGAAGATCGGCGGTTCGAATCCCCGCGACGGGGTGAGCTCCTGTTGCTCGGTCCCTGCTCCTGCCCACCTAGCAGTTCAAAAGCACGTCAAAGTGCAAGTAGATAAATAGGTACCACTCCGGCGGGAAGGTTAATGGTGTTTCCGTGCGCTGCTCTGGTTTGCCAGAAGCGGCTTAGTCATGCTGGCCACATGATCCGGAAGCTGTACGCTGGCTCACTTGGCCAATAAAGCGAGATGAGCGCTGCAACCCCAGAGTCGGCCACGACTAGACCTAATGGTCAGGGGTCCCTTTACCTTTACCTTAAAGGAAGACGCATAGCCATTTGGCAAGGAAGGCGGCTACTGCTTCCGACCCAAGTTCTGCTCAAGGGCCCCGATCCTCAAGTGTCTCCCCAAATTAACTGCAAGCGGAGCAAGGAAAGGAAAGGCGCTGGGTGTGGCAGCATGCCCAGCCAGGTTCCCAGCTCTGCCCTTCTCCTCTGCCTTTCCCACCCCACCCCTCCCTGCCCCATCTCCCAGATTTTCTGCGTTCATCCACCGGTGCTTTTACTATTATTATTGTGTTTTGGTATTTTTGGTTTCCCTCCGAAATGATGTAACTTTAATTAATTTTAATTGCGCGATTAATTTAATTGAAACACTGAAGGGGGGGAATTAAAAGAGCACCCATTAAAAAGGGTGCAATTAACACCGAGGCTGCCATGCAAAGAGGCCGGAATGGAGTAAGTAAGGAGAAGGGGATGAAAAGAGAGACTTGCACGTTGTGTACTTCTGAGTCATAGCAGGAATCCTTCTGTGCTCTCTTGCCCCACCCTGGCCCCTCTTCATTTGGCGTGACATTGCACTAGCCCTCAAGGAGTTATGCGGAAGGAGGTGTGGTTGAAGAAGGCTTTGCAGGGTAAGAAGCAGAGAGGAGATCTGGAGAGGGTGCCGCACGGTTAAGACGTTTGAGCCCTGCCTTGCTTTCCTGACAGTAACTGCGTGATCTTGTCTATGTTGCTCCAAACAGAGGGAATAAGAGAAATGTTCCTACCTCGAGGGCCTGAGATTGTAGAGTCAAGAGGACTAGGGAAAGACGCAGAGAAAGTTAATTTCTATACGACACCTTGCCATTCCAGGCTTGCGATTTACTGTCGCTATCATATTAAATAGCAAACCCCATGGCAGAAGTCTTCCTGGATGCTGCCAGCTTCAGATCGTAGGTGGAGGGATGGTGAGTTTAAAAGCTTTCCCGCTTTAAAAATAAAATAAAATCAATGAACCTAGAAAACAATAAAGTTAACAAATGCAGTGGTACCTCTGGTTGCAAACTTAATTCGTCCCGGACGTCCGTTCTTAACCCGAAACCGTTCTTAACCTGAAGCACTTTAGTTAATGGGGCCTCCCGCTGCTGTCACCATGCCGCCACTGCGCGATTTCTGTTCTCATCCTGAGGTAAAGTTCTCAACTTGAGGTACTACTTCTGGGTTAGCGGAGTCTGTAACCTGAAGTGTTTGTAACCCGAGGTGTTTGTAACCCGAGGTACCACTGTATATTAATAATAATATAAAAACTTGACCATGTTGAAATGTTCAAGCATAGGTTTCTCCCACAAATATAATTGGAGAGTTGGAAGGGACACCAAGGGTCATCCAGTCCAACCCCCTACAATGCAGGAATCTTTTGCCCAATGTGGGACTCGAACTCAGAACCCTGAAATGAAGAGTTTCATGATCTACCACCTTTCTGGGTGTACTCAGATGCATGCAGATATATAGTTAATAAGAGCACTGCCGGATAAGGCCAATGGCCTATCTAGTCCAGCATATATTTATATATAGGTAAAGGGATGCAGGTGGCGCTGTGGTCTAAACCACTGATCCTCTTGGGCTTGCCGATAAGAAGGTTGGCGGTTTGAATCCGCACAACGGGGTGAGCTCCTGTTGCTCTGTCCCAGCTCCTGCCTACCAAGCAGTTTGAAAGTGCACCAGTGCAAGTAGATAAATAGGTACCGCTGAGGTGGGAAGGTAAGCAGTGTTTCCGTGCACTCTGGTTGCTGTCACGATGTCCCGTTGCACCAGAAGTGGTTTGGTCATGCTGGCCACATGAGCCGGAAAGCTGTCTGTGGACAAACACCGGCTCCCTTGGCCTGAAAGAAAGATGAGCGCCACAACCCCATAGGTGCCTCTGACTGGACTTAACCATCCGGGGATCCTTTACCTTTTACACACATGTATATATATAGAGAGGGGGGGGACATGGGTGGTGCTGTAGGTTAAATCATAGAGCCTAGGACTTGCCAATCAGAAGGTCGGCGGTTCGAATCCCCACAACGGGGTGAGCTCCCATTGCTCGGTCCCTGCTCCTGCCAACCTAAAAGTTCAAAAGCACGTCAAAGTGCAAGTAGATAAATAGGTACCGCTTCGGTGGAAAGGTAAACGGCGTTTCCGTGCACTGCTCTGGTTCGCCGGAAGTGGCTTAGTCATGCCGGCCACATGACCTGAAAGCTGTAAGCCGGCTCTCTCAGCCAATAAAGCGAGATGAGTGTCGCAACCCCAGAGTCAGTCACGACTGGACCTAATGGTCAGGGGTCCCTTTACCTTTAAGGAAAAGCGGGCCATTCTGGGATCAAACCAGATACCAGGATGGCTTCTGTAAATCCGGAACTGTCCCTGGAACATAAGGACACTTGGAGGGTTTGCAGTCAGTTGTACCACACCATCTGCAGCTTGGGCAGAATTATTCTTAAGGGCAGGTCCACATGTAGGCATGATTTCGATTTTCATGTTGAATGTGCAGAAAACTAGGTTGGTGGGTTTCTTTGCTTTTAAAAAAATATTCCGAGGTCCATGGAGGAAATGAAACTTTCCTTTTGATTCCATTGCCATCTTTTTTTCCCCCCTGGTAGGGCTCCTGTGTCACTGAGGCGAGAGGAAGAAATCCAAAAGGCAAAGCATTTCCCATGCCTTAGGAATAAAGTGGCGGGTATTGAGGTCTCACCTGTAGAATTTGGTCTATCATGCATCATGGGCCAGAGATAGGTGGAAATGCTAATCTCAAAAACCCCTCCAGAAGACACAATAATAATATCAAGCAGTTGCGTATTCAGACCCAGAGACATCCCCTCTAAATAAAAACACAATTTTTGTTTTGGTTTTTGGCAGAATTTAGGCCACAGCTTTATTGATTACAGAAGGTGAGTGGTTGCATATGCTCCCTGCACCCTTTCAGGCAGCGCTGACCCAGGGCACCAGCATAGGTCAGCCAAGGGTGAACACCTGAGGTAGGTAGAAAGCCTGGGAACAGACTATGTCCACTCCCCAAATGCTCCCCTGGATTCAGGCATGGGCACAACCCCCTCTTGGGGGTTGACCAAACCAAGTTGAGTCCCTGGATTCCTTTAATGGAATACCCTTCACATAGGGATGGCGAGAGCGTTCTCCCATCCCTAACACCTGAACCAGTGCCTATCCGCAACCTTGCAAGTTGTGACGATTTGCTACGTGGCAGGTGAAACCCAAATGGCAACAGCCAATCAGCCAAGTGGGGAAAATTCCTGCCGTGCCCCTGTCCTAACGACAGACGACACACGACGGCATAGCAAGGTCAATTGCAAAAATGCCCTAAATATAGGGAGAGGTGGGTGGGTTTTCCATTTGCACAAGCCAAAAGAGAATCTCTGGGTCATGTGCAAGGGGTTAAATAGGTCCCTCAAATTGTTTAGGCTGCACCCCATTGGTCAGATTACATCCAGCAACAATGGACCTACCAATTCAGGTGTTGTGGCTATCCAATAGACCCACCCACAACCGGGAGGTCAGTCTCCAGGTCTCACCACAACACACACCCTCTTTTCGGGAGGACACACTTTAGGGTAAACACATTATTGTGTTGTAATCCTTGCAACAACCTTGCAAGGTAGACCAGTACTGTGGTACCGCTGGATACGAACCGGATCTGTTCCGGAGCCCTGTTCGCATCCAGAAGCGATTTGCCGCTTCCGTGCATGTGTGTGACTTCATTTTGACCGTCTGCGCATGCACGAGCAGCGAAACCTGGAAGTAATACGTTCCG
This sequence comes from Podarcis siculus, assembly GCA_034642415.1. Taxonomy (NCBI): domain Eukaryota; kingdom Metazoa; phylum Chordata; class Lepidosauria; order Squamata; family Lacertidae; genus Podarcis; species Podarcis siculus. The sequence continues at coordinate 34,577,246 of JAXCMG010000011.1, forward strand.
TTACTTCCGGGTCGCCGTGGAGCACAACCCGAAAGCACTCAACCTGAAGCACATTTAACCTGAGGTGCCAACAAAGGTCCGTATAGTTCAAGGTATGGTTTTCCCAGTAGTGACACATGGAAGTGAGAGCTGGACCATAAAGAAGGCTGACCGCCAAAGAATTGATGCTTTTGAATTATGGTGCTGGAGGAGACTCTTGAGAGCCCTATGGACTGCAAGAAGATCAAACCTATCCATTCTTAAGGAAATCAGCCCTGAGTGCTCACTGGAAGGACAGATCCTGAAGCTGAGGCTCCAATACTTTGGCCACCTCATGAGAAGAGAAGACTCCCTGGAAAAGACCCTGATGTTGGGAAAGATGGAGGGCGAGGGAAAAGACAGAGGACGAGATGGTTGGGCAGTGTTCTCGAAGCTACCAACATAAGTTTGACCAAACTGCAGGAGGCAGTGGAAGAAAGGAGTGCCTGGCATGCTCTGGTCCATGGGGTCACGAAGAGTCGGACACGACTAAACGACTAAACAACAACAAATGACTGTACTTCAAATCCTCATGCTGGGAACCCTCAACTCCGGGAAACACAATAATGAGACCTGGCATTTTAGAGTGACATTGCATCCTGTTCTTTTGGTCATCCTTGTGACAACATCCCTGCAAGGTAGAGCAGCGTCATTAACCCCAATTTTCAGACGGCATGGGCGAGGCTCAGAGGAGGGCCACCTCGTGTGTTCCCAGCCGAGGGAAGCTTCAGACCTACGTGAGCTGCGGCTCAGCCTCTTAACCACTTTGCTGCATCACAGGCTAGGCCACCCCTGAGAAACTGGGTGAAAGAGGCCGGTCCTTTCCAGAACATTAATAAATTCCCTCCCGTCAAGCTTTTATGGGGCAGGCCTCTCCTGGCACCGTTTGAAAATGCGCCTTTTCTCCGTGATTAGTTTTCTTTCCCCGCTCCAAACAGGTGTGTCAGGCTGTGTGAAAGGGAAGGGCTAGAAGAGACAATGAAGCTTTCTGCACATTCAGGAGCTCTGCGGAGTGTGGGGAAAGAGCTTTGGGCTTTGCCCAGCCCCTCACAGCTCCACCCTGACACCGCCCCACTCCTCTGTGAGATCATTCCTTCGAGGGGAAGAAATTAAATTGAGGTAGTTTAAGCCGCTCGCTGTCTCCCTCCCCCCCTCTATATATACACACACACACACATACATATGGAAAATGAGCCAGGTTTTTGTGCAATCTCTAATTGCTGCCGCAGGTTCCAAGTTGGCAGCGAGAGGCAGGATTCCTGAGGCTGACTGCTGTTAGAGATCAGGGAGACACCCTTGGTGGATTTTGTATTTCTTTTTTAAAAAAGAAGAATAAATAAGGGTACTGGGTGCAGGTAATGTGGGGCAGATCTCTATCTCATTTACAACAGGGGAAAGCCTGGAAAAAATAGATGTGAAAAGCCACAACAACAACAGCTACACTGCAACAAAACATTGCAGTGCAGTCAGTGCTCCTGTTCAGGGTATTGCAATCCATTCTCCCAACCCAGTTTCCCAGTTTTTCCCTGCAGCACATTGAATTCTGTGGCCGCTGAGGTTACCTAGGACGAGTCTGGATAGTTAGCCTTGGTGAAGACTTGACGTTTTCATCCCCCAAAAAGTTTTTGAGTTTCTGCTGAAATGAGGCTGCCTTTTAATGTTGTATTTTAATCTTGTTTTTAAGTTGTATTTCAATCAATTGCTTTTATATTTGGTGTTAGCTGCCCTGAGCCTGGTCTTGGCTGGGGAGGGCAGGGTATAAATAAAATGTATATTATTATTATTATTATTATTATTATTATTATTATTATTATTATGGCATCTTCACTGTGGGTTTCCCCTCTGCTGCCATTTCAGCGCCTGCTCAAGAACTTCTTATCAGTGGCGTAGCGTGGGTTGTCAGCACCCGGGGCAAGGCAAGTAATTTGCGCCCCCTAACCCTACAAATCTATGCCTATGAATGATGGTCCCTCTCTCTCTCTCTTTCTCATATTCCAATTGATTCCCATTTCCGCCGATCGATCCCCGAAGCTCTCACCCAGCGAAATTCGTGCGTAATTACGCTTCGCCATCCCTAATCCTGCCACTTCCACCGGGAAATCATGACGGTGCGTTTCGCCTCTCCAAACTTTCCCCGGCCCTTTGCCGGCCGGCGCAGCCCTTTTGGCTACGAGCTCCCCTCCTTCTCTGCCCGCTTCCGACCCCACCTCCCCGTCCAGCCTCCCTACCTCCTGAAAAAAGGCGCCGGCGCCGAGCAGGACACCCCCCCGTGGCCATCGGAGAGAGGCGGGGCCGAGGGAGGCGAGCCAATGGGCGAGGCGGGGTAGGTGGCCACGGGGGCAGGCGCTGTCGCAGTCCTCGGGTGGGCAAGGTAGGAGCAGGCGGAGGCTGGCTGGCCGCTGTGACAATAGGGGCGGGCCGAGGGCACGACGCGGCTGGGCCCTCTGGACTCACGCCCCCCCCCCCCACATGTTGCACCCGGTGCGGCCGGCACCCCTGGCACCCACGCTACGCCACTGCTTCTTATTTCCAACCAGCCTTTAAAGTAGAGATATTTATGCCATTCTGCATCTGCTAAGGTGCTCTTTTAACCAGGTAGTTTTTGCTTTGTATATGGCAGGGGTGTGCAGACTTCTTTCAAAGAGGGCCAGATTTTATGAAGTGAACATGCGTTGAGATTTTTTTAGGATTGACGTTTACCCCAAAGTTGTAGAGCTTTTTTTTAGGATTGAAGACTGCCACGGGGGCTGAATTACATCAACCGGTGGGCCGGATTAGGCCCCCAAAGCGGACTTGGGACATGCCTGGTATATGGGATTATTCTTATATGTTTGTGTTGTTTTATATATGGAAGTGTTTGTAATAGTTTCTTATAGCTGCGAATATTTCATTCGTTTTTTGTCATTGCACAGCTCATTGTTGCAACCCACCCTTGGAACCTTAAGGTAAAGGACGGGAAATAAATCTAATAAACAAATAAGATTACAGATCGCGGATGCAGCACAGGTTAGGTGACCTCCAGCCCTAAATCTCCTGGATTCTATGACAATAAATGCAGAACATGATCTATGATATGTCACCCTGGTGCAAAAGCAGTCATTTAACCAGCACAGGGCAACTGTCTGAGTATTGATGCCCATTATTTTTTTTAAAAAATCAGCACCTGATTCTGATTTTGCTTTCATTTATTTTCCTGGAAGTTCTTAGTCATGGTATCTGCACCAGGTGGGGGCTGCCAGCACTCTGAGTCATCTTACCTGGCTGAAAAAAGACTGCTCTCCCACTTCTCAATGCATTAATTGCACTACAATTATATTAATCAAGATAATTGCCAGACCCCTGCAGGTAATAGTAAGATTCTAATGAGGCCCTTAGTGCGAAACAAGCTGTCCTGCCCTGCCCTACATTTTTCTACACCCTGGTCTTCCCCTCCACGCTGCCTGAACTCATATATATATATATATATTACAACCCCAATCATCTGTTCTTGCAAACACATCCACCTCCCAGCTCCCGAGGGGCACCAGCAAATTTATTTTATACAGTATTTATTTATTTATTTTATACAGTATCCCTGCTGCACATTATAAATACATAGCCAGGTGCCAGAGCTGAGGCACAACCCCTGTTACACCCTCCATCAAGTATCGCAGTCTGCACAGATGCTTCTACACCTCAGTGCCAGGAGCGCTGAGCTTGCGCTGTTGGACATGCATTCACATCTAAAAAAATGTAACCAGCAGGACCTGCAACAAAATGTTGCAGTGTGGAGAGCTACTGTATATGTGGCTGCTATGACTTCGTCCAATCTCTTCTCGCTCTGTGCTAGTTTTCTGCTCCCCAGCCCACAAACGGCTCAGGACCGCAATACCTCAAGGACCGCCTCTTCCCATATGAACCTACCCAGATCCTGAGATCATCTTCTGAGGCCCTCCTTTGTGTGACTTCTCATTGAGAGGTCCAGAGGGTGGCAACACAAGAACGGGGCCTTCTCTGCAGTGGCTCCCCATCTATGGGATGCTCTCCTCAGGGATGTTCACCTGGCGCCTTCATTATACACCTTTAGGCGCAAGGCAAAAACGTTCCTGTCAGGGGCTCAGGAGCAGAGGCACAGGGAAGAGAGGGAATGGAGAGCGAAGGGGATGAATCTGAGGGAAGTGTAGGGGAGTATGACAGTGAACTGAGAGATTCCATGAGCTTCTCCAGCGAATCAGAAGATTCCCAGAAGGGGGCGCCTATGGCCAGGGCAAGGGGGGTCCCAGGGGGGACGCACCAGAAACAAGAGGCCAGCGGGGACTCCCAAAGCAGCAGCTGGAGATCAGGACCAGCTTCCCCACCAGAGCGTAGTGGGGGGGAAGAGTCACATGCATCGGGGCCAGCGTCTCCTCCAGCAGGGAGCCCAGCTAGCCTCCCCGAAGGGGAAAGCAGTGACAGGAGCAGTGTAACGGTCAGGAGGAAGGTTGCCGGCTGGGCGCGCGCGCCAAGTTCAAATGTACAGGCGCGCGGGACAGCAGGAAACCCGGATGGGGAACCAGGTCCTAAAGCCCGCCGGAGGGAGGGGGAAGAATCAGGGAACTCAGCGTCAGAAGAGTCCAGAAAGGGCAAAACCCCAGCGGACAGGTGGACCCAGAGGAGGAAGGAGCAAAGGAAGAGGTGGAGCAAGGCTAGAGTCTTAAACTGGTGTCTGGGGGGAGGAGATTCAGACGGAGCTTCAGCGGTCTAGAGTTTGAGATGTAGGGCTGCGCGCCGCGGCTTTGAAATGGAAACTGAACTTCAATAAAGACCTTTGTAAATAGCAACGAACTGGCGTTGGTCCTTTGTGAGCTGGGACCTCGGGCAGCTCTGACAGTTCCTTTTCAACCAGGCCTTTGGTTGATCTGATTTACATCCTATGCCATTTAAAAATGTGTTGAGGGGAGGGGGCTATTGGGTTGTTGTTGTTGTTTTATTATGTATTTTACGTGTTCAGACCCAGAGACCTCCCCTCTAAATAAAAACACAATTGACTCAGATTTTAGTTTTGGATTTTGGCAGAATTTAGGCCACAACTTTATTGACTACAGAAAGTGAGTGGTTGCATAGGCTCTGGTTCGACTAGCTCCCTGCACCCTGGCAGGCAGCGCTGACTCAGGGGACCAGCATAGGTCAGCCAAAGGTGAACACCTGAGGTAGGTAGAAAGCCTGGGAACAGACTATGTCCACTCCCCAGATGCCCCCCAGGACTCAGGCACAGGCACAACCTCCTTTTGGGGGTTGGCTAAACCAAGTTGAGTCCCTGGATTCCTTTAATGAAATACCCTTCACATAGGGATGGCGAAACCGTTCTCCCATCCCTTTCACCTGAACCAGTGCCTATCCGCAACCTTACAAGTTGTGATGATTTGCTACACGGCAGGCGAAACCCAAATGGCAATAGCCAATCAGCCAAGTGGGGGAAATTCCTGCCGTGCCCCTGTCCCAACGACACACGACGGCATAGCAAGGCAAGCGCAAAAATGCCCTAAATATAGGGAGAAGTGGGCAGGTGTTCCAAATGCACGGGCCGAAAGAGAATCTCTGGGTCACGTGCATGGGCATAAATAGGTCCCTCAAACCTTTTTGACTCTGCCCCATTGGCCAGATTGCACCCAGCTTCGAGGGACCTACCAATCGGGTGTTGTGGCTGACTAATCGTACCCACAGGGTATCAGTTTTCCAGGTCTCACTGCAATACATGCCCTCTTTAAGTGAGGACACAATTTGTGGTTTTATATCTTGATTTCATTCTGTAAACCGCATTGAGACCCCCAGGGACAGGGCGGTATATAAATTCAATAAAATAATAATAAATAATAAACAGTCAGTAAGCTTTCACAGCTGACATCATCAGTCCTCCCTGACTTTGTTTCCGTAGCCTTTGTCTCCTTAGAGATGGGTGGTTGATATTTGCCAATGTTTCTGTAGTACTCCAAACCTCGGGGTTCCCTTGAGGAGATTTTTAAGCAGAGGTTGGAGGGCCAACTGTCCTGGATGCTTTAGCTGAGATTCCTGCATTGCAGAGGGTTGGAATAGATGAATCTTGGGGGTCCCTTCCAAAATTCTATGATTCTATGCAGAGACCTCCCTCTTGCATATAAATAGACTTCTTTGGGCTGCCTAACACTACTAAGCACCTGTGTTTGCTATTAGTGGGAGCAATCGACAGCTCATATGAACGTCGCTATCTGAGAGGAAAGGCTGTAGCCCAGCAGTTAGGATATCTGCTTTGCATCCAGAAGGTTCAATCATCACCATCTCTAGGTAGGAATGTCCCCTGCCTGAAACATGGTGGATCAATGCTTTTGGTACTTTGTTTGGTTCTGGTTTTCAGGGCAGGGGGCATTGGTATTGTAAGTAGCTCTGAGGCTTTTTTGTAAAAAAAAGGTGATGAAAATTTATTTAATAATAATAAAAGTACTAACCCCATACCATGATAAAATGGGGCTTGCTTGGCAAATAGCACACAACATAAGTTCTGCAGCAGATCAGATAGTTCTGAATAACTCAAGCAAACAAGCCAAGCCGCATGCTGTAGGGTTTTCATACATTGTCACAGAAGCCACAAGGACCAAGAGTTAAAATTTGGTTGCAGAGTGTTTGATTTCCCAATCTTAATAATGCATTGCATTTCCTTACTTTTCCACGCTTGGTTACTCAACCTTAAAACTGCATTAAAGCAGAGTTACTCACCTGGAATGAAAATTAGCTTGCGTAGGTTTACTTGAGTATCCGTTGAAGGAAAACATTTTGTTGATTTGCCAGGAGGCTTTTGGGGAGGAAAGGGGGGAAATAAAGATGAAAATGTGAATTCAGGTTAATAAATCAAGGGTCCCTGAGAGTGGACTGGAATGATAATTTCAGAAACCTTCTTAACAATATGGACACAACCCAGCCAGAGTTAAGGGCCTTGATCCATCTGCAAATGCATGTCACCATTGAGCTGTAGCCATGCTACCCCATTCAGTTCATCATCAGTAGTGCTGATCATCTTCTCGGAAGGAAGGACCAGAGCTTCCAGCTCCCGGCTCCCCATGAGACAATCAACAAAGTCACTGATTATTTGAATGGCATGGCTATGTGTCCTCAGCCGCTGGATCAAAGCAGAAACTCTGAAGTACCTCAACAACCACTTCTTTCTATACAAACCGACCCAGACCCTGAGATCATTTTCTGAGGCCCTTCTTTGTGTGCCTCCTCCCGGAGAAGTCCGGAGGGTGGCAACATAAGAACGGGCCTTTTCTGCAGTGGCTCCCCGTTTGTGGAATGTTCTCCTCAGGGAGATTCAGCTGGCACCTTCATTATACGCCTTTAGATAGGGAGCGGGTGGCACTGTGGTCTCAACCACTGAGCCTCTCGGGCTTGCCGATCAGAAGGTCAGCGGTTCAAATCCCTGTGACGGGGTGAGCTCCTGTTACTCTGTCCCAGCTCCTGCCAACCTAGCAGTTCGAAAGCAGGCCAGTGCAAGTAGATAAATAGGTACCTCTGCAGCAGGAAGGTAAACAGCATTTCCATGCGCTCTGGTTTCCTTCATGGTGTTCTGTTGCGCCAGAAGCGGTTTAGTCATGCTGGCCACATGACCCAGAAAACTGTCTGTGGACAAACACCGGCTCCCTCGGCCTGAAAGTGAGATGAGCGCCGCACCCCATAGTCGCCTTTGACTGGACTTAACCATCCAGGGGTCCTTTCCGTTTACACCTTTAGGCACCGGGCAAAGCATTCCTCTTTAACCAGGCCTTTGGCTGACTGACATCAAATGCCCTTTTAAAATGTGTTGGGGAAGGGAAGGATTATTGGGTTCTTTTTGTTTTTATTATGTATTATGTGCTTTTATATTGTGATTTTATGTTGTAAACACCCAGAGACCTGTGGGTATAGGGCAGTATACAAATTTAAGAAATGATAATAATAAATGATAATAACTTTCTTTTTATGCATACATCACCATACTTTAGAGCTGGGGCAACCAACGTGTTGCTGTCCAGACTAGGGAGGCAGTAGAAATTTTATTCCATTTTCATTTAAAGCCAGATTCTCACTCACCCAAAGAATATGAGAACTGCAACATCCTTTGAAATTCACACATACAAATTTCGCAGTTCTGTTCTCCAACCAAGCAAGATTTACAGACATGCTTATAGCAGAGAAGACTGTGCATAAAAATGAATAGATTTGTTGCAAATAACTATTAAAAATGCATTCATCAAGGGGAATGGCTTGCAAAAAAAAAGGTGTAGATAATTCAAAACAGTGTACAAAAATATGTTTATGAGGAGGCATTTCTACTCAAATGGTGGCGAATTTTTGTGGCAATGTTTGCAGAAAGTGTGTCCTCCCTAAAAGAGGGCACGTGTTGCGGTGAGACCTGGAGACTGACCTTCTGGTTGTGGGTGGGTATATTGGACAGTCACAACACACAAACTGGTAGGTCCCTCATTGCTGGGTTTAATTTGACCAATGGGGTGCTGACTAAACGGATCGAGGGACCGATAAATACCCCGAGAGGGGGTTGTGCCCATGCCTGAGTCTAGGGGAACATCTGTTCCTGGGCTTTCTACCTACCTCAGGTGTTCACCCTTGGCTGACCTATGATAGAGCTCTGGGTCAGTGCTACCTGCAAGGGTACAGGGAGCTAGTCAAACCAGAGTCTATGCAACCACTCACTTTCTGTAATCAATAAAGTTGTGGCCTAAATTCTGCCAAAAACCAAAACTAAAATTTGAGTCAGTTGTGTTTTTATTTAGAGGGGCGGTCTCTGGGTCTGAACACACAAATGTGGAGAACCACATTTAAGATGGGGAGGAAACGAGAAACCAGGAGAAACAAAATTGACAGATCCCTCTGTCCCTATATAACAATGCAACAGTGCCATGGCTGGTGTGTTCCTCTCCGTGTGTGAGACCCTTCCATAAACGAGTTCAGTAGCAACAAGACAGGCCCAATATGTTTTGCTGCCTGAGCAAATGACAAGATGGCTTCCCTCCCAGAAGCCAGCTGGGATGGCAGTTGAATCTCACATCAGCACAGGTGATGAGACAACATCCTTCACTGCACCTGAGACAGCAGCCCAAGTTAGGAGGCCCATTTTGCTGCCTGACCAAGATGGCACATTTCCCATTCTGTGCACAAAATCAGACTAGGCTGTTGATTCTTTCTTCAGCACTGGTGATGAATCAGTCCTCCACCTCACCCTAGGTCAGCAGGATAGCTTTAGCGGCTGCAGGGCAGACCACCTGGCACACATTTCTAGTCATTTTCCACCCCTCAGAATTTGCCGCCTGAGGCAGCTGCCTCACTCTGCCTCATGGTAAACCCAGCCTTGCACACATCACATTTTGCCCCCTCAGTCCTGTCTTCCTCCCATGCTTTCCCCATCCTTTGTGGTCCATCTTGCAAATTATTATTTTTTCTTCTTTTCAACCCTCCAGTGCAGGTGAAAGAGAAATAATTTCGCAGATGCATTTCTCAAACGGTTGGGGCCCAACCCATCTCTTGTTCTGTTTGGAAGCCACACAGGGAAAAGGGGTGACTTGTTCCATGCATGTGTTGGCTTTCTGTCTGGTGCAGTGGAAAATCCTGAATTTTTGATAGCCTCTGCCGGCAAGCACATGGAATCCCCCCGTGCATCTTTTCCGTATATCAGAATATTGATTATATAACGTCGTCATTAGATTTGAAATATTACACGCATCCTTTGAAGAAAAACAACACGGCTCAAACAGCTGCTGCCTCCTCAAAGTAACCCAACTACACGGCTTCTAAAACTTCCCGTTTCACAGCTTAGCTAGGAGGAGGAAAAGAGAGAGAGAGAGAGAGAGAAAGCGTTCAGCAAGTTTCTCTCTGAAGCACCCTCCTGACATTTCCAGACTTATTAGCCAGTTTTCACACTGACTTCAATCAACCTCTTTAATCCTCCGAGGAAAGAGCATTTTTAATTCACTGATTGGCTGATAAGCTTGAAGCCAAAAAAATGATTTACACGTAGATGAATTGTGCTTACAAGATGGAACTCGGAGCATTAGAAGGAGATCTGAATTTCCTATCTGTCATTTTATTTGCCACATTCATTTTTGCTCTGCCATTACCCTTCCTGATTAGGATCTTTCAGCGCTATTGGGCCCCTGCTTCCACAGTTTTTAATCTGCCTTTAATCCCATAGATTTTAAATATTCCCCGGCACCGAGAGACTAGAGGCAATTAACTGCCCTTCTGATGCTCTCCTTATCAGTTGCCTCCTTGTATCTCTCAGAAGCAGCCTCAAGACACTTCCAGGCTGACAAATACTACCGATATTTCGCACGAAGCAGTCGCAGCAGAGGGAAGTCCGGCTCGCTTAGCCGAGAAATGCAATTTCTCTCTCATATATATGTGTGTATGTGTGTGGTTTCTTTTTTAAAAAAATAATAATAAAGCACCTCTTTATTAATTTGGAACACTTATTATTCCACCTTTCGATACAATATTATCAAGGCCGCAAGCATATAATCAGCACGTTATATTAAGGATACAATAATAGATTTCTGCAGCATTTACAGGTCTGAAAAAGGCATTCTTAAAACAGCAGCGGATATGCTCCAAAGGGAACTGAAACGGGGCTAAAATCCTGGGGAAACAAGGCTGTTTACCAGGGACATAAAGGAGGTCAAATTTTGCATCAGGTAAACAGGTAAGGGGAAAGAGTTCCAACTTTGAGATGACATCACCCGAAAAAGGGCCTGTTCCCACCTCAATTCAAAGAGAAGGTGGGTCACTCAGAACCACAGGAACTAGGGGCTGATGTCCCTTTGCCCCCACATAAAATATTTGAGGGGTCTGCCCCCCCCCCAAAAAAAGTTGATGGGCGTTGCCATTCAAATGGTGTGTGTGTGTCTTTTGATTGATTGTGTGGAGCAGGGCTTACCTGGAACCCCCAATATTTTATTCAAGTTGGCACCCCTGGTCAGAACTGAGCCTCTCACTGCCATCTTGATCAGGGATTCAAATGAGACATGTGATCCTTCAAAGACTCTGCTCTTCAAACATTTCAGGCAGTGAGTGGTTCTTTTGGGGGGCCACAGACCCATCTGAGAATCTCTATAAACATATCAACGTTCCTCACTGAGGTTCAGCTCCAAGGGCCTTCTGGCGGTTCCCTCACTGTGAGAAGTGAGGTTACAGGGAACTAGGGAACTAGGCAGAGGGCCTTCTCGGAAGTGGTGCCCGCCCTGTGGAACGACCTCCCACCAGATGTCAAGGAACTAAACAAGACTTTTAGAAGACATCTGAAGGTAGCCCTGTTTAGGGAAGTTTTTAGTCTTTGAAGTTTTATCGTGTTTTTAATATTCTGTTGGGAGCTGCCCAGAGTGGCTGGAGAAACCCAGCCAGATGGGTGGGGTATAAATAATAAATTGTTGTTGTTGTTATTTACTCAGTACTGTAAAATCCGAGAGAGAGAGAGAGAGAGAGAGAATCTCATGAAAGCTATGGACACACACACACACACACACACACACACACACCGAAAAGTGCACTGAAACACATGAACACAATATTTTCCATACAATGTTATTTTATTGCATGGGGGGGGCATTTTTTGTGCCCAGTTCACTGATGTTCTGAAGCCAGGACCCCTAGGTTAAAAAATCTCTTAGTTTGGGGCCAGTACTGGTACTCAAAATTATGTCTGAGAAAACATCAGCAGCCAGCTTTTTGTGCCGGCCAGATATTATTGTGTCTCTTTGGCAAACCCAAGCTTTTGAGGTTAGGGCCATGCCTCATTGCTGGAGCAGCTGCTTTGCATGCAGAAAGTCCCAAATTCGCCCCCTTGCATCTCCAGGTAGGGCTGGAAATGACCATGGAAATCTTGGCAAGACATTGCCTGGGCTTCCATTAGCTCAGCTTTGTCTACCATGATTAGGAGTGACTCTCTAAACCTACAGGCTACAGGTTCATATTCCCAGAACTTCATAAACAGGAATCTTCTCACATACCTGGTATCACCAGACCACAATGGACTTGCGGCCCGGGTGCAGGCACAAAAACAATGGAGTAGTTTGGTATGTGAATGTCAAGGTGGAAGAAAGGCAGGATGCAAAAGAAAGAAAGAATATTGCAAGTTTGTAGTGCAGGACCAGTTCTAATGCTACCACTGGAACCCACCAGTCCTTAAGTTTCCTATGCCTTCTGTAATAATAATAATATTCTGTAATATTGTTCATAAGGCAGGACAGTGGCGAATTAAGTTCTTAACCTGAGGTACCACTGTATTCCTTCCACAGCCTTAAGATGACTTATAAGTGATACCTTGGTTTAAGAACAGCTTCGTTTATGAACAACTTGGATTAAGAACACTGAAAACCCTGAAGTGGGTGTTTTGGTTTGGGAACTTTGCCTTGGAAGCAGAACATGTTTCACTTCCTGTTGAGTGTGTTCCATTTGTAAATTGAGTCCTCCACTGCTATGTCTTGATTTAAGAACACATTGGTTTAAGAACGGACTTCCGGAACGGATTAAGTTTGTAAACCAAGATACCACTGTACAGTCGTATCTCGGGTTAAGAACTTAATTCGTTCCGGAGGTCCATTCTTAACCTGAAACTGTTCTTAACTTGAGGTACCACTTTAGCTAATGGGGCATCCCGCTGCTGCCGCACGATTTCTGTTCTCATCCTGAAGCAAAGTTCTTAACCTGAGGTACTATTTCTGGGTTAGCGGAGTCTGTAACCTGAAGCATATGTAACCTAAAGCATCTGTAACCCGAGGTACCACTGTATAGGGCTCCAAAGTCCTCTCCCATCCTGACGCTGAACAAGCGAGACCTACTTAGTTTCAGCAAAGTTTCTGCAGCATATGTCTTCAGATCACTTGCATGTTGACACAGAAGTAAACCCAGAGGGAATCAAAGGCTGTCACAGGGGAGGAAGGGAGGATGATCTGTTCTGAATCATGCCAGGCAGATACAGAGCCCAGGAAACTCCAGAGGGCAGCCCCTGCCATTTCCTCCCTAGGGAGAACGGCAGGACCTCCTATTCGCCAAGAGGCTGCTATAGGGGCATAATTGGAGGGGCTGCTTCGGAAGAGGTAGACCCGGCTTCCAACAATTGTGCTGCAGCCATTGCTGCCACTGCAACAGGATAGGCAGGGCACGTGATACCCCTGGAAATCCTGCTTCCCCAGGTGGTTGCTTTATCTTGCCCAGTGCCGGATTTACGTCTAAGCTAAACAAGCTATAGCTTAAGGCCCCACTCTCTTGGGGCCCCCAAAAAAATGTAAAGGGGGAAAAACTGGATGTACGTTTCCAAAATATAAGATAAAAAAACAAATAAAATAAAACCTACATACAGTGGACCCCCTAGTTATGTACCGCTCTGGATATGTAACTTACCGGGTTTAGCCGTGCGTGCATGCACAGAAGCCTCTGTGTGCCATGCGTGTGCAGAGATGCGCTCAATCGCTCCGCGCGTGTGCACGCATAGAAGCAGCACATCTGCCTACGAACTTTTCAGGTTGTGGGCGGACCCCTGGAAAGAATTTAATTTGTATCCGGAGGGTCCACTGTACAGCAACAGTGTTTTGTGTTGTGTAGGCTCCTATGATGTAAATAATGGACCCACGCCTGCTAGCCTGCTCCCTAAAATATCCCTGGTTTGCTCATTTCTATATATATGGTGCCTACATTCTGCATGGACTGGTTGCGTGGCAACATGTGCAAATGGCTTGAGATACCTATTGTTGTCGTTTAGTTGTTTAGTCGTGTCCAACTTTTCGTGACCCCATGGACCAGAGCAGGCACTCCTGTCTTCCACTGCCTCCCACAATTTGGTCAAACTCATGTTGGTAACTTCAAGAACACTGTCCAACCATCTCGTCCTCTATCGTCCCCTTCTCCTTGTGCCTCCATCTTTCCCAACATCAGGGTCTTTTCCAGGGAGTCTTCTCTTCTCATGAGGTGGCCAAAGTATCGGAGCCTCAGCTTCAGGATCTGTCCTTCCAGTGAGCACTCAGGGCTGATTTTCTTCAGAATGGAGAGGTTTGATCTTCTTGCAGTCCATGGGACTCTCAAGAGTCTCCTCCAGCACCATAATTCAAAAGCTTCAATTCTTCGGTGATCAGCCTTCTTTATGGTCTATTAGGTCCATAAATTACCATATAGCATATATTCAACACAAAAAACAGCAACAATTTGTTGTTGACAAAGGACAGCTGGACATAGAAGGGCCCTATTACCTTCAGTAGCTTAGGGCCTCATCAAACCTAAATCTGGCCCTGATTTTGCCTCATGGTTGGGATGAAGGAAAGGGCTGGCTTAAGGAAACTATAAGGAAAAGGAGTCTGCCACCTTCTGAGACTGTCTTTTACGATGTCCGCCATCTCGTACCTTCAGGAAATTCTCCCGGAATTGAATTGAATTAGCCTTTCCTGTGGGTGAACTTTATGTGCCTAGAAAGCTTTCTCATGCAGATGTTGGCTCCCCAAGACATGGGGATTGAGAGCAGGTACAGGATCATAACAAAGGGGGTAGATCTTGGGATCCCCTTTCTCTCTCATGCAGTTCAAATAATGTGCCTGAATCAAATGAGAAGACCTCAAGCAGGATCTGACCATGAGACTCTCTCTTCCTGTGGCTTCCAGCAACTGGTTTTCAGAACTTGCCTCCACGAAGTTGTATAATTCTTCTCCATATTTTGCAATCCAGCTCTCCAATCCAGCAGTGTTTGCAAAAACTGCACACATTCGGTGGAAATGTGTGCAAAAATGAATATATATGGTGAAAATACCATAGGAAAAAATGCATTATTTTAGAATATATTGCTTGCAATCTGGACACGCTAGTCAAAACTGCAGACAGCTGAGCTTGTTGTCAGAATATACGACAGGTAGATTTGATGGACCAGTGAAGAAAAACTGAGAATACTCCTCAGCCTAAAGTCAAAGACAATCTACAATTGAAGGCAAGCACTGAAGCGAATTTTAAGTCAATTCATACTTTATACTGGTAGGTATTTCTGCCAAACCACACCTGCTGTCCCTATGGGAAACATGCAATGTGTGAAAGAGGAATGCGTCAGGAAACCATGGCCAAGCCAAGCCAAGAATAGGTTTCCATACCCTCCAACATTTCTCAGATGAAAATAGGGACACCCTATTCTATCATCATCATCATCATCATCATCATCATCATCATATCCTGCCCAGTCTGACTGGGTTGCCCCAGCCACTCTGGGCAAACATAATATAATATATAAAAACATAATAAAACATTAAACATTCAAAAAACACTTCCCTATACAGGGCTGCCTTCTGATGTCTCCTAAAGGTTGTATAGTTATTTATCTCCTTAACTTGGGGGTTGCATAACTCCATCCCTTCCAACATTTCTCCAATGAAAATAGGGATGTCCTAAGGAAAAGTGGGGCATTCTGGAATCAAATCAGAAACCTGGATGGCTTCTGTAAATCCCGGACTGTCCCTGGAAAATAGGGACATCTGGAAGGTCTGGGTTTCTCCACTTTGACCCTTCAGTGTCAAAGAGACCACAGTGTCATAGTGCCACATTAAAAAACAGCAACAAACTTCATATTAAGTTTTCTAATAAAGTATTAGAAATGTAGGTAGGTATTCAGTTCTGTTTTACTCATAGTAAACCCATTGAAATGAACATGACTATGTTAGGCCCATTGATTGTGATGGGACTACTCTGAGCAGCCAATGTGATGAAGGGTCTGGAAACCAAGCCTTATGAGGAACAGTTGAAGGAGCTGGGTATGCTAAGCCTGGAAAAGAGGAGACTGAGAGATGTGATAGCCATCTTCAAATATCTAAAGATCTGTCATACGGAGGATGCAGCAAGCTTGTTTTCTCCTGCTCCAGAGGGTAGGACCAAAGCCAATGGCTTCAAGTTCAAAGAATGGAGGTTCCGACTAAACACCAGGAAGAATGTTCTGACAGTAAGAGCTGTTCAACAGCGGAACGGTGTTGGAGGTTTTTAAGCAGACGTTGGATGGCCATCTGCCTTGCATGCCTTACTTGAGATTCCTGCATTGCAGGAAGTTGGACTAGTTCCAGCCCTATGATTCTATGATTCCATGATATGAACAAAACTTAGCTGAATACCACTCTTATTTATTTAAGCAAAGGATGCTGCTGGGATTCCCCTAAAATCTGAATAGGAATCAAGTTTCCAGCCTCTACTGTCACTTTTTCTATGGGGAGATAGGGCTTAGTTGAGCAAAAGGAGCCAATGATCTCCCTGTGTCATTCAGAGCAATAAAAAGGAGGCTGAAACTGCCACCCTCCTGCAAGAAAGAAGAGGGGGAGGAGGAGGAGGAGGAGGAGGAGGAGGAGGAGTTTGGATTTGATATCCTGCTTTATCACTACCATAAGGAGTCTCAAAGCGACTTACAATCTCCTTTCCCTTCCTCCCCCACAACTCTGTGAGGTGAGTGGGGCTGAGAGACTTCAGAGAAGTGTGACTGGCCCAAAGTCACCCAGCAGTTGCATGTGGAGGAGCAGGGAAGCAAATCCGGTTCACCAGATTACAAGTCCACCACTCTTAACCACTACACCACACTGGCGTCAGTCGGCCCTTCTGTGGTCTCATAAAGGATCATAGTCTCCATTTTCCATAGCACATTCTGAACCCCAGAGCCAGGGTTCAGAATTGTGACCCACCAATTGTGACCCGCCAGGTCTCTCCATCTCATCCTTAGCCCGCCCTGTCATCCCCTCCCCCTAGCCCAGGGGTTGGCAACGTGTGGCCCATGGGCCGGATGCAGCCCACAAAGACCGCTTTACCGGCCCACAAGCCGCCCCCAAACCAAGCATGAGCTCCCCATGTGCTGCGCTAAACCGGCGCAGCGCAGTGAAAGGACTCACCAAACGGTGCCAGAAACTGTGTCTGCACACATGCGGATACCGGAAATCGCTTCTGCACATGCCCAGACGCTGAAAAACGCTTCTGCGCAGGCACAATTTTCGGCGTCTGGGCATGCGCAGAAGCGATTTCCGGTGCTGCGGACATGCACGGACGCGATATCCGGCATTGCGCTGCACCAGTCCAGCCCACAGACGATCTCCACTGGAGTGATCCAGCCCTTGGCCAGTAAGCCTTGCCGACCCCTGCCCTAGCCACACCCTTTATTGACCCTTCTTTGTTCCTCAAGTATATTTGCAAGGCTGGAAAGTATCCTTGGGCTCTGCAAATGCCCCTTGCTTCTCTTGGGCAGAGAGGAGCTTGCCAGTTAATTCACTCACTAGGCTACTGCACAAAAGCAGCATTCACGTTAGTGGCTCCGCCCACATTTGCCTCTGGCCTCTCCCACTGTTGGGACATGACCCCCAAAACAAAATCCAGGAGGAAATGTGGCCTCTGGCTTGAAAATTACTCCCAGTGCAGTATGCTCCAATGGGAAAATTTCGTTTTGGCACTGGCATTTAGATAGGAAACCAAAATGCATATATTTATTCCCAAAGAGGACGATTACCGAAAGAAAGGGGGAGGCAGGCAGTATCAGTTGTATAACCCAGAGAGGAACCTAGGCTAGCTATGCCTGGACTGCCCCGTTCGCTCTGGATTCCAGCTTTGCTAAAGCATTTGAAAGACTCTTGTGGGTCTTTATTTTATTTTATTCCCCCTTTTTCCTCCTGAGCTGCCAGCTCTAGCCTAGGAATTATGGTAATATGGCAGTTCTGAGCCCTCGGCAGGATTTGCAACAGAGAAATCACATCAGTCTATGCTGATTAACAATTCCATTCCATCCAGAGATTTATAAAAAAAAAAAAAAACTATCTTACATTTTGCTTTTTAATAAGAATGATCGCTATCTCAAATTGAGTCCCAGCAAATTTTAATAAAGGCCCAAGGTTGAGTGGCATTTTGCATGCTGATTTAGCCGTGATTGCTGGCTTTTGATGAGAGCTAGGCAGCCGTGTATTGCCTTCCTCATAGCAGGGCTTTTTTTTCCCCCTCCCTTAAAAAAAAAAAGACCAATAGTAAGGAAAAAGGGATAAAAATAAAAACTTCTAACTGCAATTCGAAAGTCTTTTCTCCCTGTGATTGATTACTGAATAAATACCTACACATATTTTCACCTATCAGTCCACACACCACAATTCCCTACAGCAAAACAGCTGTTGTTGTTGTTGCTGCTGTTGTTGTGTGTGTGTGTGTGTGTGTGTGTGTAGACATATACATATACGTGTGTGTGTGTGTGTGTGTGTGTGTGTTATAAAGGCATCAAACAGCATCATGAAAGCTTGTTCTGGAGTCCTGTAAGGATTCAGTTAATCGCTAAGATAATATATGCATCAACAAAACAGAGTTTTTAATTTATGTGGAAAAAGTGTTTTGGCTGTCGCCTTCCTCAGATGCCCTCATGAAAATGAAATGATGCTGTTTCATAGAATCATAGAATTGCAGAGTTGGAATACACCCTGGGATCATCTAGTCTAACCCCCCCCCCCCCCCGCTTTGAGGGTGCCATGCTTGGAAGAGCAGCTGATAGGAGTTGGAAGGCAACCTGTTCCGCCACATTTTTTCATTTTTAAAAAAGGTTAAAAAGAAGGGCTTTCTTGAAAGAACTCACGCGTTTTTCAGCCATTACATCGAGTGTTTAAGAAGCATCCATTTGTGCACTTAGTGATGACAGCATGTATCCGAATCTGATTGGCTATGTAGCTCCATGACATCATCTATATCAGCCCCAGCAAGCATGGCCAATGGCCAGGGATGATGGGAGTTGTAGTTCAGCAGCATCAGGAGGGCCAACGTTTCCCCACACACAATCAATGTGGTCCTAGATTGGCCTTGGTCCTCTGTGTGATTAATTCCGGAAGGAGAAAGCGATTCTAACCAGGAAGAAAAATTGGTGCAGCAACAACCACCAGCTAACTGGACCACGGCTGGGGAAGTTGCGGTGGTCAAGATGTCATTAGACACCATCTTTAAACAGCCCCAGCCAGCATGGCCAGAGGTCATGAACACACTTTGCCTCAAGGTTAAAACTGATGGATATGTGAAGAAGGGTATGGGCAGAGCAAATGGAAAAGCTCTCAATCCAAGCACAACATGCCCCTCAGCAGCAGCATTTGTAGTGTTAATAGTAGCATTAAATTTCCTCAGAGTGAGGTCCCAACTTGTAGGTTGCAAAAGCTTAAAAAGACAAGATTAAAAATAAAATAAAATAAATTCCTTCCAGTAGCACCTTAGAGACCAACTAAGTTTGTTATTTGTCAGGGAACTGCCATCGAAAGGACGGGAGGCGGAAGGGCTTACTCAGGAGGAGAGAGACTTAACAGCGGACGAGGGAACCAGCAGAGGGAGAGGAGGAGTTCCGCGGGAAAGTGAGTCGGAGGGATGGCTCAGGGACACTTCCAGCGAAAACAGTGGGGAGGTCTCAAGACCTCCTATAGGGACACCCACTCCTCGCCGGAAACTGTCACGTAGGGAGTCCAGAAGACGTGTTTCCGTTAAGGAGCTGTTATGTTGGAAAAGATTCCGGAAGAGCCCACTTTCGGATTCTGCTAGCGATTGACAGAGCCATGCTTGAGGGGGCTCCGTCAGAGGCAGAGGTTTGGGGACTCAGCCAAACTCTGAGGGACGAGGATTTTACGCACAAGCTGCTCACCATCCCATCACATTATTGGTATGAGCTTTCGTATGCATGCACACTTCTTCAGATACTTCTTCAGATGCACTCAAAAGCTCATACCAACAACAAACTTAGCTGGTCTCTAAGGTGCTACTTAGAGAGCTGGACCATAAAGAAGGCTGATTGTCAAAGAATGGATGCTTTTGAATTCTGGTGCTGGAGGAGACTCTTGAGAGTCCCATGGACAGCAAGAAGATCAAACCTATCCATTCTGAAGGAAATCAGCCCTGAGTGCTCACTGGAAGGACAGATCCTGAAGCTGAGGCTCCAATACTTTGGCCACCTCATGAGAAGAGAAGACTCCCTGGAAAAGACCCTGATGTTGGGAAAGATGGAGGGCACAAGGAGAAGTGGGTGACAGAGGACAAAATGGTTGGATAGTGTTCTCGAAGCTAGCAGCATGAGTTTGACCAAACTGCGGGAGGCAGTGGAAGACAGAGGTGCCTGGCGTGCTCTGGTCCATGGGGTCATGAAGAGTCGGACACGACTAAATAACTAAACAACAAGGTGCTACTGGAAGGAATTTTTTTATTTTGTTTTGACTACAGCAGACCAACACAGCTACCTACCTTTTAACACAGATTACAAGACAGAGAATAGGGTCAGTCCTGAAATAGGTTTCTCAGGTGTATCTCAGAACCTTACAAAAACAACCTAATGAGCCTGCCACATGCACCTCTATGGGCACGGAATGCCACAACTTAAGGGTCACCTAACCCCTGAACGTCTGAGGGCGGTCAAACAACCAAGAGGACCCCTTCTACCATTCTTAACACCTGAGAAATTGCATAGGGAGGGAGGTGGTATTTCAACTATTTGAGGCCTAAGTTGCATAGGGCTTTAAACGTGAATGTGAATGCCTTGACTAGGGCCCTGAAATGAACTGAAAATTTCTTTTCTTGGGCCACATTCAGACTTCCTTGTGAAGAGAGGTTGATTGCTAAACCACTCTGGGAATTGTGGTTCTGGGAGGGGAACATACGCACCAGCACCTATGTGTGAGGTAGTTTGTCTACCTGCCTACCCCACCCCATGGTTTTTTGAGGGTGCCGGGCCAGCGCATTGTTCGGAGGGTGTTCAGCTATGCCCCCTCGCAACATCACATGCATGGCTTCAGGAGACTGCGTTGGGCCCTCTCAACCAGCTAGAGAAGATGACGCCTCTGGAGGAGAATAAGGGTCTCCTCACAAGTCTCAGAAGCCTTAACAAACTACAGCTCCCATAATTCTTTGGGGGAAGTGGCATCATTGTGCTTCAAATTCATGGTGTGAATGTGGTCCTTCTTCTCCATCCTGAGATGTTATTCTTGTAGACCTTGACAAGCAACCTTGACATTTCAGGTCAAGATCTGAGACCTGGTCTTGTAGACCATGTAGACCTTGACAAGGAATCTTGACATTTCAGGTCAATATATGAGACCTGGTCTTGTGGACCATGTAGACCTGGTCTTGTAGACCATGTAGACCTTGACAAGCAACCTTGACATTTCAGGCCAAGTTCTGAGACACACCAGCCCTCCTGGCCCATCTCTGACAGTGGGAGGAGATGCTTTTGATTTTCCTTTATTATTGCCCCTCATAAATGTATTAAAAGCTGTTCAGTTTGTGTGTGTGTGTGTGTGTGTGTGTGTGATTTTTTCTAATGCCCCCCTCCTTGGTCCAAATGGTGTTACAAGAGAGGCATGAAAGCTTTGGCGTATTTAACCATCAATCAGCATTAGGAATTGTGATGATCCTCCTCCTTGCTTGCTAGAGCAAAATACACCAGAGTTATGACTAATCCCCAGCTGATTTCCCTTGCCCATTTCTCTATGGTTGGATTTACACAAATGATTGTTCAAAGGGGACATAAAAATGAGGAAGAAACATAAAGAATGTGCATCAAAATATCAAGACCACTTGAAACTCTGGGCAGAAGCTTGAAGAAAAAAAGAGTTTCATACCCTACAGATGTTCCCCTCAGGTGCACACATGCAATAATATCGTTCTAGGAAATTCACCAGATTTATGAACCTCTAGGCTGGCTTGCCAAGGCCGCATGCCCATTTAGATGTTAGAGCCATGTCAAAACAGATTCCTACATGAGTAGCTTAAGTGGTGGTCCAAATTGGCAGCAGATTCATCTCAATGAATCCTCAATTTTTTTTCCCCTGAAGGGGAATAAATGCACCATGGAGTGATTGAGCCCCAAACAAAATAAATCTGAGGAGGGCGAAAGGCCTATTTGAGATGGTGCTTGTCCTCCAGTCTCTCAAAAGTATTCTTCCCCAACAAAAGAGCCAGTGTGGTGTAGTGGTTAAGAGCAACGGACTTGTAATCTGGTGAACTGGGTTCGCTTCCCCACTCCTCCACATGCAGCTGCTGGGTGACCTTGGGCCAGTCACACTTCTCTGAAGTCTCTCAGCCCCACTCACCTCACAGAGTGTTTGTTGTGGGGGAGGAAGGGAAAGGAGAATGTTAGTCGCTTTGAGACTCCTTCGGGTAGTGATAAAGCGGAATATCAAATCCAAATTCTTCTTCTTCTTCTTCTCATTCTCAGGACACTTGAGAATTTATTTGTGTCCGGATCTTACTTATTCTTTGCAAAGTAGCCATGGATGTTGTGTGTCTCTTTTTAGTTTCTTCCAGTAAACATTTCCCTATCACTCCTCAGCCTCCCCTGTTTCCTGATCTGAAAAAAAAGATCAAACTTGGTATAAGGAAGATTTAAGGTTTAAAGTCCTTCTCTTGGTGATATTCAAGATTAAACACAAGAGCGGTTTTTTTCAGTTCAGTGGTCGTTCCCCCCCTTGTGGAGTGCTCTCCCCACGGACGCTCGCCTGGCAATAGCATTACACATCTTTGAGCACCAGGCAAATGCATTTCTTCTTAACTGGGCTTTTGGCTTTTAACTACCAATGGCTATTTTATGTCAGTGGGATTTTTAACAACAACAACTTATTTATATTACTACTACTACTACTACTACCACCACTATTTATTATTTATACCCCGCCCATCTGCCTGGGTTTCCCCAGCCACTCTGGACAGCTCCCAACAGAATATTAAAAAAACATGATAAACATCAAACATTAAAAGTTTCTCAATACAGGGCTGCCTTCAGATGTTTACTAAAAGTCAGGTAGTTGCTTATTTCCTTGACATCTGGTGGGAGGGCATTCCACAGGGCAGGCGCCACTACTGCCTGGTTCCCTGTAGCTTCACTTCTCACAGGAAGGGAACTGCCAGAAGGAAGAAGAAGAAGAGGAGGAGGAGTTTGGATTTGATATCCCGCTTTATCACTACCCTAAGGAGTCTCAAAGCGGCTAACATTCTCCTTTCCCTTCCTCCCCACAACAAACACTCTGTGAGGTGAGTGGGGCTGAGAGACTTCAGAGAAGTGTGACTGGCCCAAGGTCACTCAGCAGCTGCATGTGGAGGAGCAGGGAAGCGAACCCGGTTCACCAGATTATGAGTCCACCACTCTTAACCACTACACCACACTGGCTTTCGGAACTGAACAATGGGGGTGGAGACGCTCCTTCAGGTATACTGGGCCGATGCCGTAGACTTCTTTTTTAACGCTGGTTTTAATGTATGTATATGTTTTTTGCTTACAATACTGCAAGTCGCTTTGAGTTGCCATGGCAAAAAGTGACTAATACATTTAATTAAAAATAATAAATTTTCAGGAAGCAATAATTTGATGTGGCTAGTTTTTCAAAGCTCATGAAAATTTGAGATGATGATGATGATTATTATTATTATTACTATTTATTTGTACCCTGTCCATCTGGCAGGGTTTCTCCAGCCACTCTGGGTGGCTTCCAACAAAGATTAAAAATACATCAAAATGTTACACATTAAAAACTTCCCTGAAAAGGGCTGCCTTCAGATGTTTTCTGGTGGGAGGGCATTCCACAAGGCGGGTGCCACTACCGAGAAGGCCCTCTGCCTGGTTCCCTGTAGCTTTGCTTCTCGCAGTGAGGGAACCGCCAGAAGGCCCTCGGCGCTGGACCTCAGTGTCCAGGCTGAATGATGGGGGTGGAGACGCTCCTTCAGGTATACAGGACTAAGGCCGTTTAGGGCTTTAAAGGTCAACACCAACACTTTGAATTGTGCTCGGAAACTTAGGTGGACCTGGGAAATATTGGGGTGGTGCCCCTGTTGGCAGTGCAGCTGTTTTCTCCAGTGTCTTATTTCCTCAGATGTGCTCAACAAGTGAATGCCAATGGCTGGGGAACAAGAACAGAGGAGGTCTGATGCAGTCCTGCTCTGCTGCTGGGCTTCCCAAGGACATCTGGTTGGCTACTGTGGAAAACAGGATGGCTTCGGCCTGGTCTTCTTATGTTCTTCAGAAATCCGGGAGAAGATCTGAAATGGCCTTCCTGACACTTCTAAAAACGCATTCCAAAATATCAGAGGAAAAAAAAAAAAAACAGAACCCCTTTTGGATGGCCTTTATGATCAGAAAGAATCAAAGGCAGGCAAGCATCCAACATTTGTTTTTGTTTTATTTTTTTAAAAAACCAGCTACTTCTAAAGCGTTTCCTTGGTTCTGCTTGGCTTTGTGAGGAGAATGCAAAACATCCATTGCCTGCCAAATATCCCCTTGCGGTGAGCACAGCCTGTTCTTGGGTGGACATTTTAATTCGTAAGTCCCAGGTCTACATCCCTCCACGGACGACTCTCTCATTGATTTTGACAAGAACAATGTGCTTGCAGAAGCACACCAGTCAGATCCTTAGGGGAAATATGGAGAATAATGAAGGAAGATAACATGCATCCTGCGTGCTGAATATTAATTTGAGATGTTGTTCGTTTGTTGTTTCCTTTTCTTAAAAAAAACCAAAAACATTACCCCACCACTGGAATTAGCTGGGGTGGGGGGAGAGATTGTTCCCAATAGACAGGTCTTGTTCTTTGCTACTTGATCAAAGGTTGAAGTAGCTCGAGAAGCACATATCTTATCAATATAGACCCCCAAAAAGCCAGTTCTGGTCACCGAGAATAGGGAACATGTTTAGTTTTTACCCCACTAGCTTCTACTCCTGCAGAAACCCACCCTGGAAAATTTGGCTTATGACAACCACTGCTCAGTCACAAATGCTCCCTTCTTGGGCAAGGTGGTAGAGAACAAGACTTGGCAGAACAGTTGAGTGAACCATTTCAACCTTGGTTTGGGGACTGAGTCACCTGTATTGAGAAGGGGATGTGAGCATAGCAGCTCTGCTCCTTGGTACCAGCCAAGAATGTCTTTCAACACCTCCATTTGGTGAGATGGAGCATTTCGTTGTTTTTGTTTTTCTATAATTTTTATTAATTTTTCTGTTTTACATTTCAGAATATTCATTTAAACAATCTTAAAATATCAATGACTTCCCTTCTTCTCTTTCCATGGTTCATTTTGCATAACATATATCCCTGCATATTTTATATAAACTAAATCATTCAGGATTCCATTATTGTTGTTGTTTAGTCATTTAGTCGTGTCCGACTCTTCGTGACCCCATGGACCAGAGCACGCCAGGCACTCCTGTCTTCCACTGCCTCCCACAGTTTAGTCAAACTCATGCTGGTAGCTTCCAGAACACTGTCCAACCATCTCACCCTCTGTTGTCCCCTTCTCCTTGTGCCCTCCATCTTTCCCAACATCAGGGTCTTTTCCAGGGAGTCTTCTCTTCTCATGAGGTGGCCAAAGTCTTGGAGCCTCAACTTCAGGATCTGTCCTTCCAGTGAGCACTCAGGGCTGATTTCCTTCAGAATGGAATTCCATTATTACATCCATCAAAACTTATTTACACTCTTGACTTTATCTTAATGCTGCCAGTGTATTCAAATGTACACAATCCCCCACACACATATTCAATAAACGTTTTCCAAACTTATTTAAACGTATGTTCTTCTTGTTCTCTTATTCTATAAGTTTGGTCCGCAAGCTGCGCTTATTCCATCAGTTTGAGTTGCCATTCTTCTTTCGTTAGGACTTCACTCATTTTTCATTTTGGGGCTCACGAAACACGGGCCGCAGTGGTGGCATACATAAATAACCTTTTCTGACACCTGGGAATTTCCGACTCTTTGTATCAGGCCCAAGCAGCTATCTTCTGTGTCTCCATAACCTTGAAAGTGGACAGCCTCAGTCCTTTTACCTGGAAATAATAATAATAATAATAATAATAATAACAATTATTATTATTATTATTATTATTATTATTATTATTATTATTATTATTA
>JAXCMG010000011.1:34603130-34621189 GCA_034642415.1 Podarcis siculus
TATTATTATTATTATTATTATTATTATTATTATTATTATTATTATTAATACCCCACCCATCTGGCTGGGTTTCCCCAACCACTCTGGGCGGCTTCCAACAAAATATTAAAATACTGTAATGCATAAAACATTAAAAGCTTCCCTAAACAGGGCTGCCTTCAGATGTCTTCTAAAAGTTTGGTAGTTATTTTTATCTTTGACATCTGGTGGGAGGGCATTCCACAGGATGGGTGCCACTACCAAGAAGGCTCTCTGCCTGGTTCCCAAAACTTGGCTTCTCATAGTGTGGGAACCGCCAGAAGGCCCTTGGCACTGGACCTCAGTGTCCGGGCAGAACGATGGGGGTGGAGACGCTCCTTCAGGTATACTGGACTGAGGCCATTTAGGGCTTTAAAGGTCAGCACCAACACTTTGAATTGTGCTTGGAAACGTACTGGGAGCCAGTGCAGGTCTTTCAAGACCGGTGTTATATGGTCTCGGCAGTTGCTCCTTGAAGACTGTTTGGACATTGCTCCTGGCACACAACATGGCTGTATCTAAGTGGTAGAGCACATGTTCTGCATGCAAGAGGTATCTCCTGGCAGAACTAGGAAACTAGAATGCTGCAGAACTAGAATGCTGCTTCTGGTCCGTGCGAATAATATTGCACTACCCTTCTGCGCTTGAATCACTCCTGCAAATGATGACCTGAGGTGCCCTAACAAATGGAACCTGAAACAAAATGGATCCTCGCCACCTAACAGGAGTACTCACATTTAACATCATGTGGCTACTTGCCATGCTCAGTCATCACTGGGCTCTGCACGTGTGTTGGTGTTTTGCCCCTTGAAGCTGTTTTGTGTTTCAGTGACTCCATTTTGGTTCCAACCCTGTCGGCACTCAGCGCCTGAGTTTCCTTATTAGAGGGACTGAACACACTCTTATAGATGTTTTCTGAAAAGTGCGTCCCACTGCCTTCAAAGGAGCTTACTCCCAGTCCCAGGGCGTGTATGGGATTGCACATTTAAGAGTGTTGTCAACAGGAATCCCTTTCACAAGCAGATGAGCCCCTTTGCTTGTGAAATCAAGCTATCTTCTGTCATGTGAGTTACACACTGAAACTTGGCAAGTTGCAAGCCATTGCCAATCTGGCCAACAAAACACAGCCTCTCTCTCTTTCTCTCTCTCTCTCTGATTGCAGAATGATGAAATCCTCTTATGATTATGTGCATGGTTTACTGGAATAAATAACATTGGAATCTATTTATCCTTTTATCTCTGAGTCTGACAATTCTATGATTCTAAGATTCTTAATGTTAACGTCGTAACAGGGCAGTAGTGCTGTTGAAATATGAATGGAGATCTGTAAAGTCACATGGATTTCAATGAGAGAGTGCTTCAGTTTCTTCAGTTAAAGTAGTTTAACTGATTGGATCGGGCCTATTGAAATTATTGTAGCAGAAGACATGATCCAGCCACAACATAGCACTTATTCAAACAGGACAAAAAGGGTACCTTCGTTGAAGGTGGGCAAATCTTTCAATATATGTATATTCATGTATATGTGTGTGTGTGTGTATATATATATATATATATATGCAGGTTTTGGTGTCCTCGGGTGTCTTCCCGTGTAAAAGTTGGGGTGTCTAGGCGACGTTTCGACGAGGTCTCACTCGTCATCTTCAGGCTGGTGCTTTCGGCTTCTTGTTACTGGAACAGAGCAGGATCTCAGTGTTTGAGTTCCTATAAATACTGTTGAGGAGGTGTGGTGTATAGCCTCCAATGTTCTGGGCAGAGAGGAAGTTCCCAGGCTAGTGTGCCTTTTCTTCTTTTGTTTCTTAATTGCTTGAGGGATATCTTGAGTGATTTCTTGAGTGATATCCTGAGTACCACTTAGGTGGGTCATTAGGTGTGGATTAGTTGCTAAAGCCTTTGGCTCAGATATGTTGACGACACCTTTGTAATTTGGCCACACGGGAAGGAAAAACTGGACAGCTTCCTCACACATCTCAACAGCCTACACCCCAAAATACAATTCACTATGGAAATAGAAGCCAACAACCAACTTCCCTTCCTTGACGTCCTAATCTACAAAAAACCTGATGGCTCCCTAGGACACACTATCTACCGGAAAAAAACACACACCAACCGCTACTTACATGCACAATCACACCACCACCCTGCACAAATAAACTCCGTAGCCAAGACTCTCATCTCCAGAACCAAACGCCTGGCTGACAAAGACCACTTGACAACTGAGTTACAGAATCTCTCAAATGTGTTAATTGCCAATGGATACCAGCAAAACAGGGTTACGAAGCTAATCCAAAAAGAAACACCCCCCAAAAACCAAGACACAGAAGAAAACAATGGCATGGCCCTCCTTCCTTATATCAAGGGCACTACAGATAAAATTAGCAAAATCCTCCATAAACACAATATCAAAACAGCCTTTTGCGCCAACCAAAAAATAGCCAATATCCTCAGAAACCCCAAGGATAAAATCCAGTTGGAAAACCAAGGGGTCTATGAAATACCCTGCAAAGTCTGCCCAGCCACGTACATTGGACAAACAAACAGACGAATAAATGCACGTATCGCAGAACACAAGAATGCCGTCAAAAAAGAAGATAAAACTTCCTCTCTTTTCCAACACATGAAAGAAACAGGACACGAAATTAATTTTGCAGATTCCAAATTGCTCTCTAACATGGAACATCACCACAAGAGAATAATCATGGAAGCCATCGAGATAGAGAAACACCCTCACAACATGAACAAGCGTGACGACACATCCCGCTTGCCAGACATCTGGAAATTAGCCCTCCCCACAAAAACTGACACCAGATCCAGAGGCACACAGAACGCCATCACCAATCAACCACACCAGACCCAAACCCAGACCCTCTCCACAGATAAATTACAGACACCATCCAGTAGCCAAACCACGATGGCACCTCCGGATGCTGCACCCCCCTGCAATCCCTACACAGATCTGGCTGGCACTGGCCACAAAACCACAGCTCGCCCCTATACACGAAGCCAAGCCAGAGCACAACAAGCAGTACAGCCATCTTCTCAGAAAAACTCTTCACAAAGTTCAAGAGGTCAAGACACAAAGGCTTTAGCAACTAATCCACACCTAATGACCCACCTAAGTGGTACTCAGGATATCACTCAAGAAATCACTCAAGATATCCCTCAAGCAATTAAGAAACAAAAGAAGAAAAGGCACACTAGCCTGGGAACTTCCTCTCTGCCCAGAACATTGGAGGCTATACACCACACCTCCTCAACAGTATTTATAGGAACTCAAACACTGAGATCCTGCTCTGTTCCAGTAACAAGAAGCCGAAAGCACCAGCCTGAAGATGACGAGTGAGACCTCGTCGAAACGTCGCCTAGACACCCCAACTTTTACACGGGAAGACACCCGAGGACACCAAAACCTGCATTCCTGTACCCGTGAAAATCTACGAAAGCATATATATATATATATATATTCATGAAAATTCATCTGCATTTAGTGCAATTTTCTCCTAATATACTTCTGTATGCAATTTTGCTTTAATACAACACATTTTTGTAATGTACTTTTCACTAACCTAAGCATTTTTATGAACCTTTTCCCCAAGTATAAGCATGTTTCATACACATTACTTGGTTGGAGAACTCCATTGCAAAATTCAGAGAAGTGCACATTCAGGAAGATTGCTTTGTTCCACTTCACTTTTTCTCGGAAAGTGTACATCTGCCTTTAAATGCAAAGTGACTCCAAAATTTCCTGCATCCCTGGTCTTTGCAGAGCACACGGTTTTAACTAAGGAATTAGTTTGTGCAGTTGTAGTGATGGCCACCAGTTTGGAAGGCTTTGATAAAAGATTAGGCAAATTCGTGGAGGATAAGGCTATCAATGACTACTAGTCACAAGAGCTATGTTCTGCCACCATGGCAAGAGGCAATATGTGTCTGAAAATCAGCTGGTGGAAATCACAAGTGGGGAGAGTGTTGCTGTGCTCAGGTCCTGCTTAAAGGCTTACAACTGTCATCTTCTCGGATGATGGAGTAGACAGGACATTGGCCTGATTCAACGTGGCTCTTAACGCCCTT
This sequence comes from Podarcis siculus, assembly GCA_034642415.1. Classification (NCBI taxonomy): domain Eukaryota; kingdom Metazoa; phylum Chordata; class Lepidosauria; order Squamata; family Lacertidae; genus Podarcis; species Podarcis siculus. Next base: position 34,607,220 of record JAXCMG010000011.1, read on the forward strand.
AATTTTAAGCACCACTGAGTTTTCAATGGGAAGTTAATGCTGATTCTTAAATCATGCTTACTTCAAAGTAAGTCTATTTATGATTGCAATTGTATAGTCATACCTACATAGGAGTAAGGCCTGCTGAACAGAGTGGAATTTGCTTTTGAGTAAATATAAATCAAATTGCACTATAAAGACAAAGGTAAAGGACCCCTGGATGGTTAAATCCAGTCAAAGGCACTCATCTCGCTTTCAGGTCGAGGGAGCTGGTGTTTGTCCACAGACAGCTTTCCGGGTCATGTGGCCAGCAGGACCAGACCACTTCTGGCACAACGGAACACTGTGACAGAAACCAGAGCGCATGGAAACACCGTTTACCTTTCCGCTGCAGTGGTACCTATTTATCTACTTGCACTGGCGTGCTTTTGAACTGTTAGTTTGGCAGGAGCTGGGACAGAGCAATGGGAGCTCACCCCGTCATGGGGATTCAAACTGCCAACCTTCTGATTGACAAGCCCAAGAGGCTCAGTGGTTTAGACCACAGCACCACCCGTGTTGCACTATAACAGTGAGCCAACTTAAACCCTACACCACTGTTCTCTCACCTCCCCAGCCCCAATGTGGGGAGAGGATAATAACAATAATTCTGGCCTACCTCAGAGAGTTGCTGTAAGGATTGCCACGAAAATCTATGTGAAGTGCATTGAGCACTTTTTCAGTGATGTTGATGAGCGTGATTGACAAGAGACTGCTATGCTATTTCAGGTGCACAGCTGAATGCAGGAGGGTAAAAAATTAAATCCCCCCCCCAAAAAATGGCATGAGTAATGAATATGCTGGATTCCTTGCAAATAAACCTCTTAATTGAGATCACTTAAGAAGGGGGGGGGGAGAACATTGGCGTTTTTCTTTCCACAGTATTAATGTGCAGGTGTCATGCATAGCCAGGAAGTTGGCAAGGAAGCATACATTTCCACAGCCCTACCTGTCCCATTCCAACTTCAACACGCAGTGCCAAAAATTACAAATGTGAGGGTTCATGGGATGCTTTCTATTTCATTTCCAGGTCTTTTGCTAATAATGAGCACTCACACTTTACATTGTGGGTGCCCTTTGCAAGATCGCGCAAGGTGCTTCAGATCCCAGGGAACTTACTGGCACATAGCTGTCAACTTACAGATTTGAAAATAAGGGACCAGCAGCCTTGAAAATAAGGGATCAGCAGCCAAAATAAGGGATTTTCCAAGCACAGGTATGTTCAACTTCTGAGCCCCTCCGAGCCAAAGGCAGAAAGCCCAGCCAGCAGCCAAACAAAGCCTCAAGCGGTGGTTCCCACAGCGCAGCAACCCAGCAAAGGGGATGCAGCAAGGAAAACCACTGTCACCTCTCCACTGGGAAGCGCTGAGCAAAGGCGAGTCCCTGGGCAACGCGGCCAATTTAATCGGCACAAGGCATGCAAGCTCCACCCCCCCCCCCAGTCGTTCTTAGACTCCTTATTGGGTGAGCAACACAGCCAAGCAACACAGTTAGACCCTCCCTCCTCCCTGGCCGGCAGGGAGGGAGGGAGAGGAGCTGCTTCCTTTGAAACCCAGGAAATTTAAGGGACATCATCAGTAAGGGACAGCAGCGGGACACAGCGCTGGGATAAGGGACTTTCCCGCCAAACAAGGGACGGTTGACAGCTATGTACTGGCAACGAGGGACTGGCCTGCCTCTCAGTGTTATTCTTTGAAGGTTCACGGCCAACCTCAGTTGTCAAGTTACACTGCTTGGAGGTGGGGCCAGTTTTATAAATAGGGGGTGGAGCCAGCAGCAGCCACCAATGTTCCCTTTCCAATACTATGGCCTGCTGAGCAGATATTTTCAGTAAGGCTGCAACCATAACACCAAAGTCTCTTTGACGCATTGTTTTAGCATGGCCAGGCATGTTGTTCTTTCATATCCCCCTGCAGCAAAATCCACTTTTACCCTGTTCACATGCCATCAGGGTTGTTCTAATCTTTGCGCGGGGTGAGATCTGCTACCCCAGGGGTAGGCAACCTAAGACCCGGGGGGCGGATTCGCCCCAATCGCCTTCTCAATCCAGCCTGCTGATCAGCTTGTTTTTACATGAGTAGAATGTGTCCTTTTATTTAAAATGCATCTTTGGGTTATTTGTGGGGCCTGCCTGGTGTTTTTACATGAGTAGAATGTGTGCTTTTATTTAAATGCATCTCTGGGTTATTTGTGGGGCATAGGAATTTGTTCATTTTTTTTTTCAAAATATCGTCCGGCCCACCACATGGTCTGAGGGACAGTGGACTGGCCCACGGCTGAAAAAGGTTGCTGACCCCTGTGCTACCCCATGAGGAAAGTTTCCTACCCATCAATGGGGTAACAATTCTCTGGCTATGGAAGAAGAAGAAGAAGGAGGAGGAGGAGGAGGAGGAGGAGGAGGAGGAGGAGGAGGAGGAGGAGGGGGGGGGATGAGTTTGGACTTGATATCCTGCCTTTCACTCCCCTTAAGGAGTCTCAAATCAGCTAACAATGTCCTTTCCCTTCCTCCCCCACAACAAACACTCTGTGAGGTGAGTGAGGCTAAGAGACTTCAGAGAAGTGTGACTAGCCCACAGTCACCCAGCTGCTGCATGTAGAGGAGCGGGGAAGCAAACCCGGTTCATCAGATTAATTGTCCACCACTCTTTATCACTACACCACGCTGGCTCATTGTAAATATTTATTGCTCATAACTATTGGCCATGGCAGAAAATATGTCTTGCTACTTATGCAATGTCAGTCTTGTTTATCATGCCTGCATGCTCACTAAATATCCCAGTGTTGCAACAGTAGCCAAAGTGGTGCTTTGGGCTACAACTCCCATCAGCCTCAGGCAGCATGGCCAATGGTCGCGGATGATGGGAATTGTTGTCCAGAACATCTGAAAGGCACCACACTGGCTATCCCTGCAGAAGTGCATCATTACTGCTTGTTATGAGCTTCTCTCAATTTGACAAAGGCATGCATTCTAGTCATGTACCCCTTGGAATAAATGCAAGATGTTCAAGCATTTCTCTGCCCCATACAATTAAGCAGCTCATCAGTCAGGTGCTCCAGGGCTAACCACTAACGGAAGCTCAACTTTCTCAAGTCTTTATTAACACTGCATCTGTTTCTAACCACACCATTCCTTGGTGCAGAAAACTAGGGCATGTTGCACGACCCTCTTGACAGACTATGGAGGCAACATTTATTTACCCAAATTGAAACTGTTCTTGCACCTGTGTGCATCTGCTGTGGCTTTCTTGGCTAATCAACCCCCTTTTCATTTATCCTTTTTGCATGTGTCTTTCTTTCTTTTGGGAGGCGGTGGACTTGCAAACAAGACCACTCCAACCACAATCTTCAGCTATACAACTGACTTGAAGCGAGGGCCCATTAAGGAGGAACTGGCTGGGTCAATAAGCCTACATTCTAGGGTAGCAATGATGAACCTGTGGCCCTCTAGCAATGTTGCTGGACCACTACTCCCATCGCACCTGACCATTGGCCACGATGGCTGGGGCTGATGGGAACTGGAGTTCAAAAACTTCTAGAAGGGCTACAGGTTCCCCATACCTGTTCTAGGTTTAAGAGTCCTCTAACCTCCACTAGGGGATGCAGGTGGCGCTGTGGGTTAAACCACAGAGCCTAGGACTTGCCGATCAGAAGGTTGGCAGTTCGAATCCTTGCGACGGGGTGAGCTCTCGTTGCTCGGTCCCTGCTCCTGCCAACCTAGCAGTTCAAAAGCATGTCAAAGTGCAAGTAGATAAATAGGTACCGCTCTGGCGGGAAGGTAAACAACATTTCCGTGCACTGCTCTGGTTCGCCAGAAGCGGCTTAGTCATGTTGGCCACATGACCTGGAAGTTGTACAGTGGCTCCCTCGTCCAATAATGGAGATGAGCGCCACAACTCCAGAGTCGGTCACGACTGGACCTAATGGTCAGGGGTCCCTTTACCTTAACCTTAACCTCCACTAGACATCATTGCAAAGGGTAAGAAGTCAAGATGTGGTAGGTGCTAACAGCAAACAGTATCTAATTTATCCAAGCTGCAAACTTCAAGCAAACACAAAAGACCTTGGTGTCACACATGATCTATGGCTGCCAGATTCTTGGGATCAATTGGCAGAATCAAATGGTGGGGCCATTCATAATTTCCTGCAGATATAGGTGTTATTATCCGGCTTAGTTAGTTGGTTGAGTTCCCACCTTGTATTTCCACTTAATGGGCCCACCAAGCAGCCTGCAAGAATAACAGCTGGAACGATTAAAATCATAAGTGCAATAAAATATTCAAAATATGACCAATTTAAATTCCAGATAGCATAGGCCTGGGGGGAGCTGTGGCCCTCCAAACATTGCTGAACCACAACTCCCACCCCTCCAGCTATTGGCCATAATGGTTAAAGCTGATAGGAGTCATCGTATAGCAACATCTGGAGAGTGACAGGTCCTCCACATGCAGGACATCTTGGCTCAGCCCAACTCCAAGGCTTGCTGCATTACTTCAAAGAGAATTCAAACATGCAAACTCCAGTAAGAGCTGTTTGACCATGGAATGGGCTCCTACAGGAGGTTATGGACTCTCCTTCCTTGGAGGTTTCTAAGCAGAGGTTGGATGGCCATCTGTCAGGGATGCTTTACTTGAGATTTCAGCATTGCAGGGGGTTAGACTAGATGATCCTCAGGACCCTTCCAACTCTTCAATTTTCTGATTCTATTATTCCTCCAGTCTAAAGTCATGGAGGAGGTTTACCACTTGGTGCTGTGCAGGTAACACTTGAGCACTTGCATTTCACATGGCCATTGGTGCACATGAACCCATGCAAATGAATCACCCAGGAGTCTAGACAGGATAGCAAAATGCAGTGTAGGAATTTTGGATTACTTGGAGCTGTACAAAGAAACAAACTGATCTCCACGTATCCAAAGGAGATTATTCAACAGCGTAGTTCTAAAAGGGGAAGAACCCAGATTTGAATATTTGTCAAAAGACCGAATTAATTGCATTTGATTTGCAGCATTGCAAAACAGCTGTCATCTCAACTCTACAAGCAGGGCAGATGGGTGAAGCGTCCATTTTTAAAGGCCCAGTTTCAGACATTGGAGGCAAATCTCAAAACATACTTTATTCTCTTCCTCCATCACGGGTCTGACCTCATGGTTGGACAGATGTCAAAGGAACACTGAGAAGGAGAAAGACTGGCTCTTAAATCGGGTTATAGCTTGTGGTTTCCTTCCCTAATTGAGTAATTAGCCCCAGATGGAGCTAGACACATTTCCCCAGGTTGGGACCTCCAGTGGTCCCCCAGGAGAAAACGGACAGCTGGTGTGAATTCTCCATTTCATGGTTTCTGCTAGACTGAAGCTTGAACTGGAACACCACCAAGTCCAAGTCTTCATGAGCCTCCAATGGAAATGCATATTCTCCATTTCCAGCGCGACAACTTGAACCTGTCTTCTTAATTATATGGGCATTAGTCGAAGCCAGAAAGGACCATCTGTTCATCACCTTACTCAAGTTCTGTCCCTCTGGGGGCTGGCTCATGGAGAATGCTTACACAGGTGCCTTTGTTCTTTGACTGGTGCTGTTGGACTTGAGTCAGCACAGGAGAGATCCAGGTTCAAATCCCTGCTTAGCCATGAAGTTTAGAGGGTGTCCTTGGGCAAATCCAGCCTGTGTGAAGTAGTCCGGGTCTTGAGCCAGAGACTCTAGCAAGCAGGTGTTGACATTCTGCAGCGCCATGTTGGTTCGCCAAATGAGGCAGCTTTCCCCCCGATCTCTGCTCCACTGCACCACCAGTGCATCTGGCAAAAGGCGGTACTGCGGGCACAAGTTTAGCTGATGTTAGGTGGCAGGACAGACAAAGCTCTATAGCAGTTCTGTGCTATCCTATGCTTCTAATCTGAGTAACTTGTTGCTTGCATTAAAATTAAGATGCTCCTAGACTGTTCACACCTACCCACTCAACTACCTGCTGGCTGCCTGATTTGCCTCAAGGTCCAGCCCAGACACAGCCTAGCTCAGTGGTGTCCAAACTTTTTTCAAAGAGGGCCAGATTTGATGAAGTGAAGGGCCGTGAGGGCCAACCAAAGGACCAACCAAACTACTTGTTGAGCTTTTTTTAGGATTTTACTGCCACAGGGACCGGATTAAACCAACTGGCGGGCCAGATTAGGCCCCCAAAACGGACTTTGGACATGCCTGGCCTAGCTTTTCTCAAAGTGGTGCCAAATCTTGTAAAACGCTTTGGAAAGTGTCATAGAAACAATTTGTAATATTTCATAATGAGCACTGTTCATCAAGTGGGTGTTCTTAGTACACAGCTGGGTTCAGCTTTCCCTGCCTCATAAGTTCCAAAACCCACCATTACAAAAACTTTTGTGACTGACATGGAGGTCTATTTATTGATTCAACTTATTCGTCACTTGTCACCCAAAGGGTTTCCAAGCGACTTACAATCAAAAATATACATTATGCCACGGAAAAGAGGGCATTATATAAAACACATCAATATTCCATACAACATACTGGGGAAACAAAAGCAAAACAGAAAACGTTTGCAGAATGCAACCAATAAACAAAACCACCCACTTCCTGCATTAGAGGGGGTTGGACTAGATGACCCTCGGAGTCCCTTCCAACTCTACAATTCTATAAGTCTATGAACTAGCAGGTTGAAAGGATCACCCAGTATTCACCCTAGTCAAAGCATCTTCCAAAACACGTGATTTCAACATGTGTTTCTTGAACATGGCAATATAAAGGTAAAGCAAGCATATTTTAACTTTAAAATAATAATAATTACCAATGTAATAATTGTGCACAACAATAAATTAATGAGGTGATTATGTGTGCAGCACATGTTATAATGCTGTTGATCCCTGGATTATTCTGGATGAGGGTGATCTGTGCTTTCACCTGACAGATATTGGTAGCTTCTCTGAGAAGTTATTATTTATATTATTATTCTTTTTAGTTTCTGTGCGCTGCTCTGGTTTTGCCAGAAGCGGCTTAGTCATGCTGGCCACGTGACCCGGAAAAACTGTCTGCAGACAAACGCCAGCTCCCTCGGCCATTAAAGCAAGATGAGCGCCGCAACCCCAGAGTCGTTCGCGACTGGACTGAACTGTCAGGGGTCCCTTTACCTTTAGTTCTATCATTAGATTGAGGCCTCATTCACTCCATAAATTTGAAGCATTATGAAACCACTTTAAACTGTCCTGGCTTCCCCCAAAGGATCCTGGGAGGTGTAGTTTGCTAAGGGTGCAAAAGGTTGTTAGGAGACCCTCATTCCCTCACACACCCCCAGCAGCAGTTCCCATAATTCCCTGGGAAGAAGGATTGAACAACTCCAAGAAACTGTAGCTCTTGTGAAGGAATAAGGGTCTCCTCACAACTCTCTGCACCCTTAACAAACTAGATCTACGGGTGGCGGAGACAAGATGCTTAAATTCCAATACAGTGGTACCTCGGGTTACAGACGCTTCAGGTTACAGACTCCGCTTACCCAGAAATAGTACCTCAGGTTAAGAACTTCGCTTCAGGATGAGAACAGAAATTGCGTGGCGGCGGCACAGCAGCAGCAGCAGGAGGCCCCATTAGCTAAAGTGGTACCTCAGGTTAAGAACAGTTTCAGGTTAAGAATGGACCTCCGGAAGGAATTAAGTTCTTAACCTGAAGTATCACTGTATCCAATAGGTCCATTGGTTAGAAAATGGTGCTGATAAGACCACGGTTGCAGGTTTGATCCCCATATCGGACAGCTACATTGCATTGGGGGGAGGGGTTGGACTAGATTGTCTTCAGGGTCCCTTCCAACTCTACAATTCTATGATTCTACTATTCCATCTATTTTGGGAGTCTGTCCCATCATTCACAGATACAAGACGGGTCCCGATGTTTTGCAAAAATTCTCTGCCTGTTTGTTTTATATGCAGTCTTCTCCGCCATATCACAGGGAGGCTTCAGACATTATTTTCCACATTTTGTGCCCTTGATATATCAAAATGCCAGACCGTGATCCATAATTCCCATGGGATTTGCAAGTTTCCTCCCCCATCTCTGCTTATGCTTGGGCTCTGTCATCTGTAACATTTCTTGAATGCTGCTCAGCTTGTGCAAACCAAGATATACTTTCAAATCTTTCAAATCTTCAACATGTCCTAAAAAAAAAAAAACCAGCAAGGTTTACCAGAGAGATGAATAAGGGTAGAGAGAAGAGACTGAAAGCTCTTCTATCAGTCTGCGAGCAAACAAAGTTAATGGCACTTCCATGTACCCAAAGATTAAATGTGATTAAGCGTTCCCAGTTTGGGGAAAGAGAGTAAAGTGGGAAAACACCCATAGACAGAGAATAAAAGTGTTGCAAGTTCTTAGTCATACTTCTTAAAATAACTGCCATTGTGTGAGGCTTAAAAAGGCATGGAGAAAAGATTTTGTGGCCGAATTAAGCTTATTTGTTATTCTTTTAACATAGGAACAAGACTAAAGGAAAAGCTGTTAGTCAACATTGTCTTAGAAGATAATGGCTTTCAGATAAGAGCATATAAGGGTCAATAGGAAGCTTTGGTAAATATCTCGGTTGATTGGCATGCCTCTTTATATAAATATATATAGTCACCTTTCCATTTCCCCCCCTTCTTCCTTTAATCCTACTGTATTTGGATTTATTATTAACTGATAAGAAAATAACTAGCAGAAGCACCCATGACTGTGGCTCTGCACTTGCTACACTTTTATTTACAGTATGTATAGCCTGTCCTGCGTTGAATATTTCCAATCCCAGAGCAGGGAACAAAGCAATAAAATAAACACCAAAACAGCAATAAAAAAATCATATAAGCAACAGTTTAACAATTCTGTTATAAGGTCAAAAAATCAAAACTATAATAGCGAACGTTTACATTTCCAGTTCAACCAAATTCCCAGGTAAAAGCAAATACAAAATAGATTCAAACAAATTAAACAACCAATGGTCTTAGCAACAGTTCCCACTTCCGCCGAAGAATCCTGGGAACTGTAGTTTGCTAATGGTGCTGTGAACTGGAGCACTGTGAGGGGTTAAACCAGGCTTCTTCAAGCTCAGCCTTCCAGATGTTCTTGGCCTACAACTCCCAAGATCCCTAGCTACAGGACCAGTGGTCAGGGATGATGGGAATTGTAGTCTCAAAACATCTGCAGGGCCGAGCTTGAGGAAGCCTGGGTTAAACGATGAGGGAAAAATGAGAACCCATCTCAAATTTTATTTTATTAATGCCCAGCCCTTTTCAGTCCCCAAAGTTCCTCGTTGGAGACTTTTTGTAGAAGACAGGACAACAATGAATAAACCATGCATAAAACATATTTAAAAATAAAACATTTGAAACACAATCTCAAACATTTGAAACACAATCTCATTGCTGTTATTGCAGACGCTAAATAATATTTATTTTTTCCCCATATGCAGACATAGCAACATGTTTCCTGGTAAACAGCTCAAAAACATCCACTTCAAAGTCATTGCAAGAAGTCTCCTTTTTTGTCACTTCCGTTGGGTGCTTTCTATTCTTCCTGTTTGTGCCCGCTCCCCCTAGCATTTGTCACCTGAGGTGGCGGCCTCATTCCACCTAATGATGTTGCCACTTTTGTGACAGCCAAAATCAGACGCCTGAGGCAGTCGCCAAAGGATACCTAATGGTAGGGCAGGTCCGATGTCTAGTTTGGCCCTGAAGTGGACCTGCACCCCGACACAATTCTACCATCTCATCTGCTGCTCAGGACAAATAGGCCTGAAAAAACAGCCGAGAATTTGGGACTTCCTGCATTCTCTCTCTCTCTCTCTCTCTCTCTCACACACACACACACACACACACACACTTTGCTTTGTGCCTTGCTTCCTCTTGCAAATCCTCTCAGCTTCACACCAGTCCAGACCAACATTGAGTAGATCAGGGGTCGGCAACCTAAGGCCCATGGGCCACAAGCAGCCCAGCAGGGGTCATTTAACCAGCCCATGGACCCCGCCACCAGCTTGGTCGGCTCCCGTGCGCCACGCTAAACTGGCACGGAGCAGAGCGGGGACAGCCTTCCGTGACACTGGCTGGCTTCCCATTGGCTGCAGGAAGCTCCTGCAGCCAATGGGAAGCTGCGCACGCCTCCTCCGCACCGGAAGAAGCACCAGAAATAGCCTTTGTGCATGCGTGCGCATGCATGCACGTGCGCGTGCACTCCAGCCCACAGCAGCGTCTGCAGGACTGTGAACCGGTCCAAGCCACAAAAAGTTTGCCAACCCCTGGAGTAGATCATTGGACAGGGAGGTGGAAGGGAGCAACTGTTTCCTTTCTGGGGCCGGCACTACTATTAGACAGAGGGAGGTTGTCGCCTCAGGCAGCTGATTTAAGTTGCCACGAAAGGCCAGCAGATTGCTATTTCTTAAATGAATCGTTTAATAAATAAATCCTGTCAGGGAGAGGCACTGTCAGGTGCCAAAATAACCTGACTGGCTTTAAGCATTATATTCCCTTTGACTTTGTAAGGCTTTGCTGCACTGCCTCAGGCCACAAAATGTCTTGCGCCTGCCCTGCTCCCTTCATAAGCAATGCGGAGAATAACAAGCACTCTTCAGCACATTGTTTTGCATCAGGGTTTTGTTCCATCACACTGCCTATTCAGAGCCGTGGCTTATTCTTGTGACCCGGCCATTCGATGCTCGGAGGGTCTTTCGGCCTTGTTTGTTTTCTCCTTGGGGTTTTTACATTGTGGTGAAGGATGACACGAACGGGGTGTGCATTGTCAACAAACGTGTGGAGCAGAGGTCACCTCAGTGCCAAAATGTGCAGAGACCCAGTGCTCTGAGGCACAAACTCCTTTTTTTAAATTCCTCTCTCCCCATTCTCCTTCCTTCGTAGCAATGCCCAAAAGTGATCTCACTGGAGAGTGGAGAATTAATAGGAATCTAGTATGAGCGAGGTGTACATGCAGAGGCCAGAATAAAACTCTTCGGTTTGTATGCAAGACAGGGGTGTATTTAGCTAAAAAGAATATCCTTGTGCTGGAAATCCTTGGCAGCTTTGGGGGGAGTGAGGTAGAGAGAGGGAAGGAAGCAGAGGGAGGTAGAATTCGTTAAGGGAGGATGAGGTGATGATAACATAATTTCCTAAACTGGTTGCTAATTAACCACAAATCTGCTTTTGTAGGGATTCCTTCAACGGGATGCCATACAGGATTTTATTTTTTCCCCTATAGCCAGGAATAAACCCCCGACGAAGAAAGCAATTTGTAATAATTGCACAGAACAAGAAAAATCAACCCAGTTTCCGCACTACTTTTAAGGTTTACTTCCTCTCCTCACCAGCAAGCTTGAAACTAAATATTTGCAGCCCAAAACTGGAAACTACAAGAAGTTCCTACCATTGTGGAGTGGCAGTCAAAAATGATGGACTATGCAGAGCTAGCCAAACTGACCAGAAGAATTCAGGACCAAGACAACCAGAGATTCCAGGACAATTGGAATAAATTTATTGAATATTTAAAGGAAAGTTGTGAAAATTTAAAAACACTAGCAGGACTGAAGTAACTCCTACAATGTAAAATGGATATGATGTGATGGTAAAATATGCAAATGGATTTGATAAACAATACCAGCTGAAGGGAGGGAGGTCACAAGCTTGGCAGACCAAAAAAGGTTCATATATTGATTAATGTATGGCAAGAAAGATTATGCAAAGAAAATAATAAAAAATTATTTGGAAAAAAAAGAAAAAAAGAAACTAAATATTTGTCGGATTATTTTGATTGTTAGCCGCCCTGAGCCCAGCTTCGGCTGGGGAGGGCGGGATATAAATAAAATTTATTTATTATTATTATTATTATTATTATTATTATTATTATTATTATTATGTCAGAGGAGGATGTCTCCTTCCTTGTGGTTATCGCCTTCATTGACTTTCATTTCCTTCACCGTCCTTGGTCTTTTTTCAAATGCTTAACATGCCTATGAGTTTTAAAAGAAAAACTCAGTCCACACCTCAACCTATGTCCCTGATAAGTCTGCCCTTTTCTTTTCTTTTCTTTTCTTTTCTTTTCTTTTCTTTTCTTTTCTTTTCTTTTCTTTTTTACTTTTTGGCTGCTTACCTTACCAGAAAAGTCAGTATACCTCATAACACAAGTACTCACCTTTCTGAGTGTGCTCAGTTTCTCATTGCCGTTCATTCTGCCCTCGTCAAACCTTGATTTCCTTTTTTTTAAAAAAAAAAAAAAAGCTGATTATGTACATGTCAACATCCAGTGTCTTGTTCCCATACTCTTTACTTGTTTCTAAACTGGAGATGACCTAAACATTAAGCCCAGTTTTACTTATTTATTTAGTCAGGCAGGAGACGTCCAACAGTCTTAGCAGAAAGTGTGTCCACTTACATACCCTCCAACATTTCTCTGCTGAAAATAAGGATGTCTTATTCTATTATTATTATTATTATTATTATTATTATTATTACCCCCACTCTGGGCAGCTTCCAACATACATAAAAACATAATAAAACATTAAACATTAAAAATCTTCCATATACAGGGCTGCCTTCAGATCTCTTCTAAAGCAGGGGTCAGAAACTTTTTCAGCCAGGGGGCCGGTCCACTGTCCCTCAGACCTTGTGGGGGGGTGGAGTATATTTTGGAAAAAAATTATTAACGAATTCCTATGCCCCACAAATAACCCTGAGATGCATTTTAAATAAAAGCACACATTCTATTCATGTAAAAACACGCTGATTCCCAGACCATCCACGGGCCGGATTGAGAAGGTGATTGGGCCGGATTCGGCCCCCAGGCCTTAGTTTGCCTACCCATGTTCTAAAGGCTGTATAGTTTCTTATTTCCTTGGCTTGGGGGTCTCATAATTCCGAACCCTCCAACATTTCTCCGATGGTAATAGGGACGTCCTAAGGGAAAGTGGGAGGGATGCGGGTGGCGCTGTGGGTTAAACCACAGAGCCTAGGACTTGCCGATCAGAAAGTTGGCAGTTCGAATCCCCGCGACGGGGTGAGCTCCCATTGCTCGGTCCCTGCTCTTGCCAACCTAGCAGTTCGAAAGCACTTCAAAGTGCAAGTAGATAAATAGGTACCGCTCCAGCGGGAAGATAAATGGCGTTTCCATGCACTGCTCTGGTTCGCCAGAAGCGGCTTAGTCATGCTGGCCACATGACCCGGAAGCTGTACGCCAGCTCCCTCGGCCAGTAAACGAGATGAGCACCGCAACCCCAGAGTCGGCCACGACTGGACCTAATGGTCAGGGGTCCCTTTACCTTTACCTTAAGTGAAAGTGGGACATTTGGGGATCAAATCAGAAACCAGGACGGCTTTTGTAAATCCAGCACTGTCCCTGGAAAAGAGAGACAACCAAGGAGACTGTAAATAGGGACAACCCCAAACCCTGTAAATCCAAATTTTGAAGAGGAGTTTCCATTCAAGATGGACACTTTTCATTAAACTCTACTTATCATGAAAGGAGCCACTGTTTCCCATGAAGGAGGACAAACAGCTGGGCAGTTCTAAACAGATAGTTTACCTGGCCAGGGAAAGAGGGGGTTATAAAAGGCAATGCTACGCCGTATTTTATTGCCAGATTTTTATTTTATTGGGAGGCGTTTCCTCTGCCGAAATGTGAACTCTCTGTGTCCATCCAGAGAGGGGAATGGTCAAGCTGGGGGCATGAAAGTCTTTGAACTGTGTCTAAGTACCGGTTCTGTTTACTCTGAGGAAGGAAACTGTCAGCCTCTGTTTGTTCAGAGTGAGTCAAATGACAATGCATCTGATGGTGTTTGGGAGTGGAAGAACGGTGGCACATCAAGGATAGGAAGCCAGACGTTTATCACGGGATTAGCCAGAAAATAATCAGGAGGCCTCTGGGCACTTCTTGTTTGCTGTGAAACCCGAGAAAAGATGGGTTTCTTTCTTTCTTTCTTTCTTTCTTTCTTTCTTTCTTTCTTTCTTT
>JAXCMG010000011.1:34630981-34678877 GCA_034642415.1 Podarcis siculus
GATAGATAGATAGATAGATAGATAGATAGATAGATAGATAGATAGATAGATAGATGATAGATAGATGATAGATATAGATGAGAGAGAGATGCATTTCAGTTCCCACGTTGTTTCAAGAACTGCCAATTAGGTAAGTCTGCAATGGAATGCAAGCTGAACTGAATTACTTGCCAAGCCTTGTGTGGCAATCAGGATCTGATCGTATAGCAATCAGTTCTTCGTGCAATCTTGACAACTGACATGTAATTGACAGTATTTCACAGTATCTGATATGTAGCAGATGATATCTGACAGCTAACATGCAGCAGCAGTTGGTATTTGATGGTATCTAACCAGAGGCTGTCAACATTTGACAGGATCTGACAGCTGGCATGCATTAGTAGTCAATATTGAGGCGCATCAGAAAGGTGACTCTCAACAGAACTTAAGCAAAGCTGATGTCGACTTTTGTTTGGCCACTTGACCAATCGAAATAGCCAGATTTTTGAAGTCCAAGGTAAATAGCAAAAAACAAAATGCAATTTTCTCACACTCTCAGTTCCTAAACAATGATAATTTCAGTTCTGTTCCAGGTAATTTATGTGAGGCAGGGTTCAACACAGTGAACTGGATATCTGCTCAGATTACATACTAGATCTATCTATAGCTCATCTGAGTTTCTGCGGATCAAAAGTGAGTCTCGAAACCTGCCTGTAGGCTTCTGTTGGCCACTGTGAGAACAAAATGCTAGCCTAGATAGACCTTTGACCTCATCTAGTACCACTCTTCTTATATCCTGACCAAGCAGGGTCTTCTCTGTAGTGGCATCCCATCTGTAGAATTATCTTCCCTCCAAGGTCCATCTGGTACCAACTTTAGCTCCCTTTCAGAACCAGGTTAAAGGTAAAGGTAAAGGGACCCCTGACCATTAAGTCCAGTCATGAACGACTCTAGGGTTGCGGCGCTCATCTCGCCACGTCCCCAGAACCAGGTTAAGGCCTGCTTATTTTCTCAGATGTTTTCGCTTGACTCTCCACTGTGCTATTGTAAGTGAATCAACCACTGTGTTTTTAAGACTGTGTGTTCATTGCATGATCTGTTCTTGTTTTATTAAGGTAACGATTGATGGCATGTATTATTTTATCCATGCCTTGAGATCAATTTGATATACCCCATTAAAAAAATTAAATAAATAAAATGTTCTTATCCAGTCTTGTAATGCCTTCATTATTTCCAAGATTCACAAGACTTCTTCCTAATGCTAGATTCCAAATATTGTCCCTCTGATGTCCCAGAACTACCTACCTTTCAACATTTCTCTGATGAAAATAGGGGTGTCCTGTTCTATTCTATTATTATTATTATTATTATTATTATTATTATTATTATTATTATTATTATACTCTACCAATCTGATTGGATTGCCCCAGCCACTCTGGGCGGATTCCAAGATATATAAAAGTGTTATATGTTCATGTAACGCTAAATCAAACTATTTGTTGTTGTTGTTTAGTTGTTTAGTCGTGTCCGACTCTTCGTGACCGCATGGACCAGAGCACGCCAGGCACTCCTGTCTTCCACTGCCTCCCACAGTTTGGGCAAACTCATGTTGGTCTCTTCGAGAACACTGTCCAACCATCTCATCCTCTGTCATCCCCTTCTCCTTGTGCCCTCCATCTTTCCCAACATCAGGGTCTTTTCCAGGGAGTCTTCTCTTCTCATGAGGTGGCCAAAGTATTGGAGCCTCAGCTTCAGGATCTGTCCTTCCAGTGAGCACTCAGGGCTGATTTCCTTCAGAATGTTTGATCTTCTTGCAGTCCATAGGACTCTCAAGAGTATCCTCCAGCACCAGAATTCAAAAACATCCATTCTTCAGTGATCAGCCTTGTTTATGGTCCAGCTCTCACTTCCATACATACAAACCAAACTGTAGCTCTGCATAATTTGCAGCTGTCTTGCTCCTTCCTACTAGCACCTATGCCATGGTTTGTCTGCCACAATTAAGCCATGAGCAGGAAGCCAAGAATAAAATTCTGTTACAGGTGGTGGTTTGTTTGGAGTAAGACAAACCAAGACCCCATGTTTGCATGTAATGCTAAGCCAAACCATGGCTTAGCTCCCAGTAGCATGGCAGTGGCTGTGAAGAAGCAAGGAGGCCACAATCTTCAGCATATTGTCACTTAACCAAAAGTGGAAAAATTCAGTCCCGGGGGCAATTGCAGCCCTCTAGGAGGCCTCTGTCTGGCCCAGCCCCACACATCCTCCCTCCTCCTCCTCCTCTTCTCCTTCTTCTCAGCTCAACCTCCTCCTCCAGCTTGGTAACAGTGGAACTGGAGCAGAGAAACGTGATATTCCGGGACGATCTCTGTAATTCCAGGATGTCCCATGGAAATCTGGACACTTGAAGGGCATGAATCATACGAGCAACCACAGTGTTTCCAGGCACTGCTCCAAGTCTTGTTTGTGACCTACGAAGGCCCACTTGACTTGAGCAACCAGGCTACCTGGTAGACCACCTTCTCCCATGCACGCTGGCCTCCATTTTATGGTCTCTTCTCTGCGCCAGCAACCTTTGAGGCAAGTTTGGCAGAGATTTGAAACAGGGCCTTCTTAGTGGCTGCTCCTTGGCTCTGGAATTCCCTCCCGAATGAGGTGGTTTTCCTGTCTGGTGACTTTCCACTGCCAGGCAAAGACATATCATTGTCATTATTCAGACTGATCTAGACAGTAGCATCTCGTTGTGAGTTTGCCTCGTTTAGCGTCCATTTCATGGAACGTCCGCAGCAAGCTTGGATGTACCGGAACGGCAGAAGCGCAAAACTGCTCACATGCATGTGCAGAGCAGCGCTTTGTCAAATGTCCCTTTCATCAAGCGTCCGGGGCTCCAGAACGGATCCTGGACTCAAAACAAGGTACCACTGTAGTCAGTAAAGGTGCCTGTGGTGCGTTCTCCTTAACTGGTTTTCATTGGTTGGCCATCTTATATATGTGGTTATATTCTGACTGTTGTGTATTTATTTCCTTTCCACAGCTAGCCATATGTCCGTGATTAGTGTCTTAGGGGGAATTTGGGAAATTGGCAAAATGTCCCCCCAAAAAGCTCAACAGCTTCTTGTGTCTGGATTTTTACTTTCTGGAATATAGTAACCCTACTCTTGAGTGCCATTGATATGGAAACAATCTACTATGTAGGGTTGTTGTGAAAATCAGTTGTGGGGCAGACAGGACAAGTTAATGAACGCTTCCACGCCGAGGAAGGTTGGACTAAAAATGGAGTAAGCAAATTTAGCAAGAGGAGGAGTCATGGTTTGGGATGAAACAGGGGTGGAAGTGGGGTCAACAAGGGTGTTGCTAAAGAGGTGGGTTAACACACTTTGCAAGGATGGGGGTACAGCTCCTTCCTGACCCCCTCAGGCAATCAACTTAAGCCTTGAAGCATGAGATTTGATTACACTTTATCGTTGCTTTATCTTCCATAGTGACAAATGCTATTAACAGCCGCGCAGCAACTTATTCACGGTGAACAATATAACAATAATACCTATACCCGGGTTAACCATGCAGGAAATGTCACTTGCAAATTATCATTTCCAATTATCCAGTATTAATTTAAGGGACACAGTTATCAGTCCGGTTACAATATTCTTTTCATTATATGACCTTCTCTGTTCAAGAAAAGATGGCTTGCTTGCTTTATTTCACTGGTGTGTGTGTGTGTGTGTGTGTACGCACATTACTTTTCCTTTTTTTAAAAAAAGAGCACAATGTTAATACAGATCGCTGTGTTCTTTTCCCAGAAATAGTTCCTCACTAATTTAGGAGGTTTTATTCCCCCACCACCCAAAAAAGTTATTTATTTAATTATCAGAAATAGTTTTTAGCGTAGGTGTAAAAATTAATGGGGGGGGGACCAACAACAAGGTGGTTTGCAGCATAAAACCCAATGCAATAAAATAACAGTAACACTGACAACTATTCAAAGTTCAGCAGACCAAATGCTAAGGAAAGGCAGTGTAGAGTAGTGGTTAGTGTTGGACTAGGACCTGGGAGACCAGCGTTCAAATCTACACTCAGCCATGAAGCTCATTGGGTGGCCTTGGGCCAGTCACCAGTTTTCTGCCTAACCTACCTGGAAGGGCTGTGGTGGGGATTAAATGAGGAGGAGGACCATGTACTTCCCTGGCTG
Source organism: Podarcis siculus (assembly GCA_034642415.1). Lineage (NCBI taxonomy): Eukaryota > Metazoa > Chordata > Lepidosauria > Squamata > Lacertidae > Podarcis > Podarcis siculus. Next base: position 34,635,147 of record JAXCMG010000011.1, read on the forward strand.
TAGAATGCCTTCCCTTGTGAGGACCACCTGTCTCCATCATTACTGACTTTCGGGAGGAAATAGAAAGCATCCATGTTCGTCAAGGCATTTGATGTTTGAAGAATCCCATTCCTGGCATCCCAACGATAATCGGAGGAGGATTGTCTCTGGCTGCTTTTATAATGCTTAACTATAACTGATTTTAGATGTTTCTAACTGTACTTGTTTTTAGAATGTTTTAAATTATTATTATTATTATTATTATTATTATTATTATTATTATTATTATTATTATTTATATACTGCCCCATACCCAAAGGTCTCAGAGAGGTCCACAGAAAAGATCAACCACAATATATATAATCAAAATAAAAACAACAACCCAATAACACCCCCCCCCCAAAAAAAAGAGCCACATTTTTAAAGGGTATAGGACAGGCTTCCTCAACCTTGGCCCTTCAGGTGTTCTGAGACTACAATTCCCATCATCCCTGACCACTGGTCCTCCTAGCTAGGGATCATGGGAGTTGTAGGCCAGAAACATCTGGAGGGCCAAGGTTGAGGAAGCCAATTGAGGATGTCAATCAGATCCACCAAAGGCCTGGTTAAAAAGAAATGTTTTTGCCTGGTGCCTAAAGGTGTATAATGAAGGCACCAGGTGAGCTTCCCTGGGGAGAGCATCCCACAGACGGGGAGCCACTGCAGAGAAGGCAGTGCATTTGAAAATGTTGATGTATTTTCATTTTAGATTGGTGCATCCACCTGCTGACCTGAGCATCTTGGGAAAGAGGGGTAGGATATAAATTCAATAATAATAATAATAATAATAATAATAATAATAATAATAATTTATTTTTTATACCCTGCCCATCTGGCTGGGTTTCCCCAGTCACTGTGGACGGCTTCCAACAAAATATTAAAATACAATAGTATATTAAACATTAAAAGCTTCCCTAAACAGGGCTGCCTTCAGATGTCTTCTAAAAGTCTGGTAGTTGTTCTTCTCTTTGACATCTGGTGGGAGGGCGTTCCACAGGGCGGGCGCCACTACCGAGAAGGCCCTCTGCCTGGTTCCCTGTAACTTGGCTTCTCACAGCGAGGGAACTGCCGGAAGGCCCTTGGCATTGGACCTCAATAAATAATGAAAAAAGAAATTCAGGCTCTGAGCCTTGGTGATAAATTAGATGGCGATGATATTGTTCTGGGGCTGGGAGGAGGGACTGCTACGTTCTGAATTCTTTCAACAAGCATAAGCTCATTTGTGGTTACTGGGCTCGGAGCGATTACTCCTGCAAGCAGACCCGGCTGTGTCGTACCAGCAAACCTCGTGCCTTTCTGCTCCTTCTTCCTCCCCCCCCCCCTTTCAGTTTGTGGCTGGCTCTGTGTTTAACGCAAAGAAAGGAGTTAACAAAACAAAGCAAAATTGAATGACTGCATCACACCTTGAAGGAGATGAGGAAGCCAGATAAGGAGCTCTGGGTGTTTATCTTTGACAGCCATTATAATACGGAATTAGATAGAAATGTAATGAAATCCCTCTGATGACATATTCTCCACAGGCGCACACACACTTTCTCTTTGTAATAGCGGTTGGCTGAGGAGCTGGCAAGGCGAGGAGACGAGGCTGGGAAATGGTGACCGCTGCCCAGGAGCCCCTTAAAAGGAAGGGGGCTGCGGTCAACAAGAAAAAGTCGGACACCTGTCTTGAATTACCACTTGGCTGTGAAGTTGCCATTTTTGGTCAGACAAAATAAAAGACAGGTTGAGGGGCACACACTCTCTCATGACACCAAACCCTTCCCCCCTTTGTGGAGGGGTGGCAGAGGGGGTAAAGGTAAAGGACCCCTGGACGGCTAAGTCCAGTCAAAGGCGACTATGGGGTTGTGGGGCTCATCTTCCTTTCAGGCTGATGGAGCTGGCATTTGTCCACAGACAGCTTTCCAGGTCATGTGGCTGGCATGACCAAACTGCTTCTGGTGCAACCGAACACCATGCTGGAAACCAGAGTGCACAGGAACACCATTTACCTTCCCGCCACAGTGGTAACTATCTACTTGCACTGGCCTGCTTTCAAACTGCTAGGGTGGCAGGAGCTGGGACCAAGCAACCGGAGCTCACCTGCCATAGGGATTTGAACCACCGACCTTCTGATCAGCAAGCCCAAGAGGCTCAGTGGTTTTGACCACAGCACCATCTAATCCAACCCCCTGCAATGCAGGAATCTTTTGTCCAACCTATTTATCTACTTGCACTGGCGTGCTTTCGAACTGCTAGGGTGGCAGGAGCTGGGACAGAGCAATGGAAGCTCACCCCGTCATGAGGATCTTCGAACTGCCGACCTTCTGATTGGCAAGCCCAAGAGGCTCAGTGGTTAAGAACACAGCGCCACCCACATCCTTTATTTCACATGAAATAAGGCCAGACTCTCTCTGTTTTGGAAGAGGCATGCTCTTGCCACGTGCGCCTATATTAAGTTATATATGGGAGCTGGCTAAGAAAGGGCTGGTGCCCCTCTATTCTTACAGCAACTATCCGTATGTATGTACAGTTTTAATTCTATCTCATAGAATCATAGAGATGGAAGGGACCCTGAGGAAAACTTTAAAGATGTGCCCCCCCACCGTAATTTCCATAACAGTTGAAAAACTTACAGAAGAAATTAGAGTGCTTACAGAACAACCCTACCTGTACACCAATGTCCCTTTGCCACAGCTAGAACTGTATACACTTATAACAGGTAAAACGGTAAAGGACCCCTGTGTGGTTAAGTCCAGTCAAAGGTGACTATGGGGTTGCAGTGCTCATCTTGCTTTTCAGGCTGAGGGAGCCAGCGTTTGTCCACAGACAGCTTTCCAGGTCATGTGGTCAGCATGACTAAACCGTTTCTGGTGCAATGGGACACCGTGACGGAAGCCAGAGCGCACGGAAATGCTGTTGACCTTCCCGCCACAGCGGTACCTTACATGCACTGGCATGCTTTCAAACTGCTAGGGTGGCAGGAGCTGGAACAGAGCCATGGGAGCTCACCCTGTTGTGGGGATTTGAACCGCTGACCTTCCAATCAGCAAGCCCAAGAGGCTCAGCGGTTTAGACCACAGCACCACCCACGGAAGGGGCCAAGCGGCGGTGGACCCACACCATGCTAGACCGGAGTGCGGCAGCCGAGGAGGAGCACCAGTGAGAGGGAATGAAGGAGAGGACGAAGGAAAGAGAGGAGGTTGCTCCTTCCCTCTTCTCTCTATTGCCACTTGTGCCAGGACAGGTTCTTCATCAACAGCACCAACAGCGACACAACCACCATTTTGTGTCGACCGAACTCTACTACAGGAAAAAAGGCATCCCGTTTGAACTCCAAACAGGACAGGGGATACAGGATGGGGTGATCCCATTTTTCTAGGGGTGGGTAGCAACCCTATTTGTCTGCAACCTTTATTTAACGATTACAATTCATCAATAATTTCTCTGAGCAAACAGTTGGGAGGGACCAGGATGGCTCTCCTCCACTCAATGAACAGTTCTGGGAAGCTCACCTCAGAAAAGGAGATTGCAGAGTAGGAAAAGGTTCAAAAAAGGGGGGAACCCAGAGGAGCTGTACTGGTATTCCCCTATGTGGAATACCAGTAAAATGGACATGTGGTGCTTTTTCCGTATTTGCTTCTGGCCATCTGTCATGGATGCTTTAGCTGAGATTCCTTCATTGCAGGGGGTTGGACTGGGTGACCCCCAGGGTCCTTTCCAATTCTACAATTCTATGATTCCATGGCCCTGCCAAACACTGGCTCTTAGCCCTCAGAAAGTTGGCGAAAAGGGAACGTGGCCTTCGCACCAAAAAGAGGTTCCCTACCCATAGAAAGGGAAGAAATGGAGGCAAGTTAGAGATTTTACTTTCTTGGGCTCCATGATTACTGCAGATGGTGACAGCAGTCATGAAATTAAAAGACGCCTGCTTCTAGGGAGAAAAGTGATGACAAACCTAGACAGCATCTTAAAAAGCAGAGACATCACCTTGCCAACAAAGGTCCATATAGTTAAAACTATGGTTTTCCCAGTAGTGATGTATGGAAGTGAGAGCTGGACCATAAAGAAGGCTGATCACCAAAGAATGGATGCTTTTGAATTATGGTGCTGGAGGAGACCCTTAATTATAAAAGCAGCATAAAATACGGTATAAAAACATGAATAACAATAAAATTCAAAAATAAAAAATCAATTAGATATTTTGAATTATGGTGCTGGAGGAGACTTTTGAGAGTCCTATGGACTGCAAGAAGATCAAACCTATCCATTCTTAAGGAAATCAGCCCTGAGTGCTCACTGGAAGGACAGATCCTGAAGCTGAGGCTCCAATACTTTGGCCACCTCATGAGAAGAGAAGACTCCCTGGAAAAGACCCTGATATTGGGAAAGATGGAGGGCACAAGGAGAAGTGGACGACGGAGGACGAGATGGTTAGGCAGTGTTCTTGAAGCTACAAACATGAACTTGACCAAACTGCGGGAGGCAGTGGAAGACAGGAGTGCCTGATGTGCTCTGGTCCAAGGGGTCACAAATAGTCGGACACCAACTAAACGACTAAACAACAACAACACCCATATTTTATTACCACAGCAGTCCACTAAAAGGTTTCGTCTTCCGCCTCTCCTTGTCTGAAAAATGGGTTGAGGTGGCAAGCAGAAAAAGCCGCTGTAAGCAGCCAACACAACCTTTGTACCTTTCTCCTAGTAAGATTTTGGCACATCCAAAGTTCTGAACAAGAATTACGATCGTATGCTAATTAAGACTCCTATCGCTGCTTTAAAGTCATTTTTTAACCTGCGTTTCATGGTGAGATTGAACAGCCTTTGAAGAAACCATCTGGCAGAGCCACAAATACTGAAATGCGGGGAGGTGGTTCAGCGGCATTTGCTGATATAATGGCAGAAAGGTTTAATGTTCTGGCTAAGTGGAGAAGGAACAGTTCCTCCCAGCCTTGAAATCTGTTGGAGGGTTAGCCTAATGAGAGCGCAAAAGGGTAAAGCGAGTCTCATGTGCAAACATATCAAACTGTTAACGTTGTTGTGTGCCCAAACTAATATGAGGCCTGCACAAAAGTCCCTGGAACATAAAGGCTGAAGTGACAGCTGGAAAAACCTGGCCAGGAATGAATGATTTGTACCCGCAAGTCACCTGACTCTTGCAGCGAGGTCAGAGGGGGCATGGCTCAGTGATAGGGCACTTGCCTTGCATGCAGAAGGTCCCAGATTCAATCCTTGGCATCTCCCTTCTGCAATCCTGGACAGCTGCTGTTGGCTGGGGAATTGATTGATTGATTGATTGATTACATTTATATAGCAACTTTCCTCCAAGCAGCTCGGGGCGACAGACATGACTGAACTGGACTGTTCCTCAAAAGCATGGGTAGGCAAACTAAGGCCCGGGGGCCGGATCTGGCCCAATTGCCTTCTAAATCCGGCCCGCGGAAGGTCCAGGAATCAGCGTGTTTTTACATGTTTTTACATGAGTAGAATGCGTGCTTTTATTTAAAATGCATCTCTGGGTTACTTGTGGGGCATAGGAATTTGTTCATTTCCCCCAAAAAAAATATAGTCTGGCCCCCCACAAGGACTGAGGGACAGTGGACTGGCCCCCTGCTGAAAAAGTTTGTTGACCCCTGCTCATAAGGCTTGAACATACTCAGCTCCCTCAATCATTCCTCATATGGCTTTGTTTCCAGACCCTTGAACATCTTGGTTGCCCTCCTCTGCACACGTTCCAGCTTGTCAACACCCTTCTTAAATTGTGGCACCCAGAATTGGACACAGTATTCCAGGTGTGGTCTGACCAATGCAGAATAGAGCGGTACTGTTACTTCCCTTGATCTGGACACTAGACTTCTGTGGATGCAGCCTAGAATAGCGTTAGCTTTTTTGCTGCTGCATCACACTGTTGACTCATCTTAAGCTTGCAGTCCACCAAGACCCCTAGATCCTTTCCACATGTACTACTGGCAAGCCAGGTATCCCCCCCATCTTATACTTGTGCAGCTGGTTCTTCCTGCCTAAGTGCAGAACATTACCTTTGTCCCTATTGAAATACATTTTGTTAGTTTGAGCCCAGTTCTCCAATCTGTTAAAGTCATCTTGAATCTCGATTCTGTCTTCTGCAGCATTAGCCACCCCTCCCAGTTTTGTGTCATCTGCATATTGCATGAGTAGCCCCTCAATTCCTTCATTTGCACTTTCCAAGGTCATCTGCAACTATAGGAGCGCATGGCCCCATCTGTATGAATCCCTCTACAAGTCTCAGTAGAATGGCAAAACCAGCATTTTGCATTACTTGGATCTGTACATGGAAACAAAGGGATCTCCGGGTTGCCAAATGGCAATATTCAACGGTGTTGTTCCCAAAAGGGAAGGACCCAAATTTGATTATTTTCCAAAAGAACAAAGTAATTACATTTGAATTATGGTGCTGGAAGAGACTCTTGAGAGTCCCATGGACTGCAAGAAGATCAAACCTATCCATTCTGAAGGAAATCAGCCCTGAGTGCTCACTGGAAGGACAGATCCTGAAGCTGAGGCTCCAATACTTTGGCTACCTCATGAGAAGAGAAGACTCCCTGGAAAAGACCCTGATGTTGGGAAAGATGGAGGGCACAAGGAGAAGGGGACGGCAGAGGACAAGATGGCTGGACAGTGTTCTCGAAGCTACCAGCATGCGTTTGATCAAACTGTGGGAGGCAGTGGAAGACAGGAGTGCCTGGCGTGCTCTGGTCCATGGGGTCACGAAGAGTCAGACACGACTAAACGACTAAACAACAACACAATTACATTTGATTTCCAAAACTGCAAAACAACTGACAGGAGCTGGAGACCAGGAATGTCTAGGGGACCACAAGTTCCCCATCCCCAACTTAACACCACTGTGGTCCCTCTTACTGCCACCCTGAGCTGCTTCAGGAAGAAGGACAGGATATAAATTCCATAAATAAAATTATTATTATCAGCCACTTGCATCTCTCAGTCAAAGCAGAAAGATTTATCTGGAAAGTCTTGATCAGTGAAATTCAAGATCATGTTTCCAACTGGGAGAAAACGTGTGATGAACTTTGAGAGGGAAATGAAAGATATTCTCTAAGAGACGCTTTTTAAAAATATATATATTCTGTAAGAAAAACTTCCCCACCCAGAGAAGGAACTTGTGCATCCCCAACCTAGATAGTTCCTGGCTGCCAATTATTTGGGAGGAGACTGAGCCTCAAATGCATTTCAGATGACTTTTTTATTTTTCATTTCTACTCTCCAATGCCCTCCTTCCGACAATCATTTGATTTCCCCATTGTTCCACTGAAAACACAATGATTTTCCCCTTGGTAGGGCTTCTTGAAATAAACAAAGCCCTAATCCAGACCTATCCTGGCCTTGATAATGAGTAATATCAGCAGCAAAGCCGAAGTCCTGAGGACTCCTTCTGTTTCTTCCCAAAGGAATCTGGCAGGCTATTCTCTCCAACAGGCGAGAAGAGTTGCAGATGTAAGTAGGAAAACTAGATTTCACACAGCGGATTAAGAGCTATCCCCAGTGTGCAACTGAAGGGCATGAGTTGGCATTGCCTCTCTTCACAAACAAACCTTGCATTTCTTGCTTGTTTTTCTATGCCATAAGGATTTTGCATAGAGCTGAACCAATATAACACGTCGTCGTCCAGGGTGCTCCTGCAGGGAGAAGCATCAAACCTGCCCCCTCAAGAGACCTGGGTTGAGAGAGAAACATAGGCAAACGTCATGGGTGGCTCCAGGGAACATTCCTCAGAGACGAAGGAAAGAGCCAGGAAGAGCTAGAGTGTGAGAGGTGAGAATGGAGTGGAACATTATCCATGCTGGTTTTCTACTTATATCATTGGCCAAGCGTCTAGTAGGGCGAACCAGGAAGTGGCCTCTCCAGACAACGGAACGACTCTGCTTTTCTCATCTCTGCAGCTGCAATATCTTGGGTGATATGGACGCTGTAAGGCAGTTAAATGTGCATGCGTACTCCATCTGTTTCTCTCCCTGCCACCCTTCAGCAGTCCTGGGCACCCACACTACGCCACTGAGTGGGTCTCCTGTTGCCTCCGCTCCAGTAACCAGACTGACCATTTGATGTGCTGGGAAGAAGAAGAAGAAGAAGAGTTTGGATTTGATATCCCGCTTTATCACCACCCGAAAGAGTCTCAAAGCAGCTAACATTCTCCTTTCCCTTCCTCCCCCACAACAAACACTCTGTGAGGTGAGTGGGGCTGAGAGACTTCAGAGAAGTGTGACTGGCCCAAGGTCACCCAGCAGCTGCATGTGGAGGAGCGGGGAAGCGAACCTGGTTCACCAGATTACGAGTCTAGTGCTCTTAACCATTACACCACACTGGGAGTGCTCAGCTGATCTGAACAAGGCGGCTGAAAAACGGCTGCATGGGAAATATGCATGAGCATGTGCAAATGGGCGCATGGGAGATTGTAAGGTGGCCCCACACACCCTTGACCTCTCCCACGACTGCCATGTGGCCCCTGGACATTTAAGGAAGCATAGCAGTGGCCCTTGGACTGAAAAAGGCCAGCCATCCCTGGTTCAGGGAGAAAGCTGGTGAGTACTTTTAAAGGATTATGGGAAAGCTCAATGAGAACTCTAGGGCCTGGTCTAAAGAAGTTGGAAACAACAGTGGTACCTCGGGTTACAAACGCTTCAGGTTACAAATGCTTCAGGTTACAAACCCGGAAGTAGTACCTCAGGTTATGAACTTTGCCCCAGGATGAGAACAGAAATTGTGCGCTGGTACCGCGGTGGCAGCTGGAGGCCCCATTAGTGAAAGCGCGCCTCAGGTTAACAAGGGTTTCAGGTTAAGAACGGACGTCTGGAATGAATTAAGTTCATAACCCAAGGTACCACTGTAGCATCATTTTTAATAAAGCACAGGAAATTTACTAACTTCTGTGCAAAGATTATAAACAATACAGTCCCTGACTACAGATTGACAATCTAATAGGTGCGGCACAAAAGGAAAAGCTGGTTGAGGAGGGAAGAGGAAAACAAACAAACTCATGTACCAGTTCTTCGATTTACCCTGTCATTCTTACGATAGGAAGCTGGAATAGAGACCAGCTCTAAGGGAATGGGGGAGCCAAGTGGTCACTGGTTTCTCAGCTGAGAGGATGGAGTGGGATCACACTGTAGATCCCAGCATGGGTGCAGATCCATATGTCTTGTCTGCCTGCCAGGAATGTGCACAAGGGACAAGAGAGATTCCCCTCACACCTTTCTCTCTCTTGCTTGCAAATTTTTGTAGTATTTGTTTATTACTGTTTGCGTAATAGATTGTTACCCTAACATCGCTAAAGGCAACATATCCATAGAAAAGAGATGGGTGAATGGTGAGGACACCAAACTGATGGCAATAATTTCTTTTTTTAAAATCCTTTTTCATCCTGTTAGGTAGGTGAGTGTGTGTGTGTCTGAGGTCTGTGCCCTTCAAAATAAAGTCTACAGCAGTGAATTCCAAACATAGTGACCCCCGTACGTCACGTCTCCCCATCGTGAAGTTTAAATGATATCCAATTTTGTTGGGGGTTGGGGTGAAATCACCGGTGCTTTTCCATTTTGGAAGAATACAAGCCTCTTCGCCATTAAAATAAAAATATTGAAAGGGGTCCAGAGGAACAGCTTGCCGTGTTTTAGGGACTCCCTTGAGGACTGTGCTGTGGCTGTGTAACAGTCTAATAGCCTTGTGTTAAATAAACACACACACACAGCATTAAAGAGTTGCCTTTGTTGGAAAGTGCAGGAATTGGTGAAATACATGCTGTGTGTGATGCTGCCTTGCATGGCAGAGTCAGAACACCAGCCCATCTATAATAATAATAATAATAATAATAATAATAATAATAATTTATTTATACCCCAGACACTCTGGGCGGCTTCCAATCAAGTGTTAAAAACAATACAGCTTAAATATTAAAGGATTCCCTAAACAGGGCTGCCTTCAGATGTGTTTTAAAGATAAGATAGCTGATTATTTCCTTCACATCTGAAGGGAGGGTGTTCCACAGGGCGGGTTCCACTACCGAGAAGGCCCTCTGTCTGATTCCCTGTAACCTCACTTCTTGCAATGAGGGAATCGCCAGAAGGCCCTCAGCGCTGGATCTCTGTGTCTGGGCTGAACGATGGGGGTGGAGATGCTCCTTCAGGTATACAGGACCGAGGCCGTTTAGGGCTTTAAAGGTCAGCACCAACACTTTGAATTGTACTGGAAGCCAATGCAGATCTCTCAGGACTGGTATTATGTGGTCCCAGCGGCCATTCCCAGTCACCAGTCTAACTGCCGCATTCTGGATTAATTGCATTTTCCAGGTCACCTTCAAAGGTAGCCCCACATAGAGCGCATTGCAGTAGTCCAAGCGGGAGATAACTAGAGCATGCACCACTCTGGCAAGACAGTCCGCAGGCAGGTGGGGTCTCATCTAGAGTAGGACGGTTCACACTGACACGGAGCAGCTCTTGAGCAGGGAGGAGCGAGGAGAAAATCCTTCAGAAGAACATTTGCAGATGACACCAAACTGGGAGGGGTTGCTAATGCTGCAGAAGACAGAATCAGGATTCAAAATGACTTTAACAGATTGGAGAGCTGGGCCCAAACTAACAAAATGTATTCCAATAGGGACAAATGTCAGATTCTGCACTTGGGCAGGAAGAACCAGATGCACTAATGTAAGATGGGGGACACCTGGCTTGTGAAAAGGATCTAGGAGTCTTAGTGGACCACAAGCTTAACATGAGTCAACAGTCCTTCCAGTAGCACCTTAGAGACCAACTAAGTTTATTATGGGTATGAGCTTTCATGTGCATGCACACTTCTTCAGATACTTCTTCTGATACACACAAAAGCTCATACCAATAACAAACTTAGTTGGTCTGTAAGGTGCTACTGGAAGGATGTTTTTTATTTTGTTTCAACTATGGCAGACCAACACGGCTACCTACCTGTAACTATGAGTCAACAGCGTGATGCAGCAGCAAAAACAGCTAACGTGATCATGTGCATCAACAGAAGTCTAGTGTCCAGATCTAAGGAAGTCATAGCACCACTGCCTTGGTCAGACCACACCTGGAATACTGTGTCCAGTTGTTCTGGGCGCCACAATTTAAGAAGGATGTTGACAAGTCAAACATGTGCAGAGGAGGGCGACCGAGATAATCAAGAGTCTGGAAACTAAGCTTTAGAAGGAATGATTGAGGGAACTGAGTATGTTTAGCCTGGTAAAGAGGAGACTGAGAGGAGATATGCTAGCTATAATCTGGGCTCTCACATGGAAGCTACAGCACGTTTGTTTTCTCCTGCTCCAGAGGGTAGGACCTGAACCATGGATTCCACTTACAAGAAAGGAGATTCCACTAAACATCAGGAAGAGCTGTTTGCCCTGTTTACGGAAGCTTTTAATGTTTGAGACATTACTATATTTTAATATTGTGTTGGAAGCTGCCCAGAGTGGCTGGGGAAGCCCAGCCAGATGGGCGGGTATAAATAATAAATTATTATTATTGTTGTTATTATTATTATTATTATTATTATGGAATGGACTCCCTCGGGAGGTGATTGACTCTCCTCCATTGGAAGTTTTTATGCAGAGGTTGGAAGGCCACCTGTCCTGGATGCTTTAGCTGAGATTCCTGCATTGCAAGGGGGGGTGGACTAGATGACCCTTGGGGTCCCTTCCAACTCTATACTTCTATGAACATAAGAAGAGTCTTCTGGATCAGGCCAGTGGGCCATCTACTCCAGCATGCTTCTTCTTTTCTAAAATCCCCCAACCTCTGGGAACAAGGGAGGCTGTGAGAGGGAGCCTTAAGCCTTTCCATGCTAAGAATTCCCCCTTGTGGGGCAGATGGATTCCTTACCTGCTCCAGAGGGTCATGTTGAGGCTGTGTGTTGGGAGGAGCAGCTACCTCCAAGCCTTTTCTGTCAGTTGAAACTACAAAGAGACCTCACAGACAGCCTTATCCGTTCTTGTTAAAAAGTTCGGTTGGGAACAGCAGGTAGAAGCAGCAGTTTGGGTTTCACTCTCCCCAGCCGCAAAGGGGCTAAAAATAGCTGGCCGTGAATGCGGCTTTCAGCACAAACCCTTTCGGCTTCATTTCCAAGCTCTTTATTTTGCTTCTTTTTTCTCTCTTTCCTTCCACCCACACAAACATTTTCATGTCACCATGCTCACAGAGACCTACATTTTCCACAACATGGAGGAGGAGGAGGAAGAGAAGAAGAAGAAGACAGAAAAAAATGAGCGATCTGTCAGGGATTCTTTCGTTGTGGTTCCTGCGTTGCAGGGGGTTAGACTAGATGACTCTTGGGGTCCCCTCCACCTCTACAATTTTATGATTCTGTGAAAGGGGTTTTGTACATCGGCCATGTAAACATGGGCCCCGGATGCACTATGCATTGAAAGCACTATGATTTGACTTTAGACAGTCATACCTTCCTGTAAAATGTAGTTTGCTAAGGCTGCTGACCTCCTGCCAACCTAGCAGTTCGAAAGCAGGTCAAGGTGCAAGTAGATAAATAGGAACCGCTCCAGCGGGAAGGTAAACGGCGTTTCCTTGCCCTGCTCTCATTCCCCAGAAGCGGCTTAGTCCTGCTGGCCACATGACCCGGAAGCTGTACGCCGGCTCCCTCCGCCAATAAAGTGAGATGAGAGCCGCAACCCCAGAGTCGGTCACGACTGGACCTAATGGTCAGGGGTCCCTTTACCTAAGGCTGCTGACAGCTCCTAGGATACACCTCCTTCCCCCACAGAGCTAGAACTCCCATAGCGACTTAACAATCAACCCCTCTTCCCAGGAAACTCTGGCCTTCTTAGTCTTAATGGCTAGAAACCTGATGGAAACAAAAGCTTCATGCTAAATATACAGCTTTGTTTCCAATCTGTGTCTTCCTGCAACTTTTCATATCACAAACATTCTACTTTTGTGGGGGCCAAGGGGGAGGTTGTCCTGTTTTTACTGAGCTACAGTACAAGAGTACCCCTCCAGGCAGCAAGAATGCAATAACTTTGGGCACCCACCACAGAACGACTGATATAGTGGTTAGAGTGTCAGGATAGGAGCTGGAAGACCAGGGTTCAAATCCCCACTCAGTCATGAAGCTCCTCGGGTGACCCTGGGGTCAGCTGTTGCCTCGCAGCCTAGCCTTCCTCTCAGGGTTGTTGCGTGGATTAAATGAGGGTCAATGACATGTTGCAGAATACAGCCACAAAAAATTAATAAACCTGAAGGGGTTCTTAAGATGTGCCAAACAGGCAGCTCCACCCAGAAACAGCAGCAGCAGCCCCAAAGCTAGCTCTTCCCTCACTTCCATAGTGTCTGGTAGAATTTAAGCCTTGCCCTGACATCACAGCATTCCAAGTTTCTCCACCAATGGCAGCCAGTCTTGTAGAGGAGTGGGTGGGGGACTTGGTTAAGCTCTACAGAGCCAGTAGTGGGTGTTAGTTTTGGTTCCGATGTCCCAAGCGCAACTTCAGTGTAACATCTAGGTTGGGCCTAGTATTAGATGGGTCTATCTTTTTCCAGCCTGTGCTAATTTTGCATGTATTAATTCACCAGTTCTTTACATTCAACTTTGCACACATATCTGTGATTTAAAAAATAATAATCAGTACCAAACAACACAATAAGAGGACCTCATGGCACCTTAGAGATAAATAATTTTACTATGGTGTACGCACAAATTAATCCACAATTAATGCTTGGAACTCATTGCCACATGATAATGATGACATTAGGGCAATATTTTAGGACAGATATCTGAAGCTGCACTCAGCAGAGTGAGCAAGAGGGGGTCCCCAAACACAGCAGGGCCAGTTTGCCGTGTTTTGAAGTAAAGGATATAATGCACATTACAATCTAAGCAGGAGGGGGTGTCCCCCATCATTAGTAAAGGTAAAGGGACCCCTGACCATTAAGTCCAGTTGCGGACGACTCTGGGGTTGCGGCGCTCATCTCGCTTTATTGGCCGAGGGAGCCGGCGTACATCTTCCGGGTCATGTGGCCAGCATGACTAAGCCGCTTCTGGTGAACCAGAGCAGCGCACGGAAACGCCGTTTACCTTCCCGCTGGAGCGGTACCTATTTATCTACTTGCACTTTGACGTGCTTTTGAACTGCTAGGTTGGCAGGAGCAGGGACTGAGCAACGGGAGCTCATACCGTCGTGGGGATTCGAACCACCGACCTTATGATCAGCAAGTCCTAGGCTCTGTGGTTTAACCCACAGCGCCACCTGCATCCCCATCATTAAGACCAGTCTAAAATGACCTAACAGCACCGTTGCCACAAGGCACAGGACATCACCTTGGTTGGATTTAAAAGGGGATCAAACACATTCATGGAGGAGCTCTACGGCTATAGCCAAGTAGAGCTTCCACATCCAGATGCACTATACCTCTGAATACCATATTGTGGGGTGCAACAATGGGAGTGGGAGCGACCTGCTTCTGGGCTTCCCAGTTGGCTGCAGCTGGAAACAGAATTCTGGACTGGATGGGCCCTTTGCCCCCATCAGGGTCGTTCTTGCATTCTCACTTCATGACATCAACCTTTGGCTTTCAGAATGCACCTCTTTGGCTCCGTCCTCCATCTGGCTCCCGTCCACGTAAAGAGGACTTGATTGATGTTGCAGGAGATGGGAGCTGTGAATCACGGATTCCAAACCCTGACGGTTTCTCTGGTTGAGGCTGCTTGGAGGCAGGATCCTTAGCAACATCATCTGCAGCTTGGGGGGTGTCTTCTGTGAGCCCCTCTCTCTGTAGCAGCTACGGGTGAATCATTCATTGAACAAGAGAGGCATGGAAGCAGGGGAGGAGAGGAAGAGAAGAATGAATGAATGGGAGCACACTCAGAACTTGGTTGGTTGCTAGAAAATTGCAAGCACCTGGCACCAGCACTCTTTGATAGCAGAAAGAAGGCAGGAAAAGAGAGTGGGGGAGAATGAAGTCATCTCGGCACCCTTTGCCAGTTTGAATGGGCATCGCAGGTGCCGGGTTGCAGGTGTCCCGCCTTGCGCTTGGTTGGTGGCATTTGACTGCCTGAGAAGCCCATCCGCCTGACCCAGTGCCTGGCAACTCCAGAACTGGATATTGAGTGGGGCATATTTTCTGTCTCTAGTCTTGCAGTGCTTCTGAGACTGTTCCAAAGGGCAAATCCCATGTTAGGCATTATTAGGAAAAGAACTAATAATAATAATAATAATAATAATAATAATAATAATAATAATTTACTATTTATACCCCGCCTATCTGGCTGGGCTTCCCCAGCCACTCTGGGCGGCTTCCAACAAAATATTAAAATACAGTAATGCATCAAACATTAAAAGCTTCCCTAAACAAGGCTGCCTTCAGATGTCTTCTAAAAGTCTGGTAGTTGTTGTTCTCTTTGACATCTGACGGGACGGCGTTCCACAAGGCGGGTGCCACTACCGAGAAGGCCCTCTGTCTGGTTCCCTGTAACTTGGCTTCTCGCAGTGAAGGCCCTCAGTGCTGGACCTCAGTGTCCGGGTAGAGCAGTGGGGGTGGAGACGCTCCTTCAGATATACTGGCCCAAGGCCGTTTAGGCCTTTAAAGGTCAGCACCAACACTTTGAATTGTGCTCAGAAACGTACTGGGAGCCAATGTAGGTCTTTCAAGATCCTCTTCTGAGAGGATCACCCACACTCACCCAGTTAGCTGTCCCTGTTCTAAACTGAAGATAGCTGAAGATTATGGTGGGGTCAGATGATAGGAAGATGCCTCTCCCCTCCCTTCTCCCTTCTATCCCCCCCTCCCCACCCCCCAGCCAACAACGACCTTGCAAGCCGCTTGGAAATTTAGCAGAACACACCCAGGCTCTTGCAGAAAAAGAAGCCGGCTTTTTAAAAACGTCAGTTAGTGCCTGGCGGTGAGTGACAAGTAAGCAGCGCACTTTTGAGGCATATATATTGTTTCCTGTTAATGCATGACTAACCGTGCGGGATAGGAACAGGAACCGCAGCAAGAGGTTATAGGAAATACTCAGAGATCAGTGAGCACACTTGCAGAGAAAGAAAAAGCCATTTTAATTTCTTTGCCGCTGCCCGCTTTTTGGAAAGGCATGGAAAACAGGAGGCATGAAAGCAAGCAATGGGTTGCCCCCCCCCCCCCACACACACACATTATATGAAATGTAAAATTTCTCGTGTAAGATTATTTCACTGCTGTCATTGTCATTGCTATAATTGCATTTAAGAACTTGGCAACTACTGGATATTTTTCGCTCCCTTGTTTTAACCAGGAGATGCATTGTGATGGATTGTGCTAAGCTGCTTGCCCATAATTGAAGAAAGGAGACTGTAGGACTGTCCTTCATCCAGACAAATAAGAGACGTTATCAAAGTCAAAGGGTATATTCCAGCCCGGCCAAAATATTTGGGGCGTGGCCTGGGAACAGAATCATAGACTTGCAGAGTTGGAAGGGACCCACGGGACATCTAGTCCAACCCCCTGCAATGCAGGAATCTCAGCTAAAGCATCCATGACAGATGGCCACCCAACCTCTGCTTAACAACCTCCAAGGGAGGAGAGACCACAACCTCCCATGGGAGTCTCTTCCGCTGTGAAACAGCTTTTACACTAAGCAACTTCTTCACGATGTCTCGTCAGAATCTTCTTTCTTGTAACTTGAAGCCGTTGGTTCTTTTCGTTTCCCCCCCCCCAAAATTATTCATTTTATAACACAAATAAAGAATACAAACAATACAAACAATACAAACAAATTCTTGTCATATCCTTATTTTTCTAAACATTGTTAAGTGGGCTCCCCCAAGTCCCACCTATCTGATTTTCATTTTACTTCATCTTTAGCAGTTTACATATACAGTGGTACCTCGGGTTACATACGCTTCAGGTTACATATGCTTCAGGTTGCAGACTCAGTTAACCCATAAATAGTACCTCGGGTTAAGAACTTTGCTTCAGTATAAGATCAGAAATCTGTTCCGGCGGCACGGCAGCAGCGGGAGGCCCCATCAGCTAAAGTGGTGCTTCAGGTTAAGAACAGTTTCAGGTTAAGAACAGACCTCCGGAACGAATTAAGTACTTAACCTGAGGTACCACTATATCATAGTTTCTAACCATCTTTTTTTTTTACCACACTTAAAATAACTTCACATCTTATCACTTTCAAATAATACTATTTTAAAATACACTATCTTCTACTTCTAACCCTACAGCCTATATCCAATTCCAAAGCTATTCAAAGATTTAAATATTAACATATTTTTTCAAATATTCCTTAAACTTCTTCCAGTCTTCTTCCACCGTCTCTTCTCTCTAGTCTCGGAGTCTCCCGGTCAGTTTGGCAAGTTCCATCATCTTCATCTGCTGTTCTTCGATAGTTGGTAAATCTAGTTTCTTCCAATTCTTCGCTAGCAATATTCTCACAGCTGTTGTGGCATACAGAAAAAAAGTAACATTCTTTTTGGGGATTTCACCCCCCTGAAGCCGTTGATTCGTGTCCTACCCTCCAAGGGTCAGAGGCCTGGTCTGCAGGCCTGAAGTTCTCTGCTTCTACCATAGGAGGACAACCTCTTTTGGGAAGGGCAATCCAGCCATTATAGGTTGTTGTGGGTTGTTGCTGTCGTTGTTTTAAAGATAGCCATCACAGAAGCACATTGTCATCAAAGGCAAAAGCCCTTATGCAGGGAGCCTGAGGCTCACAAACATGTTTTACAGCCCTGGAGAATGCAGAACTGGAGATCAGCCCGGGCTCTGTTCAGCATCAGGTTTGCTCTTGCTGTTGGGTGTTTTGATGCTGCAGGCAAAATACACAGAAGCCGCCAGCTCCTATACCAGATCTGTGAGGGTCCGAGGTGGCAGAGAGCTCAGATTACAGAGAGAGAGCTGACTTCCTTTCTGTTTGGGATGACCCCCTTAGCTGCTTCTGCTTCTAGAAGGCCGCTGAAGGCTCGATTTGGCCAAGTTTGGGGCTTGCAGGTTTCATAGAGGTACAGTGGTACCTTGGGTTAAGTACTTACCTGTAATTCGTTCCGGAGGTCCGTTCTTAACCTGAAACTGTTCTTAACCTGAAGCACCACTTTAGCTAATGGGGCCTCCTGCTGCTGCGGCGTTGCTGGAGCACGATTTCTGTTCTCATCCTGTTCTCATCTCATTTCCGTGCGCTGCTCTGGTTCGCCAGAAGTGGTTTAGTCATGCTGGCCACATGACCCGGAAGCTGTACGCCGGCTCCCTCGGCCAGTAAAGCGAGATGAGCGTTGCAACCCCAGAGTCGGTCACAACTGGACCTAATGGTCAGGGGTCCCTTTACCTTTACTTTTTATGTGTCCATAGCTGTCAACGTTTCCCTTTTTTAAAGGGAAATTCTCTTATTCCGAATAGGATTCCTCACAAAAAGAGGAAAAAGTTGACAGCTATGTATGTGTCAGCCCCATCCTTGATCGTGTGTGTGCGCATGCATGCATGTTTCCAAAAGCAGAGCAACTTTTAATAGTACCCATTTCAAATACAGATCTGATGAATTAACCATGATTTAATGGACAAATGAAAATAACATTATGAGCAGTAGAAGGATACTGTGGTTTATCTACACTTACCTTCCCTCTGTGCTTTCCGGGCAATGTCCACACTTTAAAGCTTTTAAAAGGTCTAAGCACCCTTTTTTGGGTCCTGGGTTTAAAGCTGAAACAGAGCACTGATTGCCGTTTGGAAGTTCTGCAGATTGATCTCCATATTACTGGTTGTGTGAGCCGATGCAATTCTAAATTCTCCTTGGAGGCAACGAACTAACCTATCAGGGAGATGTCTGTAAGCTTTCTCTCCTTTTCCTGTACGTGTTTGCTACATGCATGGGGTTCTTTTACGGGGGAGGAGGTGTTTAAAAATCTGACACCCTTCCTGTAAAATGGTTGCAATCTTAAGGTCCCCCACCTCCTGCTTAATATGCTGAGATTTGCTCTTATATTACATTTAATTGCAACAGAAAGAGGCAGTGTGGTATAGCAGTTAAGGTGTCAGACTAGGACCTGGGAGGTAAAGGTAAAGGGACCCCTAACCATTAGGTCCAGTCGTGGCCGACTCTGGGGTTGCGGCGCTCATCTCGCTTTATTGGCCGAGGGAGCCGGTGTACAGCTTCCGGGTCATGTGGCCAGCATAACTAAGCCGCTTCTGGCGAAGCAGAGCAGCACACGGAAACACCGTTTACCTTCCCACCAGAGTGGTACCTATTTATCTACTTGCACTTTGACGTCCTTTCGAACTGCTAGGTTGGCAGGAGCAGGGACTGAGCAATGGGAGCTCACCCCGTCGTGGGGATTCAAACCGCTGACCTTCTGATCGGCAAGTCCTAGGTTCTGTGGTTTAGCCCACAGCGCCACCCGTGTCCCAGGACCTGGGAGACCAGGTTTCAAATCCCCACTGGGTGACCTTGGGCCAGTCATGGGCTCTCAGCCTAACCTACCTCACAGGGTTTACTTTATTTACTTTATTTTCCATATGGAATCATAATCTTGCTTTGGCGTTTTGGAGTTTGTATGGATGTCATGCATGGATTTCTAGTGGGGGTTTTTTCTTCTTCTTCTCTTCAATGGACATTACATCACTAGGATCTCGAAGGTGCTAATGTTTGCGCTGGCTCTGCCATATCCCTACTACAAGAATTGAAGATCAGTGTGTGCTGTGGTGTAACTTAGATATTAGCCAGCCTGCTTACAAGGAAGCAGGCCACTACCGTATTGTATAAATATTACCTCATTTACTGTCAACAGTTGTGGGCTCCTTTCCCTCCCCTTCTAAGTATGTGACTAATTGGGAAGAACGAGTTTCGCCGTCTTGCCAGGAAACTGCCTTGCCAGGAAACAGGGCAAGAGGCATTTAGCAATTTATTTAGCCAACCCCGTCCCAAGAGCTGGGATCTATTTCCTATGAATTAAAAGGCTGCATCTCGGATGCAATGTGCAAAGCTGCCTTTTGGCACCTTATAAGCTTGGGCCGCCATTTTGTTGATGCGCTTTTAAGTACTGTGTTTCTTCAGCCGCGGGATGAGGGGCACCCTTCAGGGTGTCGCACGACCAATTCGGAGCCAAAATCTGCCCTCAAGTTTCTCTAAATGTGGAGATGTGCACTCACATGCATGCATGTGAAAGAGGCTTTCATTTTGCCATCTCATTCCCCGAGCACTATAGAAATAATAATAATAATAATAATAATAATAATAATAATAATAATAATAATTTATTATTTATACCCCGCCCATCTGGCTGGGCTTCCCCAGCCACTCTGGGCAGCTTCTAAAAAAATTTAAAATACTGTAATACATCAAACATTAAAAGCTTCCCTAAACAGGGCTGCCTTCAGATGTCTTCTAAAAGTCTAGTAATTCTTGTTCTCTTTGACATCTGGTGGGAGGGAGTTCCACAGGGCAGGTGCCACTACCGAGAAGGTCCTCTGCCTGGTTCCCTGTAACTTGACTTCTCGCAGTGAGGGAACCGCCAGAAGGCCCTCGGAGGGAGCTGCACCTCGGTGTCCAGGTAGAACGATGGGGGTGGAGACGCTCCTTCAGATATACTGGACTGAGGCCGTATATCCAGTATTATAATTATCATTTATAACTTCAGTGGGTGCGGGTTTGAACTTGCTTTATCATTGCAAAGTGGCTCAAAAGTACCATGTAGAAGGAGCCACTCAGAGGAGTATCACAATGACACATTTAATCCAAAACAGTTTTTGAAGGGGGGGAGGGATGCATCAGGCTGCTTCTTGTAATACAGAACTGAAACAAATCTGCGCGCTGCCTGAGAGCTGACTCTGCAGTTCCTGGTATGGCAAGCCAGGAGGGTCAATACACCACAGTGGCCAAGGATGGCATGTGTGTTTTTCTTTCCATTGAACCTTTATCCTATTCTTTGCAGCCTCCCTGGCTGCCCACACTTAAACAAAGAAAGGCATGGGAGCAGTTTCACTGTGAAACACAAGCACCCGAGAAGGCTGTTGAGATGAGGGTGGTGATTATTATTATTATTAAAATTTGTTCACCGTCCTATGCCCACAGGTCTCAGAGCAGTTACAACATAAAAACACAATATAAAAATACAAAATGCATAATAAAAACAAAAACAACCCCCATCCCAACACATTTTACAAGGGCATTGGATTATTTGCAGAATGAAAGGACACTCATTAACACCCTCTCCTACCACCTAAACAGTAATAAGGGTACAGTCATCCCTCAGGTTAAATATGCTTCAGGACGAGCGTTTTCAGGTTACGCTCCACGGCGACCCAGAAGTAACGGAACGCATTACTTCCGGGTTTCACCACTCACACATGCGCATGCGCTCAAAATGACGTCACACGCATGCGCGGAAGCGTCGAGACGCGACATGCTCATGCGCAGGTGTGCAGTCGCGTGTTACATTCTACTCAGGATGCGAACGGGACTCTGGAACGGATCCAAAGGTACCACTGTACAACAAAAAGTTCACACCAGACCCATGAGAATTTCACACACACACACCCCTTTGCTAATTCTTGAATGCAATCTATTTTCTATTAATATTTGTTTGTTGCATTTATATCCCACCTTTTCCTCAAAGGAGGTCAAGGTGGCATACATAGTTCTTCCCGTCCTCAATTAATCCCCACAACAACCCTGTGAGGTAGGTTGGACTGAGTAGCAGTGACTGGCCCAAGCTCACCCAGGGGGCTCCATGGCCCAGTGGGGATTTTAAACTGGGCCTGCTAACCATTACGCCACACTTGCTCTCAATCAATTCATCAGTGGAGAATGGTGCCCAAAAAAAGTTTTGAGAAGTTTTCAGCACTGCTCATAACAGATAAAACCAAACACCATGGGAACAAAAGTAAAATGCTTAGGGTGGAGAATACTGTTGCCCTCAGGTCCTGCTGATGGGTTTTTCATAGGCATCCAGATGACCACGATGAGAGCAGAATGCTGGACTAAAATCGGCCTTGGGTTTGATCTAGCATGGATGTTCTTACGTTCTTATGCTTGAGGAATTCCATTTCTGTCAATGCCAAAGCAAACTGCCCAAACTAATGTGCAGACTGGAATATAATTATCCTTCAGATTTCACACATCTCTGAATTTTGCATTGCAGTTTTTGGCTCAAAAAAGAAAAAAAAAGGTACCAAAACGTGCTTTAAGATGCATTTTTCAGGATAGGCTACTCTCAGAAATGCATAGGTTGATATGAAATATTTCTGTATAGATGTGCATTTTCTAACAAAATACCATTTGAAGGCATGTAAGTGGTCTTCAAATGGTGCCGCCACTGGGGACCCAACCCCCTCCCTCAGCATTCCCCCACAGTGTTTTTTCATCTGCATTGAAATTGATCATGAAATTAACTACACAATTAATTGTGTTTATTTCAACAGCCATGGATAATGAGATGGACGAAGTAGGTTTTGTAAGAAGCCGAACTGCAGCAAAATGGAAACAGCACTGCTTGCAATGAATATCAGGGCCCTGAATTTAGCCCAGGAGCTAACCGGAAACCTATGCGAGTCTTTCAAAAGTTTTCATAAAATGGCAGCATTCTGCCCCAGAGAACAGCTGCTGCATTTTGCAGTCATTTCATATTCCCAGGTCAGTGCCAAGAGCTGCCCCACACAGAGCACATTGCAGTAATCTAGTCTGGAGGTTACCAGACTGCCCCAGAAACAGCCCATCCCTAAATATAGTAACAAAATAACTAAGTGCAGCTGGGGAATCTATCATAAAACAACTGTGTTAGCCCAGAAGGGCCTGTTGGAACAAAAAATTCATTTCATGGAACAGGCCCAACAACCCCTCTGGGTTTCCTCAAAGGCAGACCACACAAGGAAACATGCTTCCATGCACAGATTGCCCGGCACCTGTGGCGAAATTCTCAGGCAGATGCTGTTAGCGCAAATCACCACCAAGTGCTGTAAGTTTCATTCTATGGATGCAGAATAAAAAAGGTAAAGGACCGCTGAACAGTTAAGTCCAGTCAAAGGCACTCATCTCACTTTCAGGCTGAGGGAGCTGGCATTTGTCCACAGACAGCTTTCCAGGTCATGTGGCTGACATAACTAAACCACTTGTGGAGCAATGGAACACCGTGATGGAAACCAGAGTGCCCGGAAACACTGTTTACCTTCCCGCCACAGCAGTACCTACTTATCTACTTGCACTGGCGTGCTTTCAAACTGCTAGGTTGGCAGGAGCTGGAACAGAGCAGCGGGAGCTTGCTCCATCGCCAGGATTCGAACCACCGACCTTCTAACTGGCAAGCTCAAGAGGCTCAGTGGTTTAGATCACAGTGCCACCCGCATCCCTACATGCAGACTATGCCTGCTTGGGTACTCAAGGGAATGGAGAACACCCATATAGTACCAGATGCACTGGTTGCCAATGTGTGTCCAGGCCTGATTCAAAACACTACTGATGGCTAGCGGATGAGGAGCTCGCACGCTGGCTGAAACTGCGCAGGTTAAATCCTCTCTACAAGGCAGAGTTTATAAGGTTACCGGGTGCTGAAATCTTTTAAGCTCCACGCCTTGCTTGGGAGGCAAGGCCCACTCAACTCTAGGAGGCTCTTCTTGTGAGATCTGGTAGGACCATCTGAGTTCCCGCGAAATCTCGCACTGGCACCCCTGGCATTCCAGAGCTGGCACACTGAGCAGGCCTTGCTCAGAGTTCAACTGCGCATGTAAAAATTGTGCAGGTTAACTACATGTAAGATGCTTCCGTGCTGCGTTTCAGAAAAAGAAAAGAAACTATGAGTTACCTGTGGGTTGTGAGCAAGGTTGGGTATAAAGGTAAAGGTAAAGGGACCCCTGACCATTAGGTCCAGTTGCGGACGACTCTGGGGTTGCGGCGCTCATCTCGCTTTATTGGCCGAGGGAGCCAGCATACAGCTTCTGGGTCATGTGGCCAGCATGACTAAGCCACTTCTGGTGAACCAGAGCAGCACACGTAAATGCCATTTACCTTCCCGCCTGGAGTGGTACCTATTTATCTACTTGCACTTTGACGTGCTTTCGAACTGCTAGGTTGGCAGGAGCAGAGACTGAGCAACGGGAGCTCACCCCATTATGGGGATTCGAACCGCAGACCTTCTGATCGGCATGCCCTAGGCTCTGTGGTTTGGGGATGGGAACACACAGGACCATGATGTGCATAGAGTTTTTGTGTGCTTCCAGACAAGTATTTATTGTAGGATCAGCACAGCTCATGCATGCAAGTTTTCGGCAGAGTCCACATCACATCATGGGCATCAAAATTCTAGCCTGCATTCCAAGACCACCTCATTTAACCCGGAATTTTCAAGGAAAAGCCCATTCTCTCTTTAAAAAACAACAACACCTGTTGCCATTGACCTGTTTGTCTGAATGACCCATTCACAATATTAAGTCCCTACCTGGAAGCACCCTGGATTCTGATTTATACGCATTAGTCTGAGAGGTGCGAATCAGGTCAATTAGTGTAGGAATTAACAAATATCAAATTCCTCAAGCATTCCTAAAACAGAGCAAAACATTTCACGATAGCCGGTGGGTAAAGAAGTTGGAAATGAAGTTGCAAGGTTGAATGGCGATTCAATAGCGTCCAACATGTGCTCAAATTTTGATGCTCTCTTTACTCTGTAATTTCCCCTCCCTTTTCAAGGGAACATTAAAATTTTACTGTATGGGGGGAGGAGGAAAGAAATCAAAATTCTCAAGCATGGGGGGGGGAGGTAGACAAGAGTAATAAACCCCAGAATGAATAACTCCAAACTGGTCATTTTAATCACAGAAGCACAAAGAACTCAGAGAGTTTGATAATGAACATAAAATATTGTGGCCATTAAAATATAAAAAAAAGTTCACCGTCCTTGCATTCCAATTTACTTCCCTATAAATCAGGGAGCAATTTAATCAAATATTCTTCCACTTTAATTGTTTTTACCTTGCTTTTATGTTAAATTTCACTGAGTTACTGCCAGCACAAGGGTTCACATTATTTGGGGAGGGGGGGGGGGAAATGTCAGTGGATGGGCAGGAATTAGTATAAAATTCAAACATTAGGTCTGAACGCTGAAGGGCGTGTTGGGCAAGGCTTGGCAAAACAGATCCATGAAAGAGGGTGTATCTGGGTTACGAAAATCACACCCATTTGCCTTCCCATAGCCCAGGATGAAGAACCATTCTCAGCCTGCTGCTGCCTTCCCTTTTGGATAACTATCTGGGAGCCAGGGGCTTAGCAGGGTCAGAGGCAAAAGTGGTTAGAGGTGAGGGTAGCTAGGTAAAAGGGT
This sequence comes from Podarcis siculus, assembly GCA_034642415.1. NCBI lineage: Eukaryota > Metazoa > Chordata > Lepidosauria > Squamata > Lacertidae > Podarcis > Podarcis siculus. The sequence continues at coordinate 34,660,428 of JAXCMG010000011.1, forward strand.
AAGGTAAAGGGACCCCTGACCATTAGGTCCAGTTGTGGCCAACTCTGGGGTTGCAGCGCTCATCTCGCTTTATTGGCCGAGGGAGCCGGTGTACAGCTTCTGGGTCATGTGACCAGCCTGACTAAGCCGCTTCTGGCGAACCAGAGCAGCGCCGTTTACCTTCCCGCCAGAGTGGTACCTATTTATCTACTTGCACTTTGACGTGCTTTTGAACTGCTAGGTTGGCAGGAGCAGGGACCGAGCAACGGGAGCTCACCCCGTCGCGGGGATTCGAACCGCCGACCTTCTGATCGGCAAGTCCTAGGCTCTGTGGTTTAACCCACAGCGCCACCCGTGTCCCTTCGTGAGGTTAGCTGATGGGCCTGAAACCCTCGTTGATGTAGGGACTTCCTCTGCATGCGAACACAGGCTCCGGCGGATTAAGCAGACAAGACCAATAGCGGGTCCAACAGTCAAGAAGGCGGTTTCTGCATGTGTTGTAGAGGGAAGTGAGGGGCAGATGGGGCCTGTCAACCTGGGAAGGGAGCCCGTCTAGGAGAAGGAAAACTCTGGTCCTAAATCTGCCTTGCGGGATATCTTCAGGAGAAGAAAAGGCTACAGAGGAAACCCTACACAAATATGGAGTCCCTAAGATGGTTGGGTGTCGCCTTCCAGCAACTCCTGCAGACAAGCTGGTGCCAAATAATAATAATGTTGTTGTTGTTTAGTCGTTTAGTCGTGTCCGACTCTTCATGACCCCATGAACCAGAGCACGCCAGGCATTATATATATATATATATATATGCAGGTTTTGGTGTCCTCGGGTGTCTTCCCGTGTAAAAGTTGGGGTGTCTAGGCGACGTTTCGACGAGGTCTCACTCGTCATCTTCAGGCTGGTGCTTTCGGCTTCTTGTTACTGGAACAGAGCAGGATCTCAGTGTTTGAGTTCCTATAAATACTGTTGAGGAGGTGTGGTGTATAGCCTCCAATGTTCTGGGCAGAGAGGAAGTTCCCAGGCTAGTGTGCCTTTTCTTCTTTTGTTCCTTAATTGCTTGAGGGATATCTTGAGTGATTTCTTGAGTGATATCCTGAGTACCACTTAGGTGGGTCATTAGGTGTGGATTAGTTGCTAAAGCTTTTGTGTCTTGACCTCTTGAACTTTGTGAAGAGTTTTTCTGAGAAGATGGCTGTACTGCTTTGTTGTGCTCTGGCTTGGCTTCGTGTATAGGGGCGAGCTGTGGTTTTGTGGCCTGTGCCAGCCAGATCTGTGTAGGGATTGCAGGGGGGTGCAGCATCCGGAGGTGCCATCGTGGTTTGGCTACTGGATGGTGTCTGTAATTTATCTGTGGAGAGGGTCTGGGTTTGGGTCTGGTGTGGTTGATTGGTGATGGCGTTCTGTGTGCCTCTGGATCTGGTGTCAGTTTTTGTGGGGAGGGCTAATTTCCAGATGTCTGGCAAGCGGGATGTGTCGTCACGCTTGTTCATGTTGTGAGGGTGTTTCTCTATCTCGATGGCTTCCATGATTATTCTCTTGTGGTGATGTTCCATGTTAGAGAGCAATTTGGAATCTGCAAAATTAATTTCGTGTCCTGTTTCTTTCATGTGTTGGAAAAGAGAGGAAGTTTTTTCTTCTTTTTTGACGGCATTCTTGTGTTCTGCGATACGTGCATTTATTCGTCTGTTTGTTTGTCCAATGTACGTGGCTGGGCAGACTTTGCAGGGTATTTCATAGACCCCTTGGTTTTCCAACTGGATTTTATCCTTGGGGTTTCTGAGGATATTGGCTATTTTTTGGTTGGCGCAAAAGGCTGTTTTGATATTGTGTTTATGGAGGATTTTGCTAATTTTATCTGTAGTGCCCTTGATATAAGGAAGGAGGGCCATGCCATTGTTTTCTTCTGTGTCTTGGTTTTTGGGGGGTGTTTCTTTTTGGATTAGCTTCGTAACCCTGTTTTGCTGGTATCCATTGGCAATTAACACATTTGAGAGATTCTGTAACTCAGTTGTCAAGTGGTCTTTGTCAGCCAGGCGTTTGGTTCTGGAGATGAGAGTCTTGGCTACGGAGTTTATTTGTGCAGGGTGGTGGTGTGATTGTGCATGTAAGTAGCGGTTGGTGTGTGTTTTTTTCCGGTAGATAGTGTGTCCTAGGGAGCCATCAGGTTTTTTGTAGATTAGGACGTCAAGGAAGGGAAGTTGGTTGTTGGCTTCTATTTCCATAGTGAATTGTATTTTGGGGTGTAGGCTGTTGAGATGTGTGAGGAAGCTGTCCAGTTTTTCCTTCCCGTGTGGCCAAATTACAAAGGTGTCGTCAACATATCTGAGCCAAAGGCTTTAGCAACTAATCCACACCTAATGACCCACCTAAGTGGTACTCAGGATATCACTCAAGAAATCACTCAAGATATCCCTCAAGCAATTAAGGAACAAAAGAAGAAAAGGCACACTAGCCTGGGAACTTCCTCTCTGCCCAGAACATTGGAGGCTATACACCACACCTCCTCAACAGTATTTATAGGAACTCAAACACTGAGATCCTGCTCTGTTCCAGTAACAAGAAGCCGAAAGCACCAGCCTGAAGATGACGAGTGAGACCTCGTCGAAACGTCGCCTAGACACCCCAACTTTTACACGGGAAGACACCCGAGGACACCAAAACCTGCATTCCTGTACCCGTGAAAATCTACGAAAGCAAATATATATATATATATATACACACACACACACAATAATTCCTCAAATATTAAAAGCTTCCCTAAACAGGGCCGCCTTCAGATGTCTCCGAAAAGTCAGATAGTTGTTTATTTCTTTGACATCTGGTGAGAAGGCGTTCCACAGGGCAGGCCCTCTGCCTGGTTCCCTGTAACCTCGCTTCTTGCAGTGAGGGAATTGCCAGAAGGCCCTCGGCGCTGGACCTCAGTGTCTGGGCTGAACAATGCGGGTGGAGACGCTCCTTCAGGTATACTGGACCGTTTAGGGCTTTAAAGGTCAGCACCAACATTTTGAATTGTGCCCGGAAACGTACTGGGAAATGTATGTTGTCTTGCTCTGCTTTGCTTTGGACATGAGCATGGCCGAAAGAGGGGTGTTGTCGCCTGGGCATCTGAGGACTTCCATGCACAGTGCCCAGACTTGCACCCCGGGCAGGTGCTGCCATAGGAGCCAACTGCTAGGGGCCAAGGTCACTTCAGGCTCCCCCAATAAAATATTTGATGGGGTTGGGCCCCCCAATTCTGATGGGCATTGCCATTCAAAGGGGGGGGTGCTGTGTCTTGTGATCAGTTATGCAGGGTGGGTTGCAGACAGGGGTGGAACAGGGATGCGGCCTGCTTGGCAGGGGGTGTGGCCTGAAGAGAGTCCCAAAGGCCAGGTAGAGAGACCTAAAGGGTTGTATTAGGCTCCCAGTTCTAAGGATGCTCATCCCTGCAATGCATCATGGGTATGATGGATGGGGAAAACTTCTGGAGGAGGCATCCCCCAAATGCGTTGTACAGTGGTACCTCGGGTTACAGACGCTTCGGGTTACAGACGCTTCAGGTTACAGACTCCGCTAACCCAGACATAGTACCTCGGGTTAAGAACTTTGCTTCAGCATGAGAACAGAAATCACGTGGCGGCAGCTGGAGGCCCCATTAGCTAAAGTGGTACCTCAGGTTAAGAACAGTTTCGGGTTAAGAACGGACCTCCTGAATGAATATAGTTCTTAACCCGAGGTATCACTGTATATTGTGAGCCCTGGGAGTAGGTGAGGTGCTTAGAGCATCGAAATAATGGTTTATTCTCTGCGTACATTTTTATTACAAAACACGCCAGTGGAACAGCCTTCCTCCAACTTAGCAATCACCTTAGGTGGTTTTGAGACGCACGCCTTCTCCCTGATAGGCTAGTTTTCTACATGCATGGAGTTTTCCCCCACCCTCCCATGGCAGAGTATTCAGTCATGCAAAAGGAAGCAAAATCCCAGCATCGTCCAACCAAAGCTTTATCACCTGATTCTGTCAAATCAGGGATGGGGAATTTGTGACTCCCTAGATATGCAGCAATGACAAACCTAGACAGCATCTTAAAAAGCAGAGACATCACCTTGCCAACAAAGGTCCGTATAGTTAAAGCTATGGTTTTCCCAGCAGTGATGTATGGAAGTGAGAGCTGCACCATAAAGAAAGCTGATCGCCAAAGAATGGATGCTTTTGAATTATGGTGTTGGAGGAGACTCTTGAGAGTCCCATGGACTGCAAGAAGATCAAACCTATCCATTCTTGAGGAAATCATCCCTGAGTGCTCGCTGGAAGGACAGATCGTGAAGCTGAGGCTCCAATACTTTGGCCACCTCATGAGAAGAGAAGACTCCCTGGAAAAAACCCTGATGTTGGCAAAGATGGAGGGCACAAGGAGAAGGGGACGACAGAGGACGAGGTGGTTGGACAGTGTTCTCAAAGCTACAAACATGAGTTTGACCAAACTGCGGGAGGCAGTGGAAGACAGGAGTGCCTGGTGTGCTCTGGTCCATGGGGTCACAAAGAGTTGGACATGACTAAACGACTAAACAACGAAGATACATTGCTGGGAGTTGGACTGGGAGATGATGCTTTGGGTCCCTTCCAACTTACAATTCTGTGATTCTAGACAACATCAGCCATTGTCCTTGAGGCTGATGGTAGTTGCAGTCCAACAATGTCCGGAAGGCCACAGGTTCCCCATGAATGATGTATGTCTAAACTGCCCTTAAATTGTTCTGCCTGGGAGCTACAGTTCCCAGCCACCTTGTGCAACAGTTTAGGAATTAGAAAAGTGAATGTTCTTTCTCTCTCTTATCAGGCAGGCAGCCCTATTTCAAAGCCCTGCCAAATCCGCAGAGAACAAGGAAGTTTCAGAATGTGCAGGTCTTTAGCCTAATATATGCAAATATTTTCATCGGCAGACAGGGAGGAAATATCCCTCTCTTTCTTTTTCCCCCCTGCAGTTTTACCTGCTTACGGTTTCCTTGTTGTCGCTCTCGTGTTTTTTAATTATGTAAATGAGCAGAAGAAGGGGAAGCATCACACAGGTGCCAAGGGACCTAGCTGTTATCTCATTAGAACTAAGCATTCTCCAAAGCAGGAGAGGGGGTGTGACTGGGGGGCAAATAACATGGGAGAGTAAGATGTGGAAAAGGCAGCGGCAGGGTGGGGTGCAAGTTCTGTTTCTAGCTCGGAGAAGAACCAGGTGAAAAAAATAGTTTTTGGATATTTCTGTTGATTTTGAAGGCCTGGCTGAATCTGGATTCTTGCCCATCTAATCCAGCATCAGTTTCTCATGGAATTTCCCAGCTTCCCCAGCCACAGCTCAGCGATAAAATACGTGCTTAGCCATCACAAATTCCTGGGTCCATAGGCACATAATTTGTCTAATCCTCTTTGAACCTCATGTGAGAGTGAGTTCCACAGGTTAACGATGCACTGGATCTTCGAATAACCAGCTTTGTTGGATATCTATTAACACCAGTGTTGTGAGAGAGGGAGAAAAACATTGCTCTATCACTTTCTCCATGCGACACGCCCATTTTATACACTCCTATCCTGTGGTCCTCTTACTCATCTTTTCCCTCAGCTGAAAAATTCCCAAGCCTGGAGTCTCTAAATCCTGCTCAGATCTATTGGCCTTACACAGGCATAGGCAAACTCGGCTCTCCAGATGTTTTGAGACTACAGTTCCCATCATCCCTGACCACTGGTCCTGTTAGCTAGGGATGATGGCAGTTGTAGTCCCAAAACATCTGGAGGGCCGAGTTTGCCTGTACCTGGCGTTACATGAAAACCCGTATCAAGAGATATTTTAATCTCTGCTTAACTCTGCCTCCATTCCTTTTCCTACCCATGTTGTTTCCTCTATATCAGATTTTATTTTATTTGGTAATGTTTTATTAAGGCTTTTAATAATGCAATAAAAAAGCAAACTAATCTAAACAAAAAATAATAATATGGGGAAAAGAGAAAAAGAAAGGGGATTTTTAAAAATACAAAGTCCTCTCTCACAGTTATACCTTAACTTTTGTCTCATACAGAAAAGGTTTTACCCTCTCAGCTCTCAGCTGGGAACACCCCTTTCTTCCCCCAGCCTCTCACCCTGGGTGATCTCACTTTTCCTGCCTCTCAACAGGGTCCTTCACCACCCATCTTATCACTTTCATCTGCATGCAGCTCTTACCAAAATATAGTAAGAGAGACTGTTAAAGGAAACAATAAAAGAATAAAGAGAAAAAGAGGTAAATAAACAGAAACAGAAAATAAATAGATCTTTGCTCCACCTGCTCCCATAGATACAATAATTCTTCACAGTTGTCAGACGCTCAATCTAGATTAATATTCAGCCATTTTTTCCTCTGCTGGACAATATTTTTCCAGTCTTCAGTCTCTGTATCAGATTGTAAGCTCTTTTTTAAAAAATAATTTTTATTAAATTTCCATTTACCAACCAATCATATCATATCATATTAATTATTCCAAATTATATCATTACATTACAAAGTCCAAATATTAAACCAAATTTTAAATTTTTTGTAAGCAGATTGTAAGCTCTTCAGGGCAAAGCCTTAACTTCTCGTACTCTGTGAAGCATCATGAACACTGATGGCTGTAAAGAAACAAACAGTTTAGCACAGGGTGGGGCTCAAAACCCAGAGCTTTTTTGCTGGGGAGACACAGCGGTACGCGTACCCCTAAACATGTTGTGAATCTAAGTTTGGGCTCATTGAGGGGCAGTATTGCAATATGAGTAGGAAAATGAAAGTACCCCAAAACATTTCTTTTTTTGGGGGGGAGCTCTGTCAAAACCCATGATAACCAATTGATCTTCCTGGCAAGTCCAAAATATTTTGCGGGAGCAAGGTTGGGAAAGGCTGATCTAGACATTTGCATCACAGCGGCTTAGATTTAAGTGGTGGTATACACCCTAGCTCTGAGTCCATACAAAATTCTTCTCTGGAGACCTGGTCACTAACCCTTGACCTCTCCAGGCCACTTCATTTGCAATACCTGGAAATCTCTGCTCTTGGAGGGAAAAGAAGGCAGATTCTCAGCTCGCCAGGGTCAGTCTTTCCACATTCTTCAAGAGTCATCGCCTGGAGGGTCTCTTGGGAGGTGGGGACGCAAACTGGACTGCTTTCGTAATTTCTGTAATTTGCGTTTGCAAATATTCCTTTTTTGTTTGTTTGTTTGTTTGTTTCAGAAGGTTGACCTGAAAAGATCAAGAAGAAACGGCAACGCCATGTCGAGACAGAAAAAGATGAATTTGCCAGGCGGAGAAATGTCAGGCGTGTTTAGGTTTTTAATTGGAAAACAAACAAACGTATGTAATGTGGGCCTTAAACTGTGAATGTAAATGCAAATGAATCGTTCCTGACCTCAAGTAAAACAATAAAAAAAATTTCCAGTAGCACCTTAGAGACCAACTAAGTTTGTTCTTGGTATAAGCTTTTGTGTGCATGCAGACTTCTTCAGATACACTGAAACAGAAGTCACCAGACCCTTATACCTGACTCAAGTAAAACATTTGGCATAAAGCAGCAACTACCCAAACTTGTGTACATGGCAATTTACAGCGAATGAGAAGGCAAGTCTCTGCCCCAAGCAGCTTACAGTGCAGAAGATGATAGAAGGAAGGAAAGAGAGGAACAGAAGCAAAACAGAGGCAGGTTCTAACAAAAATATATATGTGCAATTATTGCTGATATATTATGTACTATGCCCAAGCACACATTACTGAAGTGATTATGTGTCCTTCTTTTTCCCCCTGCCTCTGTTTCATTCCTGTTGTTGTTTAGTCGTGTCCCACTCTTCATGACCCCATGGACCAGAGCACATCAGGCACTCCTGTCTTCCACACTCCTGCTGAATTGTTCACCAGAACATGAGGACTAGCGGCCTCACAAGACGTTCTGAGTTTTGAAAGGAGCAAGAACTAGCGGAATAAACAATAAATCTCATTTAATTTATTCAGACTTAACTTCCAAGTAAATCTGCAAGGGACTGGACCATAAATCTCCAGCTCTCAGCATGGTGAAAAGTACAGGGAAGATTCCTTATGCTTCTTCTGATGTTCCATAAATTATCATTATTAGAATACTCTCTGCTGCTGGCGAAGGCCATAAATAACTGTAGCTCTAATAACTATATCAGCCTATATCTAAAGAAAAGAGGCATACGGCCTGTTCAAAACATCCCTTCAAGGGAATTATTAATATATTTTTGCACTTGGAATTTTCTGATTATTGAGATATATATATATGGGGGGTGTAATAGCCGACAATTATACAGAGAAGGGTCTGACTTGGCTGAGAAATCTATGATAAAATGAGGGTTACTAATAACAAAGAAACTTGCCCTTTGAGGCAGAGGAGGTCTATAATATGATTGCCATGTCTTCAAGCAAATCCTGTAGTTATGCTTTAATGTGCAATGGATTGATGGATTTCTGCACTTAGGCAGAAATAATCAGACACATAAATACAGGATGGGGGAATCCCAGCTTGCCAGCACTATATGTGAAAAGGATTTAGGGGTCTTGGTGGAACACAAGCTTAACATGAGTCAATAGTGTGGTGCAGCAGCAAAATCAGCTAATGTGATTCTAGGCTGCATCAACAGAAGTATAGTGTCCGGATGAACGGAAGTCATAGGCCCACTCTATTCTGCCTTGCCCAGACCACACCTGGAGTCCTGTGTCCAGTTCTGGACGCCACAATTTAAGAAGAATATTGACAAGCTGGAAGGTGTGCAGCGGAGGGCAGCCAAGAGGATTAAGAGTCTGGAAACCAAGCCTTATGAGGAACAGTGGAAGGAGCTGGGTATGTTTAGCCTGGAAAAGAGGAGACAGAGATATGATTAAAGGTAAAGGGACCCCTGACCATTAGGTCTGGGGTTGCGGCCCTCATCTCGCTTTATTAGCCGGGGGAGCCAGCATACAGCTTCCGGGTCATGTGGCCAGCATGACTAAGCCGCTTATGGCGAACCAGAGCAGCGCACGGAAACGCCGTTTACCTTCCCGCCGGAGCGGTACCTATTTATCTACTTGCACTTGACGTGCTTTCGAACTGCTAGGTTGGCAGGAGCTGGGACCGAGAAATGGGCGCTCACCCCGTTGCGGGGATTCGAACCGCCGACCTTCTGATCGGCAAGTCCTAGGCTCTGTGGTTTAACCCACAGCGCCACCAACCTCCCCTAGAGACATGATAGCCATCTTCAAATATTTAAAGGGCTGTCACATGGAGGAAAGAGCAAGGTTGTTTTCTCCTGCTCCGGAGGGTAGGAGTCAAATTTAAAGAAAGGAGATTCCTACTAAATATCAGGGAAAACTTTTTGTCAGTGAACCTTCCTTGGAGGTTTTTAAGCAGAGGGTGGCTGACCATCAGTCAGAGATGCTTTAGCTCTGATTCCTGCACTGAAGGGGTTTGGCCTAGATGACCTCTGGGGTCCCTTCCAACTCATAGAATTGTAGATTCCCTGGTGTGCAGACCTTAGCAGGTGATGATATCTCAGGAAGTGGTCTGAAAAGATTTACCTACTGGTTTCTGCAGAGCATGCTGCTGCTAAGGGCATAAAAGTGGAATAGTTTATGGTTACCAGATTTTTTTTTCAATGAATCCGGGGACACTTTTTTTTGAAGTTGAGTAGCAACAGGGAGTCAGTAGTGGGGATGGTGAGGCAAAAGACCCTGGGCCCAAGCACACATGCATATTGCATAAAGGTGCAAAGCCCTACATTGGCTCCCAGTACGTTTCCGAGCACAATTCAACGTGTTGGTGCTGACCTTTAAAGCCCTAAACGGCCTCAGGCCAGTATATCTGAAGGACCGTCTCCACCCCCATCATTCTACCCAGACACTGAGGTCCAGCTCCGAGGGCGTTCTGGTGGTTCCCTCACTGCGAGAAGCCAAGTTACAGGGAACCAGGCAGAGGGCCTTCTCAGTAGTGACACCCGCCCTGTGGAACGCCTTTCCACCTGATGTCAAAGAGAACAACAACTACCAGACTTTTAGAAGACATCTGAAGGCAGCCCTGTTTAGGGAAGCTTTTAATGTTTGATGTATTAGGGTATTTTAATTATTATTTTTTTAAAGCCGCTCAGAGTGGCTGGGGAAGCGGGGTATAAATAATAAATTATTATTATTATTATTATTATTATTATTATTATTATTATTATTATTATTATTTCGCACCCTGTGAAACATAAATACGCACAGTTTTTTAAAAACTGGGCAACAGCCACCCGCCCATGACTCCCAAGCCTCCCCCTATCTGTCAAAACAAAGAGGGAAGGGGGAAGGAGATCTGTAACGCCGGACATCCCTGGTTCCCCTTCAGCAGTGGCGCCAGCAGCGAGCAGCTCTTGAAGCCAGCCAGAGCCAACTGGGCTACCAAGCTGGCTCCTGGCTGCTGAGATTGCCGCTGCCACGTTTCCCAGGGACAGATTTGCAAATCTGGGGACATTCCGGGGACGGAATTTGTCCAGGGACAGATCTGCAAATCCGGGGACTGTCCCCAGGAACGGGGGACATCTGGTAACCCTAGAGCAGTTTCTTCTGATCCGTTGAACATGCTTCCCATGTTCGTTGCTAAAAAGTTGCTAAACGCCTGCAATTCCACTCCAGGATTGCCTCTGTGCAAACTGCAAATTGATATATCAAAATGGCAATTGGGACAGAGTAACTTGTCTTTGTCCTCCTCCCCCTCCCTTCCCCCACCCCACCCCCACAACAAAGTGTATTTCACAGCTGCCTGCCAGATAAAATACAGATTGCAACTTTCTTAATTTACAGAGCCTTTAAGTCTAATCTCGTGAGCCAGCCTAAAGGGCTTTTTCATCCATTGAAATGCCAGAATAATTGAAATTGTCTTCAGCCGACAGCCAGGCAATAATGAATATTGTACTTTGCCGACTGCATGTCAAGGTTACACATAGCATTGCAAACACAGCTAATCCCCACGGCCCTCATAGCAAAGCTATTACCAGGGCCGGTCGCCAGTCACCTTTGGCACGAGATACAAAACCCAACCACTTCCCTTTCTTCCTGGGATATCTCCCACAAACGGGCGCCCACCGGGCTTCTGTGCAGCAGGCAGCCTGAGGAACAACAATCTGCAATTCTCTGGAGTCAGGTGAAGGACTGGGAAAGTCCTTTTTCCAAGGTGGGGGGCAGGGGGGATATAAGAAATGCAAAAATCTAAGGAGGGACAGAGGTTCAGACGACAGGAGAGGCAACAAAGTTGATTCTGGGGAAAGGTGGCAATTTCAAGGCCTGCTCCCTTTGAACCAAGTCTCAGAACTTTTGGGGGAAGCAGAGACTTGCTCGGAACAGCGTTCCTGGGCATGTGCAGAGTGCACCCTGCACAAGCTTAGCTGTAACACACTTTGGTATGACTGCAGATTTGTGGACACAGGTGGCGTTGTGGTCTAAACCACGGAGCCTCTTGGACTTGCAAATCGGAAGGTCGGGGGTTCGAATCCCCGCGACGGGTTGAGCTCCCGTTGCTCGGTCCCTGCTCCTGCCAACCTAGCAGTTCAAAAGCACGCCAGTGCAAGTAGATAAATAGGTACTGCTGCGGCGGGAAGGTAAACGGCGTTTCTGTGCGCTCTGGCGCTCGCAACGGTCCTCTGTGCCCCAGTAGCGGTTTAGTCATGCTGGCCACATGACCTGGAAAAACTGTCTGTGGACAAACGCCGGGTCCCTTGGCCTGAAAGCGAGATGAGCGCCGAAACCCCAGAGTCGCCTTTGACTTGACTTAACCATCCAGGAGTCCTTTAACTTTACCTTTAATGACTGCAGTTAAGAGGGCAGTGCCAGAGTGAGTTCTGTAGTTTGGCTATATCCTGATCTCTCTTCCTTGGATGTCCAGGAGTTATGGCAGAGTTGAGAAAAACTGTCCCCATGCCATACATAATTTTAAGCACTTCTAGCATGTTGTCTGTTCTCTAACCTAGAAAGTCCCAAACATGGTGGTCCTACCCCATAGGAGAGTTGCTCCACCCGCTTGCTTGCTTGCTTGATTGGGTGCCCATTCTGAACCCTCTACAATATCCTTTTCGAGGCGAGGGAACCGGAACTGTACACAGCATCCCCAAATGCAATCGCACCATAGATTAGTGTAGGAAGACCGTCAAAGAGGCCCACTGTACATCTTAAAATACACTCTAAAGATATCAAAGGGACAGCCTCCTCTCTCCCCCCCCCCCAATTCAGCATGCTAACCTGCTCAGCTCTGTGTCAAGGTAATTAACTCATTCCCTGATCTCAGCTCCTGATTAGCCAAAGGCCATGCAGGTAAATGGTTTTATTTTGTTGTAATGGGGGAGGGGGGGGAGAGAGAGAGAGAGAGAGACTCAGTGAGGCAATATGGTATTGTTTTGTAATGCTGACCTATTTACCTGTTGCAGATTTCGACACCATTTACGAGATAATGGTTGCCTTGCTTTTGACACACATGTTGCAAGTCAGCGGTGAGGGGCCCCAGCTCCTGAGCCAAACCAGCCGCACCCGGCCACCCAACTTGGGTCAGGAGTCTGCTTTGGGTCAGCCGTACCCACCTGACATTGTCAGAAACGGGAGAGGTAAAGCCTTCAGCCCCATCTGCACTATAAAGTAGATTCACGCTGCTAAAGTTTAGACACTCAAGGCTTCCGCCAAAAAATCATGGGAACTGGGGTTTGCATGATGAGAGTTAGAAAAATAAAGGTAAAGGTACCCCTGACCATTACGTCCAGTTGCGGATGACTCTGGGGTTGCGGCACTCATCTCACTCTATAGGCCGAGGGAGCCGGCGTTTGTCCGCAGAGACAGCATCTTAAAAAGCAGAGACATCACCTTGCCAACAAAGGTCCGTATAGTTAAAGCTATGGCTTTCCCAGTAGTGATGTATGGAAGTGAGAGCTGGAGCATAAAGAAGGCTGATCACCGAAGAATGGGTGCTTTTGAATTGTGGTGCTGGAGGAGACTCTTGAGAGTCCCATGGACTGCAAGAAGATCAAACCTCTCCATTCTGAAGGAAATCAGCCCTGAGTGCTCACTGGAAGGACAGATCGTGAAGCTGAGGCTCTAATACTTTGGCCACCTCATGAGAAGAGAAGACTCCCTGGAAAAGACCCTGATGTTGGGAAAGATGGAGGGCACCAGGAGAAGGGGACAGCAGAGGACGAGATGGTTGGACAGTGTTCTCAAAGCTACCAGCATGAATTTGACCAAACTGCGGGAGGCAGTGGAAGACAGGAGTGCCTGTCGTGCTCTGGTCCATGGGGTCACGAAGAGTCGGACACGACTAAACGACTAAACAACAACAAGGGCTAGCTGGCTGAATTAGTCCTACTTGGGCCAGTGAGGAGGCCAGGACAGAATTAGCTGTGGGGTCTCAGAGCGGGCAATCTTCATAAAAGGGGAAGGGGAGGGAAGAGAAGGGAAATAAAAGATCAGGCTGAATTCAAATTAAAGGCCAGGAGGAATAGCTCTGTCTTACAGGCCCGACGGAAGGAGGTTAAATCCTGAAGGGCCCTAGTCTCATGGGACAGAGCATTCCACCAGGTCGGAGCCATCACTGAAAAAGCCCTGGCCCTGGTGGAGGATAGTCTGACTTCCTTAGGGCCTGGGACCTCTAAACTATGGTTATTCATGGACTTTAAGGTCCTCTGCAGGGTATACCAGGAGAGGCGGTCCCGTAGATACGAGGGCCCTGAGCCACAAAGGGCTTCAAAGGTCTACAGGAGGAAAGGGTGCCCAAGTCTCAGTTTCAAGCATTCCACAGGCAGCTGATTTGCCACTTTGAGAACCAGATGCTGGAGTAGAAGGGCCATTGGTCTGATCCAGCAATCTGTCATTATGTACTTATGTGCTTATGCTGAATTTAGGATGCTGAATACACATTGCCTGTTTCAAAGCCAAAGGGCATAAGGAACTGTGCGGTCTATATTTAAAACTGCTGAGAAATGTTTCAGAATGCAAATCGCCATTCCCAGAAGCCACGAACAAAAGTCTCCGGAGTTTCTTCGTCTTCATTTTCTTCTTCTTCTTCTTTTGCCGGTGCATAAAATGATTTTGTTATTTACCAAATAAAAGGCAGCAACTCCTTCAGGAGCTGCCATGCTTGAGTGCCTTAATGCACATTTAGAATATGCAGAGGAAAATCGTGAGTCAGGCGAGGTACAAGCAAGAGTCATCTCAGGCTGAGCTGCGGGGATGAGTTCTCAGCCGGGTCCCAAAGGAGACGATATTGTGGATTAGGCAGTTGCTAAACTCCTTTTAAAACAACAACAGCAGCACACTGAACTGCAGCATGGATGCAAGAAGCAAGTTAGAAACCTTGGTGATGATATGGTCACATATTTAAGATCTAATGTATTCCTATATTTATATACGTTAGATCTTAAATATGTGACCATATGAAAAAATATGGTTCCGGAACTGGAATATTAATAGATAATGTGTAATAGATAACGTGTAAAACGTGCAGGGGCAAGCAAGGAAATAATAAAACAATCAGCTGAACAATGATTAAATTATAACAACACAACAAGACGGAAGAAGTAAAAAAAATAAATGAGATCACACATGGGTGAAGGGGAACGGGTGGTATAGGGGAATTTGAAATATTATTTATAATATAAAAGCTTTAATATAAAATTTCTAACTGTGTTGTATTTGTATACAGCAAAGAGAAGTTTAGAGTAATTAGGTATATTTTAATTTAGTTAATTATGTAATAGGTTTATGTTAGAAGATGAATATGGATGTTGAATTTGATGTTTGTAATTTTTCTTTTTCTTTTTTGGTTTTGGAAATGAAAAAAGAAAATAGAAAATTAAGATCTAATGTGCATGTCATGCATACAGAAGCACGTTGTCCCAAAAGCCCTATGGCTATTTTGTTTTTTGGTTTATTGGGTTTTTTGTTTTTTGGAGGTTTTTGAGTTTTGGGGTGTTTTTTTTTGTTTTTGGGTTTTTGTTGTTGTTGTTTTTCCAAATAGGGAAACTCAGCTTTAGGAAGGGGATTTGTAAAAAAAGAATAAGTGAGGGGAGGAATGCTTGGGGTTTGTTTGCTGAACCACCACCACCACCCCCTGCTGCTTTTATACCTGCACAGGTAGACAACCATAGGAACAAGTCCAGTCCTACCATTAGGCAGAGTGAGTCAGCCACATTGGGCTGCGGCAGATGCTGGGAGGAGGCATCAGTAGGGAGGGGCTAGAGAAGAGAGCAGGCCCTGCACCCCCTAAGTTTGCCTGGTGCCCTCAGGTGTGGTGGAAAATACTGACTCATCATCAGTGTTGAGGTAAATTTCAGTGACCAGTCCAGCTGGCTTCAGTGCATTGAATTGCAGGAACGGGGGGCTCCATCCATTTTGTCCCTCATCTCAGCAATGTTGTTGTCGTTGTCGTTAAGATACAGTACTGCCCTTCATCCAAAGATTGCAGGGCAGTTTACAACATAAAAACGCAAAATACGTAATATAATAACAAAACAAAAAAAACTCCAGGGCTGGCCCAAGACATTTGGGGCAAAGGAATGCAAACTGTTGCATCTTAAGAGCTTGGTGGTTTTCTTCTTCTTCAGTTACAATAACGAAAGCAATGTTTGTTATCAATCCAGGGCATGTTGTCACTCTTTCTGAAGCAAAGTACAGTGGTACCTCGGGTTACATACGCTTCAGGTTACATACGCTTCAGGTTACAGACTCCGCTAATCCAGAAATAGTACCTCGGGTTAAGAACTTTGCTTCAGGATGAGAACAGAAATCGTGCGGCGGTGGCGTGGCAGCAGCAGGAGGCCCGATTAGCTAAAGTGGTGCTTCAGGTTAAGAACAGTATCAGGTTAAGAACGGACCTCCGGAACGAATTAAGTACGTAACCAGAGGTACCACTGAACAGTCAGTCGTACCTTGGATCCCAAACGCCCTGGAACTCGGACGTTTTGGCTCCCGAACGCCGCAAACCCGGAAGTGATTGTTCCAGTTTGCAAACGTTCTTTTGGAACCCAAATGCCCAACAGGGCTTCTGTGGCTTCTTACTGGCTGCAGGAGGTTCCTGCAGCCAATCAGAAGCCGTGATTTGGTTTCCGAATGTTTTGGAAGTCGAACGAACTTCCAGAACAGATTCCGTTTGATTTCCAAGGTACGACTGTAATGTGCGCCTGTTTGTCATGGTGCTTATCTAGTTCCGACCTAGAAACAGCCTGATCCTATGTGTGTTTCTCAGAAGTAAATCTCACTGGGTGCATTGGACTGCATCCTTGCATGCCCTGGTCCCCAACGTGCCACCTCTGGGCACTGTGCGCCCTCACACACTCCTACCTTCATCTTATGTGCTTATGATCTCCCCCTCCAACATCAGAGGTCTCTTGTCTCATGTCGCTGTAACATGTAGACCCTGAGATGCTCGCCATCCCTTTGCACTCTAAGCATACCTGCTCTCCTTTGCCAGATATGTACAGGAGGAAAATTGAACTACACAAACCTTTTCGTAGCCTGAGGGGTGCAGATTCTGACCCCTGTGCCCCCTCTGACCTTGCACCAGAGCTCCTGGTCTGAGCGCATACTGAAATCTCTCACCTAGCGGTTTCGCCAGAGGGGCTTTAAATCCTTCCCATTTATTATTTGCCATTTCCTTGTCCCAATTGAATCTTGCGTTCAATTATTTTTTAAGGAGGCCGAAAACACTCATCATCAAGGACTTTGCTCGGGTTGGAGCCTGCCTGCTCCTTGCCCTTTGTTGTTCAGTGAGGTAGAGCGTAATTGGCCGATTCTTCCCAAACGTTGT
Organism: Podarcis siculus; assembly: GCA_034642415.1. Classification (NCBI taxonomy): domain Eukaryota; kingdom Metazoa; phylum Chordata; class Lepidosauria; order Squamata; family Lacertidae; genus Podarcis; species Podarcis siculus. The sequence goes on from JAXCMG010000011.1 coordinate 34,677,178, forward strand.
GTTTGAGACAATAATCCACTCTGTCTCCTCTTAATTAAAGTAAATAACCCCGGCTTACAATAGCCAGTTCAGAGGGGCCTTTTAAGGTGAGGCATTCTCTCGGTGCAAGGAGCTAATTGATTTTTCAAATGATAATGGTGTTTACATTGGGGAGCCAACGGGCGCCCCCTCTCCTTGTCAGGATGGCCAACTTCAGCCTTATCCTTCAGTCTTCTTCGTCCCATGAATATCAAATAGCCAAAGATGTCACTCTGTTGAAGAGACACTCCCTTCTCTATGGACAGCACAAATCCATACCCCCTTCTCTCCAGCCAAGATTTTGAAAGCGAATAGAATTATTTCTCTCTCTCTTTTTTGTTTTTTTAAAAAAAACCCTCTGTTAAGTAATCCAAGTATTTTACAACAAAGCCAAACAAAGAATCAGGTGACGACTTGCTATTATAGATCTCTGGCACATAGTTGGACATGACATCGGAACATGAAGAGGTGCAATATAAAGTCAGACAAGAAAATAGGATTGTTGTGCTTGCAGGAAGCTCAACAAGGTTATCCATAACAGGTGGACATCCAACCTCTGCTTAAAAACCTCCAATGAAGAAGAGCCCATCATCTTCTGAGGAATTCTGTTCCACTATCTATGTCTAGGGAAGCTTTTAATGTTTGATGCATTACTGTAATAATTTGTTAGAAGCTGCCCAGAGTGGCTGGGGAAGCCCAGACAGATGTTGTTGTTGTTATTTAGTTGTTTAGTCGCGTCCAACTCTTCATGACCCTATGGACCAGAGCACGCCAGACACTCCTGTCTTCCACTGCCTCCCACAGTTTGGCCAAACTCATGCATGCTAGTAGCTTCGAGAACACCGTCAGACTATCCTCCACCAGGGCCAGGGCCTTTTCAGTGATGGCTCCGACCTGGTAGAATGCTCTGTCCCACGAGACTACGGCCCTTCAGGATTTAATTTCCTTCCATTGGGCCTGTAAGACAGAGCTATTCCTCCTGGCCTTTAATTTGAATTCAGCCTGATCTTTTATTTCCCCTCTCTTCCCTCCCCCTCCCCTTTTATGAAGATCACCAGCTCTGAGACCCCACAGCTAATTCTCCCCTGGCCTCCTCGCTGGCCCAAGTAGGATCATTTCAGCCAGCTAGCCCTTGTTGTTGTTTAGTTGTTTAGTCGTGTCTGACTCTTCATGACCCCCTGGACCAGAGCACGCCAGGCACTCCTGTCTTCCCCTGCCTCCCGCAGTTTGGTCAAACTCATGCTGGTAGCTTCGAGAACACTGTCCAACCATCTCGTCCTCTGTCGTCCCCTTCTCCTTGTGCCCTCCATCTTTCCCAACATCAGGGTCCTTTCCAGGGAGTCTTCTCTTCTCATGAGGTGGCCAAAGTATTGGAACCTCAGCTTCAGGATCTGTCCTTCCAGTGAGCACTCAGGGCTGATTTCCTTAAGAATGGAGGGGTTTGATCTTCTTGCAGTCCATGGGACTCTCAAGAGTCTCCTCCAGCACCATAATTCAAAAGCATCCATTCTTCGGTGATTAGCCTTCTTTATGGTCCAGCTCTCACTTCCGTACATCACTACTGGGAAAACCATAGCTTTAACTATACGGACCTTTGTTGGCAAAGTCCCAGCCAGATGGGCAGGGTATAAATAAATTATTATTATTATTATTATTATTATTATTATTATTATTATTATTAT
>JAXCMG010000011.1:34682305-34697019 GCA_034642415.1 Podarcis siculus
AAGGAGTCACAAAGTCAGGGGTCCAAGGATCAAGAAGCAAGGAGTCATGAAGTCAGGGGTCCAAGGATCAAGGAACAAGGAGTCACGAAGTCAGAGGTTTGAGGATCAAGAAGCAGGGAGTCATGAAGCCAGGGGTCTGAGGATCAAGAAGCAAGGAGTCACGAAGTCAGAGGTCCGAGGGTCAGGAAGCAAGGAGTCACAAAGCCAGGGGTCTGAGGATCAAGATGCAAGGAGTCAAGAAGTCAAGGGTCCGAGGATCAAGGAACAAGGAGTCATGAAGTCAGGGGTCCGAGGATCAAGAAGCAAGGAGTCACAAGTCAAGGGTCTGAGGATCAAGGAGTCAAGGAACCAAACGCAGCTAGGCAGGGAACGTGTTGCTGTGGCAAAGAGCTGAAGGGAAATGCTGACCTTATATCCCTTCCCAGCTCTTGCCACCAGGTGCTGTGAGTTACCAATTGGCCTCACCTGTGAGGCCGTGCCTTGCCTCTTCAGAACAAACTTAGGAAGGCCCCAGTCCTGGTCACAGGGCCTGGCATCTGTACGCACACCTGACAGGACCCTGTCCAGAGTAGAAGAACCTCACAACTCATGGGTCATTCCCCACGATAGAAGCATAGTATCATAGAGTTGGAAGGGACCGCAAGGATCCTCTAGTCCAGTGTTTCTCAACCTGAAGGTCCCCAGATGTTGTTGGACTTCAACTCCCATCATTCCTAGCCAGCATGACCAGTGGTCTGGGATGATGGGAGTTGTAGCCCAACAACATCTGGGGACCCACAGGTTGAGAACCACTGCAGTCTAGTCCAACCCCCTTCAATGCAGGAATCTCAACTAAAACATCCATGGCAGATGGCCATCCAAACTCTGCTTTAAAAACCTCCAAGGAAGAAGAGTCCATGACCTTCTGAGGGAGTCCTTTCCACTCTTCCACTGTTACTTCCAGCTGAAGTTTCTTGCTAAGCTTCTGCTGGAAGTTTAAGCATTTGGTTACTGACCCGACGGATTGCGGGGAGGGGGGAAGAGAAAGAGAGAAAGAGGAAAAAAGAAAGCAAGAGAGATGAAGAAAAAGCGAAAAATGCCAAGAGAAAGAAAGATCAATCGCTAATCCCCCTAAAGTAACTCTTTGTGGGCAGCACGTCTAAGTTTAGAAATCAAAACCTAGAACAAAAAAGGGAGGCTGGTGCATATATTATTTGCCTTTGGACCACATTCTGCCGCTTTCCTCATACCCTCCGGTGTATCCCGTTCGCCCTTTCAGACTGGTGTCCTGCATGGCACCATGAGTACAGTACCGGGCAGAGAGAGGTGCCCGCCTTTGCCCACAGGAAATTCTCTATCTCCCCTGGCATCGCGCCTCTTACCTAGCAAAATTAATTCCAAGCACATCCTTGGTGGGTACATTTCTCACCCCCTTCTCCCCACCCCCTCCCTTATTTGCTTTGTGTTTATTTCTGATTCAGTTATCACTAAAATACACATTTTAATTATATTGTAGGAGATTCAAACTTCCTTTGCTTTGAACATTTACATAAACAGTTTCGTTCGGCATACCTTCACCAAAGCCTGGAAACCCTTGCAGAATACTGAGTGTGTTTCTTACCGCTCGATCCACCTCCAAATTGAGACAAAAGTACTCAGATTTGAGCTCATTTAATGCCTTTTGAAAATAATGGCACCAAGTCGTTTAAAAAAAAAAACCGCAGCAAGTTGATCTGACTTCGCCTTGTGAGTCGGAACTTACACATGGTGCTTTAAAAACTGCAAAGATATGCACCAGGGGGCTTGCAAAAAGTGTATTTATCTGTAGCGCCCAAAGGGAACTGATTTTGAAATGGCAAGTTCCTAGTCCTCAGAGAAATGTTTCAGGGAACTGCAGGCAAAGTATGAAAACAAAGGAGGGGAGTGCAGGAGGGCTGAGCCGTCAGATGCCACGGGAAGTTCACATGCAAGTTGTGACGAAGACAACAATTTGCCCCGGTTTTTTATTTCTTCCAAATTTTGCAGCTGCGGTAGAATTTGGCGGCAGAATGTTTTATGCCTACACAAATTTCAAGCAGTTTTAATGCGAATTTACAGCACTTGGATTCCTCATATCTCATAATAGATGTAATTTTTGCCTAATATATACTTACGTCTGGCAGCAAAGTTCACCTATGAGATTTTTGTACATTATTTTATGAATGTGCACATTTTCTTTTTATCAGCATGTTACAAAACAATATGAACACGAAAAACGAAAACGAAAAATACACATTTTGTTTTTGTTTTTTAAATTGATCCTTTTCAAGTTTATACATTTCACTAATTTTACCATCATTTTGACATTTCAAAACTTGACTTCCTTCCCCCTCTTTCTGCAGTTCCTCAAATTTATTTTTTAATATTTTCTGCATATCCAGATTAACTTAATTTGCTCATTTATTCATCTACTTTAAATGAAACTGCAGGTTATTACAATAATCCTGCCAGTGTTCTTATCTGTTTACAATTTCTTGTAAAAAAATATTTTTAAAAAAACAATCCATTCTTGTATAAAAAGTTTGTTATCTTGGTTTTTTATTCTTCCAGTAAGTTTCGCCATTTCTGCATATTCCATAGGTTTTTGTACCCATTCTTCCTTAGCTAGGACTTCTGCTTCTTTCCATTCTTGAAAACGAAAAATACACATGGAGGGATGCAGTGCAAAATGAAGCGAATTTTGGAAAACACCGTTTTGGTTCTCACGCCACTTCATGGAGTGCAAATCTGGTAGGTACATATTAAAATAGGATCACAGCAAGATAGATGCTTATACTGAGTCAAACCAGCGATCCATTTAACTCAGTATTAAACCAATTGGCAGTGGCTCTCCAGAGCTTCAGGCAGGGATAATAATCATAATTTATTATTTGTACCCCGCCCATCTGGCTGGGCTTCCCCAGCCACTCAGGGCGGTTTCCAACAAAGATTAAAAAAACATTAAAATGTCACATATTGAAAACTTCCCTCAACTTCAAATGTCTTCTAAATGTCAGGTAGTTGTTTATTTCTTTGACATCTGATGAGAGGGCATTCCACAGGGCGGGTGCCACTACCGAGAAGGCCCTCTGCCTGGTTCCCTGTAGCTTTGCTTCTCACAGTGAGGGAACCGCCAGAAGGCCCTCGGCGCTGGACCTCAGTGTCCAGGCTGAATGATGGGGGTGGAGACACTCCTTCAGGTATACTGGGCCAAGGCTGTTTAGGGCTTTAAAGGTCAGCACCAACACTTTGAATTGTGCTCGGAAACATACTGGGAGCCAATGTTGGTCTTTCAAGACCGGTGTTATGTGGTCTCGGTGGCCGCCCCCAGTCACCAGTCTAGCTGCCGCATTCTGGATTAGTTGTAGTTTCCAGGTCACCTTCAAAAGTAGCCCCACATAGAGCGCATTGCAGTAGTCCAAGTGGGAGATAACTAGAGCATGCACCACTCTGGCGAGACAGTCACAGACCTCCTTGGAGATGTTGGGGATCAAACCAGGAACCTTCCGCATGCAAGGCAGCTGCTCTGCCACTGAGCTACGCCCCTTTCCCCAAATATGAACTGAACGTGTTTCTTCCCCCTGCGCTCAGTGGACATGTGCATCGTATCACACCCTTAATGAAATAAGCAGTTAATAAGCACCGTTGCGAGGCTGCCATTTTCCTCCACGAGGGCCTAGAGAAATGGATACTGTTAACTCCTCTGGGCAGACCCTGGCAAGTCTTGGTGGAATTATTGACTCGGCTCAGCTCTTTGTGTGAGTGTCTGAGAACAGAACGATTAGCAACTCCCTTGTGGATGGAGCCTAAATAGCTGTTGTTTGGCCTGATAACTGATGATTCATCTATGCAACTTCAGATAAGAGCGAGTATTTTTATGGAAATCCAGTGCTATTATTTTGGAAAACCATTACATCACCACACTCATCTCAAGGGAAGTTTTTTTCCCCTCCTCCTCCTCCTCCTCTTCCACAAAGCTTAATTCTCATCACAATTACCAAAGTGTGAATCTGGAATATCTTCCATCTCCAAAGTCCCGGGCGAGCACGTGGGACTCCCAAATCATGCAGACGATCTCCTTTCAATCAGCAATGAGGCTGGCTGCAAGGATGAGTAGAACCAAACATCACAAAGAGAGAGAGAAGTGATTTGTAATGTTTCCACGGTTGTCATAATCTAATAATATTATCGGCAATGAGGATAAGATGAGAGGGGAAGAAAGCCCTAATTCAATCAGCGCATGTTTCTATCTCCTCTCTGATTGCTTTTAATTCGTTGACTTCCTGGGTTTCATCTCCAAGAATCTGACTTCATCGCAGAATTGAAAATAAAGCTTAAATCAAACCAGACACAGATATCTAGCCAATCAGCCATTAGAGAAACCCATGGCATCCAAGGGGGTTTCCCAGCATACCATGTTATCAATCACTCATTCTCATCTGTGGGGAAATCATGGAGGTCAGAAGAGCAGGGGACCCTCCATGATGGTGGTAAATGTCAGCTAGTACCTTCCCATGCTTCTCAATTGTCCTGATTTAAGTGGGACATCATGGAATTACAGAAGCCCTCCTGGCTTCTGATTGGATCCCAGAATGTACATTTTTTTGGTCTGGCCCTCTGGCGCATGTCAACTAGCTCTTGCCAGAGGGCCAGACCAAAAGACGTTTTTAGCTCTCTCTCTCTCTCTCTTTTTGTCTCGCACCCTCACACGAGTCTCCCAACTCGCACCAGAGCACCGGACCAAATGACGAGCATCCCAATTTTGATCAGCGGGATGTTGAGGGGCATGTCTTCCTTCGAACTTACGTTCGAAAATATTGGGAGCTGGCTGAGACCAGGGGTGACCTGGAGGAAGTCAGGGCGTTGCAGAAGGACCAAAGCTCAGTGGAAGTGCAGCTGCTTTGCATGCAGAAGGTTCCAGGTTCAATCCCTTGCACCTCCAGTTAGGGCAGGAAGTGACCTAATCTGAAAATCCTATGGAGAGACAGTGCCGCTCAGCACTGACAGTACTGAGTTAGATGTACCTATGACCTGACTTGGATAAGTCAGCTTTCTAGGGTCCTGTCTAGCTGAACAGGGTGAGATGGGGCCTCCCCATGATTCAGCAAGGCAACTTGTTTTGAATGAATGAATGAATGAATGAATCTTTATTTGCATCAGCCATCGGCCATAGCAATAAAACAATACAACGTACAAAGAATAGAAATAAAAGTCAATTATATAAAATAAATGTTAGGGGTTTTGAATCAATAGTCAAATAGTAGATCTCATTCTGATTGCCTCAGCTAAAAACCTTGCAACCTTTGCTGTCATCTGCTCATCTTGATCTGCCAAGAGAAAGGACACTGCAGCAGTGGTTGGGCAACCCGGAATGGACAATAAAAAAGGGGTGATAGTCTCATTACTCAAGTCTTTATAAAGAGTGCAAGCCAGAAGGGCATGCGCCACCGATTCAATACTGCCATCTCCACAGGGACATAAGTGTTTTTCATGTGGAATCTGTTGGAATCGTCCCTCGAGTACAGCCGAGGGCAATACATTCAAATCTTGTGAGAGTAAAAGTGTGTCTATACTTTAGAATTGCTAGGTTATGCAGACAGGGTGCCAGAGAGTCAAAATGGGAAGGTGTAAAACAGTCATACCATGGGCAAAATTTCCTTATTGTGGCCAAGTTGTTCTGACGCTCAGTATCATTTAGGCGCTGACAAATTAGACTGTTTGCTTTACTAAAACCCAAAGTGAGTAGCTGCTGTGGTGATAAACCACAAGAGGGAAGTTTTTGATAGACGATTTTTGTCCAGGCGCTCTTGTGACAATCTTACAGCACTAGGGATATTGGACCAGGGGGATTTGAGTTTAAGCGAAGCCACTAGTTAAGTGTCCTACGCCAGATTCATAATTCTACCGAGGGAAGATTAGCCTCTAGGCGCAAGGATGCGTTTGGGACACAGGGTGGTACAGAGAAAATTTGCCTTAAGACCTTTGATTGGACAGCTTCCATAGATCCAAGGTGACTGCCTGTCCAAATCTGAGCCCCATACAATAACTGTGCTAGGGCAACTTGTTTTAATATAAAGACATGGTGAGGTAAAGGTAAAAGACCGCTGGATGGTTAAGTCCAAACTAAGGCGACTATGGGGTTGCAGCGCTCATCTTGCTTCAGGCCGAGGGAGCTGGCGTTTGTCCACAGACAGCTTTCCGGGTCATGTGGCCAGCCTGACTAAACCACTTCTGGCGCAATGGAACGCCATGATGGAAGCCAGAGTGCACAGAAATGCCTTTTGCCCATGCTTTACCCCATGTCTTTATAAAAACATGGTGAAAGCATTGTCTAGGCCACACCACAACAAACAGGAGCAGGTCAACTTGCAATCTGACCAGGATGTGCTGTTCACCACACCTGTGGTTGTAGAGTTTGTTTGTGACGCAGATGGAGGAAGGAGGTGCGAAGCCTGTCCCATCCTCACATGAACCATTTTAATTTTTATTTCTGGAGAGACCAAACCTTCATCTCGTCTGCTAAGAGGCTTGTGCAAAGAGATCAGAGGCTTGAAGGACTCTCCTGACCGGGGGAGAAAAATGTTTAAAAACCCAACAACATAAAAACCGAGAACTTTTGATGGCTGGCACAGTTAACGAGCGTGTTTTGCCTGCCATGACCTCATTACTGCTCATTTTTCCTTTCTGTTTTTCAACATGGAGAAAAGTGTTAATGAATCAGGCTTTTGGAAATAATGCACACCTGGGGTCCTTTAAATCACACCGCTGACACCTTTTGAACAAACACATGGTCCGTGCTTCAAATGACCACCTGGGGGATGCTGTCCAGACCAAAACGGGTGTTAAAAAAAAAATTAATCGTTGATTATTATTTTTTCTTCGAGGCAGACAGCAATTAGAAATACAGAATCAAAACACTTAAATATCTTCTTCTCTCTGTCTTTTTAAAATGCCTGCTTTTAAAGAAGCCCTTTCTCTTTCCAAGATGCAAGAAGTGTGTTGGAATGCAAGGACCTTGCAGTCTTCCAGGTAGGGCTGGGGAATAAATTTGATTCGATTTACAATTAAGAGGCCATTTTACTTAATTTGTACTTTTCAAAGCATTATAGAAACAGAAACACAAACCACCCTTCAAAATCCGCGCTTCTCCAATTTTGTAATGTAGTTCTCTAGCCAAGTAATGGGTACTTATATAAACAGCACGCTTAAGCCTAATTGATGCATGAAGGAGTTAATACCATAGAGTAAGCTGTCCTGTCAGGCTTAGCTAAGTCCACTTCCCCTCCACCTTGGGAGGAACTTGATAATCAGGTCCTTTCTCACCCCCAGTCTACATGTGAAGAGGTTTGAGCTGGTTGCTCCAGCTCCGACCACATGGCTCTCACAACCCACTCTTGAGTTCCTATACCAATAATTTAGACACTTTCACCACTTCCTAACTAACCTATGTTTTACTGCCTGTGCAACTTTCCTGAAGCGTAACAACAAAAAGGCGATCCAGTGCACTTCAGTTTTCCTCAGACAGCATATTGGATGGCTTCACTTCTTGCAAAGCACATACACTTAGAAAAACATAGAGAGCTATAGGAAAACATAGAATTGATCAAAATACAAAAGTCAGAAACAGAGGCATTGTTGGGGTTCTGAGCTGACTTGTGGGGGGGGTTAATAACATTGTGGGGTTTTGGGGGGGGACTCCAAATCATCCCAATTTGAATTGTTATTCACTCCCCAGACAGAGCCATTGTGCGCCCTTAATATTCACACCATTGTAACAAAGGCTAATTATATTTTTAAGATGCTAGTGCTGCTTTTGGATAACAGCCGGCTTAAGCCGGAGCAGTCTGGTGGAATTCAACATGGCTGCTCTAGACCCAATTTCATGTAAATCTGCTTTACGAAATGCTCCCTGAGAGAGACAGTGCACACACCTGTCAAGTTACAGACGGCCTTTAAAAAAGTTGCTTTTTTCCCCCCAACGTTAAGTCGACAAAATTTAAGTTTTGGGGTTAACTTGCCAAAATGTATTCGATAACACACTCACACACCTATGAAAACACAGCGTTCCGTCAGAAATTCCACTAACTGGGCCTAAAGTTGCATTAGAGCCATACAGCTGCAAAAATATAAACTGTATCTATAATATATTTTATCACGGGGGGGGGGGGATTAATTCACTTTCTCCCCAAATGCAAAAGTGTCAGGTTATCCCCCAATAGACACCAGCATTCAGACACATATATATCCAGCATTGCTCAAAAATTCTAAGGAACTCAAAAAAAAACCCCAGTGCAGTCTTAAAATCTGTGATTAAAGTCAGTTCAAGGGTGCCCACCTGGTGCCAATACTATAATATTGATTTGATAAAATTGCAGAAATGTTGGTCAGAGAGGTTTGGAAAAGATAAGGAACAAGTATACCGTACTTTCCAAGTGTTCCAATTTTCCAGGGACAGCCCCAGAATTACAGAAGCTAGTTTCTGATTTGATCCCACAATGTTCTGATTTTCCTTTTTCTTCCCCTCCTTGTCTTGGAGAACAATTCAAATTGTTGTGCCTATGTAGGTGCAAAAACAGGAGTCCTGTTTACATGGCAAAGAAAATCCCTGCACCAAATGAAGGAAAAGTTGAATCTGGCCTATGAAGCCCTTCCTGTGATTTTGAAGGGAAAACTCACCAATCCACTTTTAATTATTTCATTGCAATGCTTCAGCAGCCAGTAATTTTTTAGGAATCATTGGAAATGTTTATACCTCTGCTGTAAATGGAGCTTTATACTGTCTACTCAAAAGCAAGTCCCACTATATTCAGTGGAAACTGGGGCAAGACTGGGAAGCATTTTTACTCAGAACTAAGTCCCACTGTTCGAAAAGCACCCCCAGGTGCAAGTAGATAAATAGGGACCGCTTACTAGCGGGAAGGTAAACGGCGTTTCCGTGTGCGGCTCTGGCTCGCCAGAGCAGCGATGTCACGCTGGCCACGTGACCCGGAAGTGTCTCCGGACAGCGCTGGCCCCCGGCCTCTTGAGTGAGATGGGCGCACAACCCTAGAGTCTGTCAAGACTGGCCCGTACGGGCAGAGGTACCTTTACCTTTACCTTTAAGTCCCACTGAGTTCAATAGGATTTACTTTCTGGTATGTTCCTCCTGAAGGAGACTCTTGAGAGTCCCATGGACTGCAAGAAGATCAAACCTATCCATTCTGAAGGAATTCAGCCCTGAGTGCTCACTGGCAGGACAGATCCTGAAGCTGAGGCTCCAATACTTTGGCCACCTCGTGAGAAGAGAAGACTCCCTGGAAAAGACCCTCATGTTGGGAAAGATGGAGGGCACAAGGAGAAGGGGACGACAGAGGACGAGATGGTTGGACAGTGTTCTTGAAGCTACCAGCATGAGTTTGACCAAACTGCAGGAGGCAGTGGAAGACAGGAGTGCCTGGCGTGCTCTGGTCCAGGGGGTCACAAAGAGTCGGACAGCTACAACTTTATTTCATGCCATTCATCTGTGGAAGGTATTGTACATGATCCCTTCCCTCGCACATTTTTTCTTTACAACAATCCTGCGAGGTCAGTTCGGTGGAGAGGTTGCACTTGGCTCAAGGTGACCGATGTCAATGTGTATATGATGCCCATGTGTGTGGCGAACTCAAACGCAGGAGAAGCTTCCTGTTGTAGAATAGGATGTCCCTATTTTCATTGGGGAGGAACGCGGGTGGCAGTGTGGGTTAAACCACAGAGCCTAGGACTTGCCGATCAGAAGATCGGTGGTTCGAATCCCCGCAACAGGGTGAGCTCCCGTTGCTCGGTCCCTGCTCCTGCCAACCTAGCAGTTCGAAAGCACATCAAAGTGCAAGTAGATAAATAGGTACCACTCTGGTGGGAAGGTAAACGGCATTTACATGCGCTGCTCTGGTTTGCCAGAAGCGGCTTAGTCATGCTGGCCACATGACCCAGAATCTTTATGCCAGCTCCCTCAGCCAATAAAGTGAGATGAGTGTCACAACCCCAGTGTCGGCCACGACTGGACCTAATGGTCAGGGGTCCCTTTACCTTTACCTTATTTTCATTGGAGAAATGTTGGAGGCTATGGGCCTGCTGAGAAAATCCAAGCGGTACGTCAATACCATAAGGGATACAGAGCTCCGAAAGTTAAGTCAGATCTGCTCTGAGACAAGTAAAACCCAAGTCTGCTAATGGATTCCAAACAGCTGGTTAAAAGCACCAGAACTTTCCTAACATTTAAATTCATGTTTTACTGGACAGTGTACGCTCTTGAGCTTCTATTAAGCCATTATTACATTCTGCAGACGTCATTTTGACACATATTTGAATGGGACGTGGAAGCTCTTGTTTGTTCAGCTTTCCCCCTGGGCACGCCAAGGAGTTTGTTCCCTTGTAATTCCAGTTCTGCTCCAATGTGGTCTCCTTCGCCTGAGCCGCGTTCTGCTCTTGACACAACGCCTGACTGACACAGGTGACTGGATTTGGAAAGAGCACCTCTCCCTCCCTCCCTCTCTTCCTCTCTTCCTCTCTCTCTCTCTCTCAACAAGTTGGTGAGTGAGGGGGTGACACAGTAGACCATGCAAGGGACATTCAGTGGAAACAAAAAGCTTTTTCAAACAGTCAAATGCAACGCACAGAGCCTTCACGTGACAAGCATGGTGCTGAGCAAAAGACTATTCAAAAACTGAAAGGAGGTGTCTTTTGCCTTTCCCAGCCCCACCTGTCCAAAGAAAGGGTGACATCTCAGAAAGATAGCACCAGCAATCTAGACTGATGTTTCAGAGAAGAACCAGGCTAGAGCCTCGGCTTCAGATCTGGGTTCAAATCCCACTTCATCCACGACTGAGCAGCTTTAGATAGGTAATATTCTGATGTGGTTCTGAGCTCCCGGGATGGAGGGGAGAATAAATGTGATCAATTATATAATGGCCATTCTATATTACAGTGGTACCTCAGGTTAAGTACTTAATTCATTCTGGAGGTCCGTACTTAGCCTGAAACTGTTCTTAACCTGAAGCACCACTTTAGCTAATGGGGCCTCCTGCTGCTGCCGCGCCGCCGGAGCACGATTTCTGTTCTCATCCTGAAGCAAAGTTCTTAACCTGAAGCACTATTTCTGGGTTAGCGGAGTCTGTAACCTGAAGCATATGTAACCTGAAGCATATGTAACCTGAGGTACCACTGTATTAGACGGACCAAAACAAAGGAAGCAGACAAAAGCTTGAAATGGCTGTGAACTCTGAATTCCTGGAATCCGGATGCAAATCTGAAGTGCATAATGTCAATATTTAAGAAAGACTGGGCCATCACGGTGAGCGTGACTGTTTACCTGATGTCAGCCAACACAGTGTATTAATGCTCATCTGGTCCCTGCCAAAACACACATTATTCTGACAACGCATCAGTTAAAACAACATTAACTCCAGCAGCAAACGCAAGTAATGTCCTGCAGTTTTCATGACCGGTTCCGGCCAATGCCACAAAGAGGCTCAACTTCCCGCATGCTCATTCTCTGGCTCGTTTACTCAAATCAAGCTGTGAAATTTAACCTTGCTTTCTGCTACTTGCCCTTTGCTAACTCCCTTCTCTCTCTCTTCCTTCTGCGCTCCCTTCCTCTCCCTTCCAATCTTCTCTGACTGCTGCACCAAAACCCCTCTTTTGATCTCAGCCAGACTGACTGGTTTCCTTTCCCTCAAAGAAGCTGGACTGCAAGCCTTTGGATAGCATTATTCCCTGGCCAGTGCGGGGATGTTGACGAACTGCCTGTGATATCACAAAAACATAACTGGTCCGTGTTAGAACCTTCAAGGTCAGAAGCACCGTACGATATAGATTTTTATGTCCTCGTTACATTTTATGAATGGCTGTACATGACAGCAAACCCCCTTTGTAAGCAGCCCAGTGTGTTTTCAGCGGGCAGATTAACGTAAGCAACTCATTGCATTCATCACAGCTAAGCCAGGGTGGTGTTCAGAAATCTGTAAGTGTGAAAGACAACAGTTTAATTTTTGTGGCTCCGTAAATCAGTCGTTTCAGTTTCTCCTTTACTGTTAAAGGCCTTGATCTTAGTTAATAGCTGTTCCCCTTTGTGGTGTCTTGTACAACATATTGTTGAAAGAACAGCCAGTTAAGTACACCTGAAGATGCAGAACACACCTTTAATTCTGTGGCCATTTTTGTTTGAGAGTAGCTAAAGGCTCAAGTGAGTTGCTTTGCTCCCAGATTTAGGACAAAGCAGGATTCATCTTCCTGATCTGAATTGCTTTTATTTAAAGGTCTTTATGTAAAAACACTTCTATATCACTTTAATATTAGTGTCGCGAGTTTGGGGTGTTAAGCTGTGTGCCAGAGCCATCTAATCCCTGGATCTGGCAGGTGTTGGAATTGAATCAAGGCTTGTAATTCTTGAAATAGCCAGGCTAGCCTCCTGGTGAGGTGGTAACCAGAGTGATGAGCCATTAAGAGGGATTAAGGGGCTTGGTGCAAGATGGCAAGCCCAACAGGCAAAGCCAGAGTTTGAAGTAGAGTTCTGCAATGATGTGACGTAGAAGTAAAACTGGAAGCTGAGGAGAATCAGAGCCGTGTTTGAATCCAAGGCCGTGGCTATGGGAGAAACAGGACCCCTTTGCAGTGTTAAAGCTGTTGCAGGCTCAGCTATGTGTAAAGAAACCATATATTCTAAAGACACCACAATCTCCACTGTGCCTCATTTCTGTGGGAACGTTCAGGGTGGCAGGAGAGGATATATTGTTTATTAATATCCTTCCTAACTTGCGCTAACAAGTTCCTTTACTTAGCAGAGTTACATTCCCCCTTTTTACATGCACAGCAGATAGCTGGTTGCAGGCTCGTGTGAGCTTCTCACTATTATACAATTCAGTCTGACTCAGACAGAATTGGACTTTCCTGGTAAGTTCCCTTGAATCCTTCTTAAAAGAATAAAGAGGCCACAATCTTATTCAAAGTCAATAAAAGAAGTTTACTCACATCAGTTCACAGTTGGATTCCTGAAGGCAGACTTAGTTACAGATATGTACATGTGGATCTACCCCATATGGGGGAATAATCCCAGTGCTTCTGCTAGCTGAGACCTAGCAGAGCTGTCCTAGCTAAAAGCTGGTCAAATGAAGAAGGAAGTCAAAAAAGAGAGAGGTTGCTGTGTGACTCATCCCTTCGTTACCTGGACAGGTTAGGTCACGGCCACCTTCTATCACATGCAAAAGGAAGGATGCTCCAGCCAGGAGGACTAGGAAGTTTCGACTGGCTGGACCAAACATTCCCTCGCATGTCTTCTCTAGCATTTCAAGGAATGTTGTACTTTACTGCTTCTCATGGATCACATCCCACAATTTCCAAAGGAGATACGAACCCTGGGAAAATGCCTGGAACCCTGGGAATCTCACGCTACTCGGAGATTGGGGTGGCACGGAAAATTATCCTAAGAAAAAATCCAAAGCAGTGTTTGCAACTGTTAACAACAGCGCTGAGAAGAACAGGTGGCAAATTGCGCATTCAGTCACTTTTGCAAACGGATTTTGGAACTGAAACAATCTCAAAACAACAGGTGTAGGGTAGGGTGTCCTTTCCAGAGAACAATCCTTCATTTGAAATGCTGTTTCATCCTCCAGTTGGATTCTTTACATGGAATCTCAGAGGGTCACCTTGTCCCTCACCTTAGGCGGCAATGGTCCCCATCCCCATCCTGGGGCCACCGCTGTAGCCAAGCTGCCATGCATTCAGCCATCTCGTTCTACACACACAAATATGTCCTGTTACTAGCCAAGGATCAGCAAACCCGAGTGGCTTTCCATTCCTTCAGAAGAAATGGTCTCTCTCATGTCAACATCTTGCTCTTCAGAAGAATTGTGTCGTTGGATGAATTGATCTGCTGGGTCTATGATGTGTGAGACAAGAGTCTAGATGTGACCAAGGTGGTACTTCCCCCAAGTGAAAGTCAACGCCTAATTTCTTCATGCCATTCCTTGGCAGCGGCACCTGGGCAGAGGTGGGACAGGGAGAGAGACACAACAAGAAAGGAGACAGACAGGGCATTGCAGGATACATTCGCCACAACTGGAAGGCCTGTTGGATCACACCAATGTTTCACCTGCCCCAGCATCCAGTTTTCAACTGTGGTCAGCAAGGTACTTCTAGGAAGCACACACCCAGGCTGACTTAGCCCTTACCAGGGCTGAGGGGTGTCTGTGGGTGTGTTGGGGTGGGGCCATGGCCACATGGTGCCGAGGGCCTCCTGAGGTCTGGTACCAGACCTTCAAACAGTTTATGAAGACAGCAGCCATCAGACCCTGGTTTCCTCTGATCTTACTCAGGTGAAGGAGCCGCTTATTGACTGTACTCTGGTGACAGTAGTTTGATGTTTGGTAGCCAGTGTCTCGTATTTAGAATTATCGTGCCTATGGCTGTTGCATTTAACTTTCATGGCGACTAGCTGTTGATTTAGCTGTCCTCCGTCAATTTCTCTGGTCCTTTTCCTGCAAGAGGATGTTGAACTGCAGGAAAAGTCTATTTGCAGGGGTGGGGCACAGCTGGTGGTGGGTGGAGCTAGTACAAAAGTGGGTGGAGCTTGTGACAGTGCCAGATAGTACAGCTCCCTTCCCTCTCTCTCTCTCTCTCTGCCTCCTCAGATATATATGTGTAGGTATGTCCGTATCCTTCCTTCCTTCCTTCCTTCCTTCCTTCCTTCCTTCCTTCCTTCC
>JAXCMG010000011.1:34697029-34710028 GCA_034642415.1 Podarcis siculus
TCCTTCCTTCCTTCCTTCCTTCCTTCCTTCCTTCCTTCCTTCCTTCCTTCCTTCCTTCCTTCCTTTCTCTCTGTCTCTCTCTGAGGCCGTATTAACACCATACATTGAAAGCACTATGATTCCACTTTAAATGTTCATGGCTTCCCCCAAGGAATTTTAGGAGCTGTCGTTTGTGAAGGGTACTGAGAGTTTCTAGGGGACCCATATGTCCCTCACAGAGCTACAATTTCCAGATCAGTTGAACAATCAATCCCTCTTCCCAGGGAACTCTGGGAATTGTAGCTCTCAGCACTGTGAGAGCCAGTGTGGTGTGGTGGTTAAGAGCGGTGGACTCGTAATCTGGTGAACTGGGTTCGATTCCCCACTCCTCCACATGCAGCTGTTGGGTGACCTTGGGCTAGTCACACTTCTCTGAAGTATCTCAGCCTCACTCACCTCACAGAGTATTTGTTGTGGGGGAGGAAGGGAAAAGGAGGTTGTAAGCTGCTTTGAGACTTCTTAGGGTAGTGATAAAGCGGGATATTGAATTCAAACTCTTCTTCTTCTTCTTAAATGACTACAGCTCTTTTTGGAGGGGAGGGGAATCCATGACTCTTGAAAGCAATATCATAGTGCTTTCAATATATGGTGTGAATTGGCCTCAGTACAACCCAAATTCTCCTTCCCCCAATCTTTGCAGGGTACCTGTGTGCCACCCCATCTGTGCCACCCCAGAGAAGGAAACATAACAATATAGACAGTCTTTCCTGAGGTTTTGGGTCACAGAATCCACCACAACTGAACTGGAAAAAGCGATTTCAATGATCCATGGATTGGCTCTGAAGAATAACTGCATTTAATCATTATATTCTTTATCCTCCGTTCCAAAGAGGCCACGATAGAATGCTCCTGGGTTCTCCCCATAACCCTGGGAGGTAGGCTTGTGGTGGAGCCAGGGTCACCCCAATGCTGGAAGGAGATAAACTTAGGCATCTCAAGACTAACTCTAACACTCTAGCCCCATGCTCAAAAGAAGATGGTTTTCCTGCGGTCTTCTCTCAGAGAGGTGTTTGATAGTGAGGTGTATTATTGGCCGTGAGGCCCTTAAGAAGGGGAATGCACTGATATTTCCTGATGAAAGAGGCATTTCTCTAAGGTCATGTTTCAATGTCCTTTTGTCTCCCAGCCTATGACCCCCAGGAGAAAAGGGGACGTATCTTGTTGTGGTGCCCCATTATCTATGGCCACTCAGTGGAATCACAGTAGCCAGGTGGCTCGGCTGTCAAACAATCCCATCTTTCATTTCTCCAGCGTCTGTTGCACCGTCCTCGCTCTCCATCCCCCCAACGCCGCTCCGATCAGCCTGCGAAGGAGACCACAAAAACCCAGAGAGGAAGCCAGTGTGCCCCGATGACGCAGAGTCACAAAACGAAACTGCTTTCCGTCTCGCAACCAGCTCAAGCTCCCCCTCGAAATGGGTTTGAAATTGAGTGAGAAGGGGAGTTGCATAATGACTGGAATCAGGGCGGCAAAAATACAAGGCTCCACAAAATCACTCCCAACGTTTCAAACGCTGCAAAGAAAGGAGTTTCCAATGAAACAGCAGGAAGAATTTTCTGACAGTAAAAGAAAGCTGTATGATAGCAGAACCACACCAGAAAGTGGTGGGCTCTCCTTCCTTGGAGGCTTTTAAGCAGAGGTTGGATGGCCATCTGTCATGGATGCTTGAGCTGAGATTCCTGCACTGCAGGGGGTTGGACTAGATGACCTTCAGAGTCCCTTCCAACTCTACGATTCTATTATTCTCTCTGTGTGTGATTCTCTCTGTGTGTGTGATATATAGAAAGGATTCAAATAAAATAAATATTTTCCTTGCAAGTCAATATTTTTATTGATGAAATCTAACCTGTTCTTGTGTCCCCTTTCAGAATAATAATAATAATAATACAGTGGTACCTCAGGTTACATACGCTTCAGGTTACAGACTCCACTAATGCAGAAATAGTGCTTCAGGTTAAGAACTTTGCTTCAGGATAAGAACAGAAATCGGGCTCCGGCGGCACGGCAGCAGCAGGAGGTCCCATTAGCTAAAGTGGTGCTTCAGGTTAAGAACGGTTTAAGGTTAAGAACAGACCTCCAGAACGAATTAAGTACTTAACCCGAGGTAACACTGTAATAATAATAATAATAATAATAATAATAATAATTTATTATTTATACCCCGCCCATCTGGCTGGGTTTCCCTAGCCACTCTGGAGGGCTTCCAACCAAATATTAAAACACAATACAGCATCAGACATTAAAAATTTCCCTTGACAGGGCCACCTTCAGTTGTCTTTTAAAAGTAAAATAGTTGCTTATTGCCTTGACATCTGCTGGCAGGGCGTTCCATTATATTATTATTATTATTATTATTATTATTATTATTATTATTATTATTATTATCATCCATGGCCATTGGGTCCATTGTCTGGGGCTGGTGAGGACTGCAGTTAACAACATCTAGAAGGTACCACATTGGCAACTCCTGTTTTACGTTGCAACCTCCCCTGGGAGCATGCATTGATAAAGCGCAGGGTAGAAATTTAATTAAGTAAGTAAGTAACATAAGAAATGCCCAAAGTGTCAGCTGAAATATAATAGCAAATAATATCAGCTCACATAGCAGAATATGAGGAGCATCAGCTTCCCAAATCATAAAACACCAGATCCAGTAACAAAAAGGAATCCATGCAAAAGTTCTCAGTGGCTTTAAAAAAACCAAAAACCTCCTTGGTCACTAGAATAAATTTTAAGATCTAAAAAGCAGGCTCTAAAAACAGGAGTCGGGAACCTTTCCCAGACTGAGAGTTACGTTTTCTTCTGGTTGACCTCAAAGGGGTCACATACCAAAAGCAGAAACAAAAGCAAGAAGAGCAATGAATGTAGGTAAAATAATGAATGGAGTTTTTATCTTTCTATAAAAGTCGAATTTGTACACCTCATCTATCCAGGCCAGCCAGGGGTCAGCAAACTTTTTCAGCAGGGGGCCAGTCCGCTGTCCCTCAGACCTTGTGGGGGGGCCGGACTATATTTTGGGGGGCGGGGAAAATGAACGGATTCTTATGCCCCAGAAAGAACCCAGAGATGCATTTTAAATAAAAGGGCACATTCTACTCATATAAAAACATGCTGATTCCCAGACCATCTGCGGGCCAGATTTAGAAGGCGATTGGGCCAGATCCAGCCCCCGGGCCTTAGTTTGCCTACCCATGAGTCGTGAACAGAGTTGAAGGACACATTCTCGTCAGGCAAAAACACTCACAGAAGTGGTGAAGGCAAGATCAGTGAGGGTGTGGCCTCGGGAAAGACGGTGTGGCTAAGGAGAAGGTCCTTTGTCCTTTTAATTACACCAGTGATTTTAAATGTTTTATATTACAATGCCAATAAAGGCGGTGGTTTTTTTTCTTACAAAAAAAATGTTTAGTGGTACTCTCATTTTCCTACTCATATTGAGATACTGCCCCTCAATGAGGCCAAACTTACTGAAATATACTCAGAGTCGAGTGTGGATTTCATGCTCTTTATTCAGCTCATAGTAGTGAGGAATGAAAGTTCCCCCCAAAATATCTGCTTTATATACATTATACATTATTTACACAATGGGCCGCACGTGATTGGCTAATTCCGGGATTCCCCTGTAGGCCAATCAGGTTGCGGATTCACTTCCACCAGGAGCTGGATTGGATGGCTCCTGCAGACCAATCCTACTGCTGCATTGTTCTAGGACCAATAATACTGCTGCATTCTGAATCCTGTTGTTCTAGGACCAATCAGACTGCTGCCTTTTGTATCCTATTCAACTCAGTACATAACACCTACATTCACAAAATGTTTAGGGTTATGCATACCCCTGCGTCCCCCCAGAAAAGCACTGAAGAAAGGTATTTGATATTTGAGAAGATCCTAAGGGCCAGCTAGAGATGTCTGCAGGGCCACAATTATCAACCCCTGCGCTCAAAGGTTTGAATAAAACAAAAAACAAAATACTAGCCTCATACCTAAGACTTTGCCAGCTGACTTGGGCTGAGTATACACCATGCATTCAAAGCCCATTGTTTCCCCCCAAGAATCCTGGGAACCGTAGTTTTCTAAGGGTGCTGGGAATTGTAGCTCTGCAAGGGGGGGAACTGCAGACAAGGCAGGCCCCCCTCCCTGCTGAACTTCATGCGCTTTGAAACGACTTTCCTATTTCCACAGGCATTTTAAGGTAGTTTTCTATTTTCAGGATGAATTTTAATTGCTTTCATTCTTCATATGGTTTTTCATTTTCTTCCCAAATTCTTAGAAATTCTGAATATTCAGTGGAACATAAGCACCTGGAATAAACACAAAAAGAAAAAACATAAAAGGAGGGAAGAGGAAAGAAGAATACCTTGCAAACTGTCAGTCAGAAGAAAAGCTACTAGCTGGGAAGAAACAGCAGGAACAAAAAAAAATGAATTGCCAATAACTTCTAAAATCAAGGATGCAAAGGCACCAATTGGATCAATAGCATCTTAGCATATGGAGAGCTGAGATTAAGAAAGAACAACAAAGCCAAGACATCGTGTGTGAGGTTAAAATAAAAGATTGATATCTGGAGAGCAAAAAAAGCTGAGGAAAGAAGCCGAGATGTGAGATAGCCAGAACTAAGACCATGACAACACTTAAAAGCAAGTAACAGGAGCTTAAAGTTAATCTGCTGAGAAAGAGGCAGCCAATTACGTTTGTTCCTGAAGGACAAAGATGATCAACGTGAGAGAGAAAACCAGGGAGCAGAAGAATTAAAAACAAATATTAAAGACTGGAGGGAAGGAAGAGGGAAAGAGAGAAGGAATCTTACATGATTCAGTTGTAGGAACAAACAAGAGACCGAATAGCAGTGCAATCCTAACCATGTCTGCTCAGAAGCCCTACTGAATTCAACGGGACTTACTCCCAGGTAAGTGGGCTGAGGATTGCAGTCTAAGAGCTGCGGTCTAAGAGATGTTCTCTCAGAAGGGCTGTAGCTCAGCGCAGAACATCTGTGTTGCAAACAGAATCTCAATCCCCAACAACTCCAGGTATGGCTTGGAGATACCCCTGTCTGAAACTATGGGGAGCTAAGATGGGTCAGACCAGCTATAATAAGGCAATTTCTTAAGCTCCTGTGGGGAGAAGGAGGAGGAGAGTCAGCAGTTTCACAGAAGACAGGAAACCAAGAGAAGAGCCTGCATTTAGAATGGACGCACTTTGTAACCTTTCGTTGGCAATCCAGCAGAGACGTCTGTCACTCATCTGCACTGCACATTTAAAGCAGCATCATACCAGTCATGGCTTCCCCCGAAGAATCCTGGGAACTGTAGCCTGTTAAGGATGCTGAGAGTGTTTAGGAGATCCCTATTCCTCTCACAGAACTACAGTTCCCAGAATTCCCTGGGAAAGGGGTATGATGTTAACATATGAGAGTGCTGGAGGTGAAATAGTTAAACAAGTTACCCAATCAGAACCCAGGGGTGGAGTCAGAGGGACTATAAAACCAGCTCTGGGAGGGGCGAGAGGGGAGTTTGTTGGGAGTTGGGTGGTTGGTTGGAGTGGGAGTGAATTGGGATAGAGTTTGTGGGTAGGTTGAGTTAGTGTAGCGAAATAAGATGAGTCAGGAACAGTTAGGAGCTAGACAAGTAAATATCTGAGAGGTGGTTTAGTGAGGGAGAGCAGGTAACGGAAGTTATAGGTCTGGATAGGAACCCATGATTGTAATTGACCGATACCGTTTATGAAACCACACGCTTGTTAAACTGCAATAAATAAACAGAAGTTTATGTTCCAATTTAAACCTGACTGGACTCAGTATTGTACCAGGTAGGTGGTGGCAGCGAGAAATAAAGTGGTGGCACAGGGATCAATAGACGGCGAAACGTCCAGGGACCGTGTGTGATCGCCACAAGGGGATCAATTGTTTAAATCACTCTAGGAATCATAGCTCTGCAAGGAACCTCTTTACTTCTCTCGGCACCCGTAACCAACTACGGTCCCCAGAATTCTTTGGTGCTGTTTTAAAGGCTTAGTTCAGATGGGGCATCACAGATGGTTGACTGATTTTCCCTCCTGAACCTCCTGTCATACTGGTCTTCCAACCCTCTGGAACGGGAGGGAATGATCAGAAGGGGAAGCAACGGAGTTGGGAGGGAAAAGGGAAAAAGTGGCAAGGTGGTTCAGTTTCTGAGAAGAAAGAGGGCTATAGAAAAATGAGCAGCCAAAAATGAAAAGAAAAACATGAGGTGAATTAAAAGCCCAACTGAACCATATTCCCCGTTTCCTCAGCCCTTTATTGTCAAACTTCATTCTCGACTTACCCTACTTTCAAGTTTTACTTTCTCAAACCTTTGTCTGCTCTGACGTTTACCTCAGCCTGCTGCATTTCCTGTGCCTAAGTTTTCTGAGTTCACGGGAGTGCTTCTCAGTCCTCCGCTTGGCCCTGTGCGAGGTGTTAGCCACAGCCAAACTGACAACTTTACCTTCCCTCACAGACACTGAACTGCAAGATTCTTAGCTCCGTGAACCATTGAACTGTCCATGCCTCTGCATCAGATCTTCCAGTCAGTATCAGTCCATGCCAGATTGTCTTACTTATCTTGCCCTTCTTCCATAGAGCTAAGTTCTTAGTGTTAGGAAGTTTCCCCAGCATCTTCCACCCCATTGGTTTTTAATTCAAACACCAGATCTGATTGATAAGATTTAATATCCTGCCCTTCATTTCAAAATCGAGCTCTCAGGACAATGGAGGGTGTTTGTGGTGTATTCCTTTGGAGCAGTGGTGGTGGAAATGTTCTGTGGGGGGCGGGGGGCACCAAAATAATGGGAGGTCAAGGATGGTCAGTTGGGGGGGTGAAGAATGTCCCTATTTTTATTTTTTCCAAAAAATTTATTGGTTTTTACAATATTATAAACAAACAAACACACAAGACAAACAAACATAACAAACATAAGAAACAAATCATAACTTTATTAAAAATAACAGTTATTAACTTTGTTAAGTGACTTCCTCTATTCCCCTTGGTTGAATTTCATTGCATGTCCTTATAACGGTTTTCCAAATCCCAATTTTTATAAAATTTAACTTAAACATTAACATTCTTAAATCTTCTCCTTATAGTATTAAACCTATTATTTTATCAGTTAACATAAATAAAATCCTAAGCCCATTAAGTATCTGCAAGCTATTTCCGGTTAGTTTAACTTAACAAATTTAGCTAAATAATCATTAAATTTATTCCATTCTTCCAGATATTCCTCCTCCTTCTGGTCGCGGACTCTTCCGGTTAAGTCAGCTAGCTCCGAAAAATCCATCATCTTCATCTGCCATTCTTCTACTGTTGGTAATTCTTGGGTTTTCCACTTTTTAGCTAACAAAATACGAGCCGCAGTTGTGGCATACAAAAATAATTTAACATCTTTCTTGGGCAATTCCAAGAAGAAAGGCCTCTGGTTTCTTTATAAATGTATATTTCAACATTTTTTTCAATTCATTATAAATCTTTTCCCAGAAGTCTTTCACCTTGGGACAGGTCCACCACATATGATAAAATGTTCCTTCCTTTTCTTTACATTTCCAACATATATTGTCACAATTATGATATATCTTTGCTAATTTTACAGGTGAAGAATGTCCCTATTTTTATCTGAGGGTGTGTGATAGACTCCAATTCCCATCAGCCCCAGTCAGCCTGGCAAAAGTCATGCAAGTTGTATTCCAACAACCTCTGGAGGGCCACAGTTTCCCCATTCCTGATGCAGGGAATAGACTAGGGCAAACCATTTCCCTAAAATGCTGGTTTTCAACATTCAGGGACTTTCAGGGACTTGTTTTTCCCATGGGAGAGCACTCAGACACGCAGTCATTCCCAATTGGCAGCCCCGAAATGGCACAGTGCAGGAAAAGCTTCATTTGCCTCCTTCAGCTGATTGAATAAATTGGCTCCTGAGTTTGAGCGCAACATTTCATCTCCAGGTGAATGAAGCCAGCTTTATTCATCTAATTCCACAAGCCGTTTATCCTATTTTTACTCCCTCCCAAATCAAAGAAATGTGATGTGGTTACAAACCCATTCCCTTGTATAATTATTCCTTCCAAGTTAATTACAAGATGCTGTAATTAATTATATTTAATGATTAACGTACAAAAACGCAGAAAGGATGAGCACAACCCAGGGAACATTTGCTCTTAAAAGATAGGTCCAGACTAGTTTTTCCTCTTATCAGGGAAAGGTGCAGAAATTAAAAAGGGAAACAGAGAGTGAGAAAGAGAAAACGCCGGGGGGGGGGGGGGGGTGTTTAAAAAAAAAATAATAAGAAGAGTAATTATGTCCAAACGAGAGCGTATTTTTCCTTTGGAGTTCAAGCACCGCCTTCTGCCACCTCTCCACCCAAGTTTTGATTACTTTAATTGGATTCTGCTTGTCATTTACTCTGTTGTTCATTTGTACAGTAATTAAGTTGAGTTGAGTTGGTGCATAATGTTACATCAGAGTTTACATTATGAATTCGTGTTGCAATTATATCGAAATGGATACACACAGCTGTATTGGATCAGGTGGATGATTATCCATCATGCTCTCCCTATCCCCTCCTCAATCATGTTGTCATCTCAGTGCCAGCCGTGATGTAACATCATGCATCCAGGAGCGAGAAGATTCGCTGAAGTCTCATGTTCAACATTGCCACAGGAAGATCACAGTCAAGCTACCAGCCAGATCCAGGTGACCATGAGTTAGGGGGACACACCACAAACTATAAAAAATTCAACCTGCTAATAAAGTTGAGTCATTTCTCATGAGTCAATGCCCCAAATGAAGGGAAATTGTGGGGTTGGTGTTACAATAATTAAGGGCCAACTAACAACAGTCATTATTATTATTTATTCATTTCATTTGTCACCTAATACAAAATATCTCTAGGCCACATTGGGAAGAAAACAAAACAAAAAACATCCAGTTTAACAATGAAACTACAAGAGCCCACTAAAAAAAGAAAACCTCCACAGGAATAATAAACATGATTATTATAGTCACTCAAAGGAAGAGTTATGTCTTAACCAAGCACCACAAAGATGTTAATGTTGGTGTCATCCATCTTGGACTTCCATCTCTTTGAGTATTTCTTTTTTTTTTTTTTTTTTGTATAATTTTTTATTGCGTTTCTTTCCATAATTCTGTACATAGCAAACAAATAGAAAGGTTACAAGAAACCATTTTTCTTTTTTTTCTTTTTTTTTTAACAAAACAATAAAACCAAAAACAAAAATAAATCCCTACTTGGACTTCCCCACCCCTTCCGATTCTGCGTTCTTTAAATTAACAATGTCAGCAATTTGTTACCTTATTTCATACCTTATTGTAACTTTCAAATGTTATGTATCCAAATTCAATATATTGTAACTCAATTTTAGTACCTTTAAAATAAACATAACATGTTCAATTCAAATTGTCTCCTTTTCTCTTTTATCACTTATTTTACTATTTACTTAATCATAATTGCTAAAGCATAGCATTTCCTAATCATGCACAATCTTAAGATTCATACAGCTTGTAATATTTTTGCAAATAGTCTTTAAACTTTTTCCAATCCGCCTCAATTGTTTCTTCATCCAAATCTCGGATTCTGCCGGTCAGTTCAGCTATCTCCATGTAGTCCATCAACTGCGTCTGCCATTCCTCCAGCGTGGGTAAATCTTGTGTCTTCCAATGC
Organism: Podarcis siculus; assembly: GCA_034642415.1. Classification (NCBI taxonomy): domain Eukaryota; kingdom Metazoa; phylum Chordata; class Lepidosauria; order Squamata; family Lacertidae; genus Podarcis; species Podarcis siculus. The sequence goes on from JAXCMG010000011.1 coordinate 34,706,756, forward strand.
TTTGCGATGAGTATTCTTGCTGCTGTGCTTGCATACATAAACAAAGTTCTGTCCTTCTTTAACACCTTCTGGTCCACCATGCCCAGCAGGAAGGCCTCTGGTTTCTTGGGAAAGGTATACCTAAATACCTTTTTCAACTCATTATAAATCATTTCCCAGAAGGCCTTGACTTTTGGGCAGGTCCACCAGAGATGAAAGAAAGTCCCCTCTGCTTCCTTACACTTCCAACATTTGTTGTCAGACAGGTGATGTATCTTAGCTAACTTGACTGGGGTCATGTACCACCGGTATATCATTTTCATAATGTTTTCCTTCAAGGCAGTACTTGCCGTAAATTTCATTCCGGTGTTCCATAACCTTTCCCAGTCTTCAAACATAATGTTGTGTCCAACATCCTGTGCCCATTTTATCATAGCAGATTTAACTGTCTCATCCTGTAAGTTCCACGTAAGCAGCAAGTTATACATTCTAGATAAAAGCTTGGTCTTTGGTTCTAACAATTCTGTCTCTAGTTTCGATTTTTCCACCTGGAAACCGACTTTTTTGTCCATTTTAAAAACCTCTTGAATTTGAGCATAGTGTAACCAGCCTCGCACCTTATCATCTCTTTGAGTATTTCTGACCATGGAATCTCACCCAGTTGCTCCTTAAGCTTTCCCTTGCCACTGTATCATGAAACCCAAGAGGACCTGATCACTTCCTCCCAAACTTCCAGTACTTCCACTTGGTCAATCAGTTCCTCCCGGTTGATGAGGACCAGGTCCAAGATAGATGATCCCCTTATTGGTTCTTTCACCTTCTGGGAAATGAAATTGTCAGCCAGGCAACAGATGAATTTGTCAGACCTTACATTCTTGGCATAGTTTGAGTTCCAACAGGTATCAGGGAAGTTGAAGTCTCCCATGATTACTATATCTCCCCTTTTTGAATGTTTGGTAATCTGCTCTAGGAAGGCATTACGCAAGTCTTCATTCTAGCTTGGTGGTCTATAGCAGACATCCACGGTAAGGTCACTGTTGTTTCCCTCCCCTACAATTTTTGCCCATATACTCTCAATCTGCTTTCCATGTTCCAAGTCATGGATCTCTTCACAAGTGTGCCCATCCTTTACATATAATGCTACTCCACCTCCCTTCCTGTTTGGTATCTTCTTTTGAATAAGTTGAAGCCCTCTATTTCTCCATTCCAGTCATGAGTCTCATCCCACCAGGTTTCAGTAATGCCTATTAGGTCATATTTGCAATCCTGTATTAAGAGCTCAAATTCGTCTTGCTTGTTTCCCATACTCTGTGCATTAATATAGAGACAATACTATGGGGCCATGCTAGTAATGCCCTCCTTAGTGGGTGAGCCCCTCCTCTGAACCCTGGTGGCAAGCATCAGCAGAATTTGACCCATGAGTGCTGCATGTCTTCAGGACCTAAATTAATTTTTCTACAATGCTCCAAAATACTCCTGACACAGGGTCATTCTGGAGCTTTGGGCACCATTTATAGCATGATTCCAAGCCTTGGCCTACAGAAGAATTGTTAAACTTTGAGTGCCCAAATATTTCTAGACTACAATGCCCATGATGCCTAACCATTGACTAAGTTGGTTGGGAATGATAGGAGTTGAAGTCAATCAATGTCAGAGAATGCAAGATTGAAGAACAATGATGTAGAGCTCAACAGGGCCCTGAGACCAGGAAGGACGTCAGTGGTGGGCCCTTCCTGGATCATTAGGTCCTCAGAAGCTGCCCAATGATGCCCATTGCCAACACCAGTCCTGCAAATGGATGTAAGATGGTTTTCAGAAAGGGAATGTGTGCAACTGCCCAACCCACAACACCACGGAAACTATAGGACAGGCAGCCCTACTTTAGCACAATACAGTCTTCACACTGTACTACGGCCAGCCTCAATGGATGCCTTGTACAGTGGTACCTCAGTTTAAGAACAGTCCAGTTTAAGAACGATTTGGTTTACAAACTCTGCAAAACCGGATATAGTGTCTTGGTTTGAGAACTTCAGCTCGGTCTAAGAACGGAATTCGAATGGTGGAAGGGCACTGGCGGCAGGAGGCCTCATTAGGGAAAGTGCGCCTCAGTTTAAGAACAGTTTTGGTTTAAGAATGGACTTCTGGAATGGATTAAGTTCATAAACCAAGGTACTACTGCATGCAGCTGAAAATTTCAGCGTACAGTAGAATCAGATGAAGATATCATGCAGGACAGAGAGAAACCTCACATCCCATTAATGTAACTAACATATTTTGCACATCACCACTGAAGGGTGCATTGTTGCAAACCACAAACCTGGTTATCTAAAAGCCCAAAATACAATAAACATTTACAATCTATAGCACAGATGACCTTTTCAGCATGCAGCAACGTGTGTTTATAGTATGTGATATCACTTTTCAGCACATCGTGATGTGATCTTGCATAACACAAACAGACACAAAACTTTCAAATAATAAAATAAGAGCAGAATTAGAGAGTATTCAGTTGGAAAAGCTGGCGAAGCTTTATTTTTAACTACTATGACTTAAAAAAAACAGAAAGAAGTGAAGGGAAAGTAAATAAAAGGGAATATGTTTAGGACTGCAGTCTTAAGTATATGTAAAAACCACTTTTTGTAAACTTACGTGTAATCCAACTGAAGCCTCTCAACCGGCGTTGTCTCTGCAAAACAGACTCCACAAGAAACTTTGAAGGAATAACTTAAGCACCCCTGAAGTGTGTGTTGGCTTTCATTGGCTCATCCAGGATTAAATCAGCTGGCAAACCCCAAACAAGGATTTTGTATTAACTTGGGCATGTGCTTGTAAAGCAAATTACTCTTTTTTTTTTCTTCCAGGCGGGAGTGGAACCCTCTGGTCATTCGAACTGATTTTCCCGAGTCTGTATGCATTGATTAGCAGTTTGGGTTGACTTTTTCTTTCCACATTAAAAGTTCTTCTTTGGACTAAGCCCCTGTCAGTAAAAAAATGAGAAGTCTGATGATACATGAGTTGGAAAGGGATTTATACAGGGTAGGGAAGGAGGAGGGAGTAATCTATCTGCAGTTCTGCCAGCTGGTTTCATAACAAATCAACATTTGAGATTTAATTCATTTCGGAATGTAGTTATTTACTTCCCTTAAATTCTGACTTTTTGCAGACTTGATGCTCTGCCCTGTTTCGTTTTGCTTTTGTTTTTAATTACAGTGCAATCCTATATATATATATACACACACACACACACAGAGAGAGAGAGAGAGAGAGAGAGAGAGAGAGAGAGAGAGAGAGAGA
>JAXCMG010000011.1:34710038-34722103 GCA_034642415.1 Podarcis siculus
AGAGAGAGAGAGAGAGAGAGAGAGAGAGAGAGAGAGAGAGAGAGAGACAGACACTAAAATAGGGATGAGAAAGAAACTTGATTCACTTTGCAGTTTAAGATAAACTTGCTGTGGTTGGCCCAGGATACCTGGACTAGATGGTCTGTTGTTCCGATCCAACAGGGCACTTCTTGCATTAGTCGTTTGCACATTCCTAAACTGGAAGAGCAGGTCCTGAAGCTGAGGCTCCAAATACTTTGGACTCCCTGGAAAAGACCCTGATGCTGGGAAAGATTGAGGGCACAAGGAGAAGGGGACGACAGAGGACGAGATGGTTGGACAGTGTTCTCGAAGCTACCAGCATGAGTTTGACCAAACTGTGGGAGGCAGTGGAAGACAGGCGTGCCTGGCGTGCTCTGGTCCATGGGGTCACGAAGAGTCGGACACGACTAAATGACTAAACAACAACAACAAACAAAATTGCAAAGCAAGCCACAGTCATCCTGTGACATTCACACATCCCCAAATTTTGCATTACAGTTCACTAGCCAAGTACTGCATATAAAAATGCATAGAGTAGCATGGAGTAGAGTAAAGTGAGCATTAAAAATGTGAATATTACTGAAGGCATTATACAAATATGCCTTATTATAGGAGAAATTGCAAAAATGTGTATAATAGACAAAATTACAAACATGAATATGAATCCATCCTAAAATCATAAACTAATGTGAAGTGAACTTGAAAAATGAGAAACTGAATGCCCAGGGTTTGAGCCTTATCCTGTTATGCCTTTCTTTTCACAAGATAAGAAAAAAAATAACAAGCTTTCAAAACAATCAGCCTCAACTGTTTTATGCTGCTCAGAAACTGATGGCAACAGTTAAACAAACTTCTTATATCATGCCACCAATACCCTGTTTCAAAAAAAGTCCGGGGTTCAAATTTCCAATCAACCACGAAGTTCCACCTACCTTCAGGGCTGTTGTGCAGACATGGGCGGTGCTGTTCTCTAAACCACTGAGCCTCTTGAGCTTGCTGATCAGAAGGTCAGAAGTTCGAATCCCCGTGGCGGAGTGCGCTCCCATTGCTTTGTCTCAGATTCTGCCACCCTAGCAGTTCAAAAGCATGCCAGTGCAAGTAGATAAATAGGTACCGCTGCGGCGGGAAAGTAAATGGCATTTCTGTGCACTCTGGTTTCTGTCACGGTGTTCCATTGCGCCAGAAGCGGTTTAGTCCTGCTGGCCACATGACACAGAAAGCTGTCTGTGGAGAAACCCTGGCTTCCTTGGCTTGAAAAGTGAGATGAGTGCCGCACCCCATAGTCACCTTTGACTGGACTTAACTGTCCAGGGATCCTTTACCTTACCTTGTGCAGATACCCTGAGCTTCATAGAGGAAGAGCAAGAATAAAATGCACCTGAAACATGTTGTGGTCGCCTCACTTGGAAAAGTATGTTGTGGAGCTGGAAAAAGGTTCCAAAAGGAACAACTCTCTTACAAGCTCAACCTCCACTGTCAATGACTGTACACCATTGAATATTTGCTGCTGGGAATCACAGGTAGCGAGAGAGCTATTGCTTTTCCATTTGATTATATACATTCACGTCATCATTATCCACTTTACCACCCTGGCTCTTTAGAGCCTATCAACTTCCTTCCCTACAGCCTCATGGCTTTCAAAATTAACCTTTATATCATGGGTAGGCAAACTAAGGCCTGGGGGCTGGATCCAGCCCAATCGCCTTCTAAATCCGGCCCACAGGTGGTCCAGGAACCAGCGTGTTTTTACATGAGTAGAATGTGTCCTTTTATTTAAAAAGCATCTCTGGGTTATTTGTGGGGCCTGCCTAGTTTTTTTACATGAGTAGAATGTGTGCTTTTATTTAAAATGCATCTCTGGGTTATTTGTAGGGCAAAGGAATTTGTTCATTTATTTTTTTTCAAAATACAGTCTGGCCCCCCACAAGGTCTGAGGGACAGTGGACCGGCCCCCTGCTGAAAAAGTTTGCTGACCCCTGCTTTATATCATTGCATTTTGTACGTTTTCCAATTCTGATTGCACTCATTGCCAAATGACTCAAAATTTAAACAAAATATAGAAAGGTAGACAATTTCTCATTGCAAGTCTTCAGGCAACCCTGCAAGTGATGTTAATTGCTTACAATAATCTTTCAGATACCGTGGTGGCAGATGAAGATGATGGACTTTGCGGAACTGGCAGGAAAAAGCCAAAACCAGCAAGATCAAATATTCCAAAAGGACTGGAGCAAATTTATACAATATTTATAGAGCTACTGCCTTCAGATCCTGATTAACATAGGCATTTTGCTGGTCCCAGCTGCTGCCCTTTCAGCTTAGCTGCATGCACAAGGTGGCAGTTCTCTATCTACTGTATCTCTCTCTTCCATATTCTCCTGGTGCAAGGATAGGGAAACGTGCTCTTAGCTAAGAGTTAATTTTACTTAAAAGGGAAGGGCCGTCCGCACCCTAGGAGCACATCTGATTACAGCCTTAAATGATTAGATTGTATTTCCATCCTCCCTCCTCGTATCAGCTGGCAGTCATCGTAATGAGCCAGCCCTTTCATGAAGCCGAATGTTATAAGATTCAGGACCGATAAAAGAAAGCACTTCTTTAAACTATGGAATCCACTCCCACCAGGGGCTGAAGAAGGGGGTGCGGTGGGTGTGGGCTGCCCTGGGTGTCGCCGCTGAGGGAGGTGACAAAATGCTGGGCGGCACTCACCAGGGGCCTGCAGTGCAACCAAGCCATGTGTCTCTCCTGGGAGAGATGTGGTGGCTTGGGCGCGTGCAGGTTCCACACTGCCCAAATGGTCCACCCTCTGCCTTTCCCTCCTCCCCAGCTGTAGGGCAGCTGAGTGGGATGTGGGATGTGGGATGTGGGATGTGGGATGTGGGATGTGGCAGGCAGACTCTGGAAGCCCCAAGGTGCGCACGGCCCCTGGGCGCTCTGCCCCAGGCGCCCGAGCAACTTCCTCCACCGCTGACTCCCACAGGAGGCGGTGATGGCCACCAACTGAGGTGGCTTTTTACAAAGGACTGGACAAATTCAAGAGGGGCATTTAGGCACAAACCTAATGTTCTGGAGTGTACAGGTAAAGGGACCCCTGACCATTAGGTCCAGTCGTGACCGACTCTGGGGTTGCGGCGCTCATCTCACTCTATAGGCCGAGGGAGCCGGCGTACAGCTTCCGGGTCATGTGGCCAGCATGACTAAGCCGCCTCTGGCAAACCAGAGCAGCGCACGGAAACGCCGTTTACCTTCCCACCAGAGTGGTACCTATTTATCTACTTGCACTTTGACGTGCTTTCGAACTGCTGGTGGGCAGGAGCAAGGACTGAGTAACGGGAGCTCACCCCGTCGCGGGGATTCGAACCGCCAACTTTCTGTTCGGCAAGTCCTAGGCTCTGTGGTTTAACCCACAGCGCCACCTGCATCCCATTCTGGAGTGTAACTCCCACAAACCAATATTGAGTCTGGAGGGGCCCATAGTCTAACTGCCACGTAAGCATCGTGTGAGCGAATCAGGGTGAACCAGGGGCCTGAATAGTTGGTTCCATCTGGAAGATGCTTCCCATGTGCCAAAATGGCAATTCCATCCTGCGGTGGCCACACACACACACACACACACTAAGCTTTTAAGTGGTGAAGATGTGGTTTCGTGCCATGCACTCTGGTGCCCATTTTCAAATTGTTGTGGCATAAAAAGCTATATCTGACGCAGCCTATCATAGAATTGTAGAGTTGGAAAGGACTCTGAGAGTCATTTGATCCAACCCCTTGCAATGCAGGAATCTCAGCTAAAGCATCCATGACAGATAGCCACCCAACCTCTGCTTAAAAACCCCCAAGGAAGGAAGAGTCCATCACCTTTCGTGGGAGTCTGTTCCACTGCCGAACAGCTCTTACTGTCAGAAAGTTCTTCCTGATGTTTAGTCAGAATCTCCTTCTTTGTCGCTTGAAGCCATTGGTTCGAGTCCTACCCTCCAGAGCAGGAGAAAACAAGCTTGCTCCATCTTCCACGTGACAGCCCTTGAGATATTTGGAGGTATTTAGGAAACGGGACATGGCTCCAGCATGCCACAAAGAAGGGTATCGACAAAAGTCTCTCTGTGGCCCAGCCCAACGCCACTGGGAGATGGCGCGTCAGCAAACAGCCCGGCGCCTGTCAACGCATGGGAATATTTCCCCTCCCTTGGAGCAGAAGATCCCAGCGCCCGTGGCACTCCAGTCCTCTTGCGACTCTTACGTAAACAGCCCCACATGCCTCCGACCTCGACCAAATCCACAGAGAGCTAAATTACCCATTTAGCAAAAAAAATTGAATTTAATTAAAGCGAGAAAGGCAATGGGGCCCCTTCCTTTTATTGCACTTGCCGCTGAAGCTGGTTATGAAACTCTGGGGCTGGCTCTGAGAGCCACCTGCCTCTGGCATTCCAGCGGAGGGATGGGGTTTCTGCTTAAACCCTGTCCCAAATGCTAACCACTGAAATCAAGGCACCGACATTTCATTTGGTAGCTGCGGGGCAACTGTGCAAAGGAAGGAGTGGAACGCCATATCCAGGCCAAGATGGCATTGTGTTTAGCAGTAAATTACCCGTCTCCTTTTATTTGATTTTGTACCTTTTGGGGGAATATTTTAATGATTTTAATGAAGGTTTGGTACAAGATCATAACTTTTATTTTCAGGTAGTGGGGTTTTAGCATGTATTCCGAGCGTGATTTGTGGTTCTGTCCCACCCAGCAAAGTGTACCAGTAGTAAAGGAAAAGAGAGAGACTTAATAAATCTAAATCAATTAAGTCCTGTTGAAAAGTTCGCAATAAAGTTAGAAGCCAAAGATGCCCCAGGTAGGGCTAAGTCGTACTCTGGCTTTTAATGAAAATGCTAATGATTTCTCCTTTTCTGGAATATATTTTGGCTTGCAGTTTCAACAAGATGCACTCCTTCCGCAATCAATTCCACACACCTTTATGTCGGTGGTTTTCTGCTTACCCCTCAAGGGGGGTAAAATTAATAAATGATCATTTCTACCCAAAGGGAGTCATGACAAGAAAGAAAGAAAAAACATAAACAGACTTCCGGAGGCGGCGCGACCGGTAATGGCTGCCTTCTCCGAGTAAGGGGAAGGGAGCTCCGCTGTAAACGGGTCGTCCGCTACGGCGAAGCGGAGACCCACTCAGAAAAACCACAGGTGGCAGAAGCCTGTGGTCTCGGGACCCGGCGGGCGCCAGAAGCAGCCCCCAAAACGTTGAAGGGACCTCGTAAGGGGCTCCGGATCGCGGAGGGGGTAGCGGCGCTGTGGGTCGTTGCGCAAACAGCGAAGTGAAGCCGCGTTGCTGTTGCCGGTCAGCGCTGTTCTTTCTTCCTGCAACTTTTTGAACTTTGGAAACTACAACCCGTGAGTAATTTGGACTTTGAGAACTTTTCTGAAACTTTTGAGAGTTTTCTGAAACTTTGTGAGAACTTTCTGAAACTTTTAAAACTTTGAAAAAAGTTTAAATTTGGCTGAAAACGGAGTGAGAACAAGCAGGGAGTCCGCCTCCCGCTATACTGAACTTCAAGCAAAGAGCAGGAGGAGTGGAGACAAAAAGTGATGTGTTAACTAACTGCTGGCACCCAATTAAAGTAGACCTCTGGGTGAAAGACTTTAAGTTACTGTATTTTCTGGAAATATTGGGGTGCACTGATATTCTTCTTCTGCTGTACCAGTGGATTACAATTAAACAAGAACCCCAGGTGCTGGAGCTGCCTGACTGAGCACCAGTTTGCAACATTGGATACATTGTTTACAGACTTGGAAACATTCTGAGCAGGAACTTGATACTTTGAAATTGTTGCAGTCTAGGCACTGTTAGAAACATTGTTTGGCCTTAAGTATACTCTGCCAAAAAATAATATTTTGTGGAGGCTGATGGATGTGGAATTAAATGTATAAATTTGAATTGGATTTGATCTTTTTCCTGAAGACGTATTAAGCTCCCCCTTGAGGATTTTGGACTTACAGCAGTGTCTTTGTTTTACTTTCCTTTTCCCGGCCTCCTGCTTGACTATTGTATCTGGGCCTCTTTTTTCTCATGGGAACACTTGGTCTGACCTTGGACTACAGATAACTCTGGAATGAGTGGCGCAAGGAAAAGAGGAAGAACCAAGCAAACAACTTTAACTTTATCTGCAGCCTCACAGCGCAGATCATCGGTGCCTGCTTTGCCTTCTACTTTGCCTCCTGACATAGAGGCGGCCTCCCTGACACAGACAGGGGAGGGAGAGACGGAGGAATTGCACCTGGAAGATATGGCTTCAGGGATAAGTAACTCTGTCTTGGAAAGAATTTTTGAGAAATTGGAGGCTTTGGATAAAAAGGCTGATTTGCAAACGGCTAAAATTGAACAGAACACAGAAAGTTTGAACAAACTGACTGGGCAGGTTGCACAGAATGTCCAATCTATTGGAGAATTAAAAGAGGCTGTAGGTGAAAATCGGAAATTGGCTGAAGACACCAGTCAGAGATTGGGAGAACTTGAGAAAGAAGTAAGACCACTCAGTAAACAAGTTGGAGAACATCAGATTTATTTTTTGATGACAGAACTGCGAAACAGGGAGACCAACTTGAGGATCCGGTCAGTACCAGAGGTGGAAGAAGATAATTTTACTGAATTTTTGACTAAGGAATTTGCCAAGTTTTGGAAGTTAGAGGAAAAAGACTTTAAAATAATATCAGCTTTTAGGCTTGGAAGAATTAGAAGGATAGAGAAGCCCAGAGACTGTCTGATAACTTTGAGATCAAAGGAGGAAAGGGATAAGATTTTGGGCCTGCATTACGAAAAGTCACTGGACATTTTGGGCAAGAGAATTGAAATTTATAAGGACATCCCTAAACAGTTGTTGGACCTCAGATCTGACTATACGGAATTGGCAAGACTGTTAAGAAGCAACGCAATTATCTTCAGGTGGGAGTTTCCTCAAGGATTATCTTTTACGTACAGAGGGAGAAAGATCAAAATTAAAACAGTGGAGGATAGAGACAAGTTTTTGGGAGCCCACGGAGAAGACCTCCACAAAGGACTTGGATTGCCAGCGCCCGAACCTCCAGGGAAGCCGGCCCCCTCGGATCCTCAAGGACCAGAGAACAAGGTACCACCCCAGAAAGAATAACCAGATCTACCCAGGATGTCTCTGCAGCTTTTGAGTTGGAATATAAATGGCTGTAACAGCCCGGAAAAAAGGACGAAAATTTTCCATATATTAAAAAAGGAACAATTGGACATTATATGTCTACAAGAAACACATGTGATTAGGCTCCACAGAAAGGTGTTAATAAACAAAAGGCTGGGTCAGGAATTTATATCTTCGGACACAGTTAAAAAGAGAGGTGTAGTGATTTATGCAAAAGAGAGCCTTTCACCAAAATTTCTTTTCAAAGACGAAAATGGAAGAATTTTGGCAATAGAAATACAATATCAAGGAGAAAAAATTTTGATATTAGGAATCTATGCACCAAATGAAGGAAAATCGGATTTTTACAAGAAGTTGCATGAGACCATGCTGGATTATCTGGACTATAACAACGTCATCATGATGGGGGACATGAATGGGGTCGTATCAACGAATATGGATAAGTCACAGAATCAAAACATCACTAAAGAAGGAAGACTACCTAAGACCTTCTTTGAAATGACGGACAATATGGACTGGATTGATATTTGGAGAGTGAGAAACCCCTTGGGAAGAGAAGGAACATTCTTTTCTGAAGCCCAATTGACCTGGACACGAATCGACCAAATATGGATAACTAGAAGTCTGGCACCTAAGGTTAGAAAGGTGGAAATCTGCCCCAAGACATGCTCCGACCATAACGCACTGAGAATGGACATGACACTGATCCCAACCGGCTCCTTTAGATGGAAGATGAATGATGGCCTGTTTAGAGATCAAAAGATTGTAGAGAAGGCCCAAAAAACTCTAAAAGACTATTTTGAGATCAACCTGAGTACTACGGTGGAAAAAAGAACTATCTGGGATGCAAGTAAGGCTGTAATGAGAGGGTTTTTGATACAACAGAATTCTTTAAAGAAAAGATCACAAAATGAAAAGAAGGATAAAATTTTGGAAAGAATTAAAGAGTTGGAGAAGAAGTTAAGATCTAACCCGAAGTCCCAACCGATTCTGCGAGAAATTAAACTTTATCAAGCACAATATTCTAAATTGATAAATCAGGAAATAGAATGGAAGATTAAAACAATGAAACAAAAAACTTTTGAATCGGCCAACAAATGTGGAAAACTGCTAGCCTGGCAGTTGAAAAGGAGACAAAGACTAAATACGGTAACAAGCTTAGAGATTGAAGGAAAGAACATCCAGAACCCGGGAGAGATTAGAAAGTGCTTCCAGAGATATTTCAAAAAGCTATACACTCAAGGGCCACAAGATGAAATAGAGATTAAACAATTTTTGGAGAAAAATGGACTAGCAAAGCTGTCAGAAGAAAACAGAATAATATTGAATGGCAAAATAACACGACAAGAGATTGAGCAGGCCATCCAGAGTTTGAAACAGGGCAAATCGCCAGGGCCGGATGGACTGACCTCCAACTATTATAAGACATTGAAAGACTATTTGATACAGCCATTGTTGGAGGTCAGCAACGAAATAATGGAGGGGAAGAAGGCGCCAGAATCGTGGAAAGAAGCATTTATCACATTGATACCAAAGTCGGAAACTGAAAAGACACAACTTAAGAACTACCGTCCCATCTCCCTTTTAAATGTGGATTACAAAATATTTGCAGATGTTTTGGCACGAAGATTTAAGAAAGTTCTAAGTGAGACAATACACAAAGACCAGGCAGGCTTTCTCCCGGGTAGACACATGTTTGCTAACACAAGGAATATTATAGACATACTGGAACTTTTGCAAACAAACATAAACACTAAAGCAGTTTTAATTTTCATAGACGCGGAGAAAGCCTTTGATAACATATCCTGGAAATTTATGAAGGGGAACCTAAAAGAAATGGGAGTGGGACGGGGGTTTGAGAATGGGATTGAGGCAATATATTCAGAACAAAAGGCCAAACTGATAGTCAACAATGTGGTTACAGAAGAGTTCAAAATTGAAAAAGGTACACGACAAGGTTGCCCGATTTCCCCATTACTGTTTATTTTGGTCCTGGAAGTGCTCCTGAACATGATTAGAGGGGACCGGTTGGTGGAAGGGATTCAGGTCGGAGCGAAACAATATAAGCTAAAAGCTTTTGCAGATGACCTAGTTTTGACATTACAGGAGCCGGAATCTAGTACGAAAAGAGTATTACAACTGATTCAAAACTTTGGTCGAGTGGCGGGATTTAAGTTAAATAAGCAAAAAACTAAGGTTTTGGGGAAAAATTTGACAGACACTGAACTGGAATGGTTTCAGAAAGAGACAGAACTAAATGTGGTCAAAAAAGTTAAATACCTAGGGGTAAACATAACAGCAAAAAATCTGAGTTTATTTAAAGATAATTATGAAAAATGTTGGTCTGAAATTAAGAGAGACTTGGATAGTTGGTCAAGATTAAAACTTTCTTTGTTAGGCCGAATAGCTGCCATCAAGATGAATGTACTGCCAAAAATGTTATTTTTGTTTCAGACACTACAGATTGTAGATAAGACAGAGTGTTTTCGGAGGTGGCAGAAAGATATTTCTAAATTTGTCTGGCAGGGCAAAAAGCCCAGAATTAAATTTAAGATATTAACAGACGCGAAAGAAAGAGGGGGCTTTGCCCTGCCAGATTTAAAGTTGTATTATGAAGCTGCAGCTTTCTGCTGGCTAAAAGATTGGTTACTTCTTGAAGATACGGATGTTTTGGATTTGGAAGGTTTTAATAATGCATTTGGATGGCATGCCTATTTATGGTACGACAAAGCTAAGATAAACAAGGCCTTTAAGAACCATATTGTCAGAAAATCAGTTTTTAATGTCTGGACAAGATATAAAGACTTATTGGAGAACAAAACTCCGAGGTGGCTGTCACCCCTAGAGGCTAAGGCCCGAAAAAGAGCCAATATGGAGGCCAATTGGCCAAAATATTGGGAGATAATAGAAAAGGATGGTGACAATTGGAAATTGCAGAGTTTAGAAAAGATGAGAGATAAAGTGCGAGACTGGCTACACTATGCTCAGATTAAAGAAGTGTTTAAAAATGATAAAAAGTTAGGATTCCAAGTGGAAAAGTCAAAGTTAGAAACTGAACTGTTAGAACCTAAGACTAAAGTACTTTCAAAAATGTACAATTTGCTGCTGAAATGGAACACCCAAGACGAAATGGTAAAATCATCAATGATAAAATGGGCACAGGATATTGGGCATAATATTATGTTTGAAGATTGGGAAAGGTTGTGGACCTCTGGGCTGAACTTCACTGCATGTAATGCTTTGAAGGAAAATGTAATGAAAATGATGTATAGATGGTACATGACCCCAGTTAAATTAGCTAAAATATACCATGCGTCTGATAGCAAATGTTGGAAATGTAAGGAAAATGAAGGAACATTTTTTCACCTCTGGTGGACCTGCCCTAGAGTAAAGGCCTTTTGGGAGATGATATATAATGAGTTAAAAAAGGTGTTTAAATACACCTTCACTAAGAAACCAGAGGCCTTCCTCTTGGGCATTGTCGGCCAGAGTGTGCTAAAAAAGGACAGAACATTCTTTATGTATGCAACAACAGCAGCAAGAATATTGATCGCGAAGAACTGGAAGACCCAGAAGCTACCCACTTTGGAAGAATGGCAGATGCAACTGATGGACTATATGCAGCTAGCCGAGATGACCGGCAGAATCCGAGACCAGGGAGAAGAAAGGATGGAAGAAGATTGGAAAAAATTCAAGATTTATCTACAAAAACATTGCAATCTGGCTGAGTGCTGATTGGGATGCCAGGGTAGAAAATAACTGTCTATCACTAAATTAGACTCAAGGATGAACCGTATGATAATCAAAATTAAGACTGTGAACAAAATGATAATTTGTTTGAAATTAATTTTTGTAACGATGCAAGTGTATGCGGGAGGTGTGGGGGAGTCCAATGTAACAGTGGAAAGATGTTAAAAGAACAATGATGATTTGTGCTTTTTCAAAAGTATGTTTTATATGAAAAACCTTAATAAATATATTTAAAAAAAAAAAAAGAAAAAACATAAACAGGAAGGAAGAGGTTCCTCTTAACACCGGTGAGGGGCCATCAAAATGACTTGCGATGAATTTCGCAGGCAACACTCTCAGACAAAATCCTCAGGTGTTTCATCTGTTGGGAAAGTAAAGAATCTCGCGTTGCAAATTTGCATTTGAAATTTCCCCAGCAAAAGCATTGAATGGGTTTCATTGCTCAGATTCTCGGTGGCCAGGACAGTTGTTCTTTCTGCCCAATGGGAGGGCCGGCGTTGGGCCCTGCTAGCTGAGAAAAAGGCTTGCTCATTGCATGCTTTTCCAATGAATTACATGAAGGAAATAGAGTCCAGAGGAGAGGGCAGGGAGTAAACAGTTCCAGAACAGAACATCCTGCCAGTCCTGTCGTCCCTAAAATGTAATGGCTTTCATTATAATACCTGGTACTTCCTTCTCCTCCGTCGACAAACTGCTGCTGGTGTTTTGCTCAGAACAATAACTCAATTCAACAGGACGTCGACAGATTTGCATGCCATGGCTCCGCCATGCCCAGTCTCTTTGTTTTATTTGTATAGGTCTCAGCCCATAACAACAGCCAGTCAATTTCCCCCAACCATTCCATCTGTTTAAGTAACTACCAAACAGGTTCTGAGTTAGAGTTGCCATATTTCAAAAAGTGAAACTCTTATATGATCTCTTATCTGACTCCTCATTTGGGTTTGTGGTACCCACCTTATTTTATGGCTGTAAGTCATTTTTAATTGTTTTTAATATTGTGTTTTAATGCTGTCCTGGGACCTTAGAGTAAAGCACATGTAGAAGAAGGAGAAGGAGAAGGAGAAGGAGAAGGAGAAGGAGAAGGAGAAGGAGAAGGAGAAGGAGAAGGAGAAGGAGAAGGAGAAGGAGAAGGAGAAG
>JAXCMG010000011.1:34727817-34747473 GCA_034642415.1 Podarcis siculus
CCAGAAGAAGAGTTTGGAATTGATATCCTGCTTTATCACTACCTGAAGGAGTCTCAAAGCGGCCAACATTCTCCTTTCCCTTCCTCCCCCACAACAAACACTCTGTGAGGTGAGTGGGGCTGAGAGACTTCAGAGAAGTGTGAGTAGCCCAAGATCACCCAGCAGCTGCATGTGGAGGACCAGGGAAGTGAACCCCGTTCACCAGATTACGAGTCCACCGCTCTTAACCACACAGCAATAAAGGAAGTCTGGATGAACCCTATAAAGTGGTACCTCAGGTTAAGAACTTAATTCGTTCTGGAGGTCCATTCTTAACCTGAAACTGTTCTTAACCTGAGGTACCACTTTAGCTAATGGGGCCTCCCACTGCCGCTATGCCGCCAGCGTGCAATTTCTGTTCTCATCCTGAAGCAAAGTTCTTAACCCGAGGTACTATTTCTGGGTTAGCGGAGTCTGTAACCTGAAGCATCTGTAACCCGAGGTACCACTGTATGTGGTTATCTGGAATTCCAGGGGACAGCATTACCCAGATGTGGCTTTATTCCAGAGCAGTGATCCCTGTAAGATCACAGTGTCATTTCTGCAATATTTGATCTACTTGCAAATAAAGCAGAGCAGAGGTGGAAGCAGAGAGACTGAAGACCTCCTCCCCAGAGAAAGTGCCCCACTTGGGTCCCCAAGGGTGAAAAGGGACAAGAACAGAGATGCCATGGACAGCTAGGGTATCCAACAGGGTCCAACCAGATGTTGTTGGACTACAAAACCCATCATCCATCACCCTTGGCCAGAATGACTAAAGCTAACAGGAGTTGGAGTCCAGCAACATATGGAGGGCGCAAACATCTGGCTTACAGTACAGAACCAGACCAAGACATTTTGTTGCTTGAGGCAAAGAACAAGATAGTACCCTCTGCTCCCATGACATGGATAACAGCCAGGTCGACTAGCCGCTGAATCATCAACACCACAAATTGTATTTCTATTTAAATTACATTAACAATTTCTAAATTTGCATCTATAAGCATATGCCAAACTAATGTGAATCTGTGACCTCTTATTTCCGGTCATGCGTTACCTCTTTGAGCATTGAGTGAGCAACGTAGCCAGAAGTCAGAGACGAAAACAGCTTTCTGTTCCTCCTTTCTTCAGAAGTTACTAGTGCTTCCTGGCATCACAGCCCTTAGATGCTGACAAGTCCCACATCACCTCCGAACATTCAAGTCCAGCTGGTCCAGTCCGAGAAGCTGTGATGCAACATCTCAGGGCCCCACGGTTGCACAATTCATTGCTTTTTTTACATTTTCAACTTCAACAGGGATCAATAACCGCTATGGTATTCCTGCATTTCAGGGGGTTGGACTAGATGACCCTCAGGACCCCTTCCATCTTTACAGTTCTTTGATTCTATGGACACTGCTGATGGGATCACATCCTCCACTGCACTGGCAGGCAACAAGCTAGCTAAAGGTAAAGGTAAAGGGACCCCTGACCATTAGGTCCACTCGCGGATGACTCTGGGGTTGCGGCGCTCATCTCACTTTACTGGCCAAGGGAGCCGGCATACAGCTTCCAGGTCATGTGGCCAGCATGACTAAGCCGCTTCTGGCGAACCAGAGCAGCGTACGGAAATGCCCTTTACCTTCCCGCTGGAGTGGTACCTATTTATCTACTTGCACTTTGATGTGCTTTCGAACTGCTAGGTTGGCAGGAGCAGGGACCGAGCAACAGGAGCTCACCCTGTCGCGGCGATTCGAAACACCGACCTTCTGACCAGCAAGCCCTAGGCTCTGTGGTCTAACCCACAGCGCCACCCGCATCCCTAACAACAAGCTAGCTAGGAGGGTTAAAATGGCGCACACAGTGGTCTGTGGCACACACAGGGCTGCCCTCCAACATCTCCCTGATGCTCAGTGACCCACAGCAAAACTTAAAGATTTCCTTTTATTATTTTATTTTGTTTTATTTTGACAAAGTAATAATCATAAATAGATAAGGGAAAAATGTGCACCCCACCACAAAGACCATTCCATTGTAACTATCCAACCCTCCCAAAATTTCAACACCTCTTGTGATGGTTTGACCTCTTTCATTTTAACAGGTACAGATTCTACAAACACCCTCCATATCTCCTCAGAATTATTTCTCCTGCATATTCCCCGTCTTACCTTAATGACACATGTTAATTTATCATTAATAGCTATATCCCACACCTCTTTATACCATTCTTCCATTTTATGTTCTGCTTGCCCCTTCCACTTCCCAGTGATCATAATTCGTGCAGCTGTCAATAAATTTGTGAGCAAGTCCTTCATAGGCTGCAAACCTTCCACCCCATTGTAAATTGATAATAATGCTACCTCTGGGCTTTTGGTCAGCTTTAACCCAGTGGTTTCTGTTATCTCCTTAAATACCCTTTGCCCAAAAAAAAAGTACATATTTACACTTCCACCACATGTGAACATAGTTCCCTGTTTCCTGGTATCCCCTCCAACATAACAGCAAATAGTCCTTGTTTATTTGGTTTAATCTGACTGGTGTTAAAAACCATCTCCAAAATAAATTATACTAATTTTCTTTTATTCTTATAGACAACATACGTTTCTCTCTTATTTTCCCTCAGTTTTGACTATCTATCTGCCCTGTTGTATCCTTTTCCCACACTTCTTTTAAATGATCTTCTTGATCCCCCATTTCTACTAATATTTTATAAATTTCAATGGTTTCCCCTTTGTGTGTGCCAGTGTGCTGTAGTGGTTAAGAGCGGTAGTCACGTAATCTGGGGAACCGGGTTCGTGTCTCCGCTCCTCCACATGCAGCTGCTGGGTGACCTTGGGCCAGTCACACTTCTTTGAAGTCTCTCAGCCCCACTCACCTCACAGAGTGTTTGTTGTGGGGGAGGAAGGGAAAGGAGATTGTTAGCCGCTTTGAGACTCCTGAAGGGGAGTGAAAGGCGGGATATCAAATCCAAACTCTTCTTCTTCTTCTTCTTCTTTTATAACTCTATTTTCTTCTTTATCCCTCCTTTTTATAATTGTTTTTTTCAAATTTTGTATATTCTTTGCAGTTCTTGTTTTCCCTTAACCACTTGTTTGTCCAATGCTCCAAGAAGGATTCCCTTTCTAATCAAAGGTTAGAGGACCACAAGTTCATGAAATGGTAGGCATTCGCTCTGAATTTGAAAGTCAAATTCTCACATGTTTTGGTCCAGGTTACAAAAATACCACCTCAGTCTCTTTCGGGGGCTTTCTCTTCCAGAGGAAACCAAACCATCGGACTAATTTCTAGAACATCCTAATACAGTGCGGCATCCCCAAATATCTGCTTTGGAAGTGGATTCATCCAAGAAAATGTGAGTTGCACCTTCTTCTTCTTTGCATTTTACATTTACAGCTATCTCAAATGAGCATTAAGTCAGCTCTTAATAACATAGTTATTATGAGCATACTATTTTATTTTCTGCAATCTGTGCATGTGTCTGGGGACTCGCAAGGTGTTAATCCTTAAACTGTTGACTCACAATGTGTTCATCTGTCAGTCTGTCGGTCTTTAATGAAGCCAAATTCCCATTTGCTTCAAAGGGAAGCTTTTAATGAGGACTATAGGCCTACTAATTCTCTCATCCTGACTTTTACCACCACACACACAGACACACACAGCCTTATAGGTTGGGCTCTGCTGGGGGTGGGGAGCCTTTGATCCATGAGCCTAATTGGGCCCACCAGCCCTTCTCATTTGGCCCATTCAGGTGGCTTTGGCCAAGCCATTCCCACTTGCTCTGTCTCAGGTGTGAAGCCAGTAAAGCTCTGGCTGGGCCTAAAAGGGGTTTTGCAGGTACCTTTATCCAGACTAGCTCCTGGCAGCAAAGCCTTGAAGCCACTACTCAGATTTCCCACACTTCCCCTGAAGGTCCAGACAACCTCTGGATAACTGCCATTGCCACATGTCATCCAGTTAATTCCAAAGCTTTCATCTCCTTAGAAAACAAAAGGGCATTTGCATACCCCGCAAGTGTCCTGGAAAAACTGGGAAATCCTGTTGGGTTTTTCCCGCAAGAGCACAGCGGCCATTTTAGGCACTGTGATCTCACTCCCCAAAAGCACTTGTGGGGGCTGTGATCTCATGCGGTGCCCCAAAACATGTGTTTTTTTATGTCGTGTGAGAACACGGCCCTGAAAAAAGCACATCTTTCGGCTCTGTGATCTTGTGCCTGTCACGTGACTCATGGAGGCGCACTGTCAGGAAGACAAGCATCCCAATTTTGGGACTCGACATGTTGGAAGGTATAGCGTTGGAAATACAGCAGTAATATTGGACCTGAATCTAAGTGCTGCAACACGTCTTGACAGCTTTTGAGCAGCTTCAGTGGCTTCTAGGTCTTTGTTTGTGGGCAAAATTCAAAGTCTAGAAGTATTTGAAACTCAAGAACCAAAAGAACTGCCCATCCTTCTATAAACCTGCCCATTCTCTGACATCAAAAGCACAGGCCCGGCGCCAAATGTCTCCGCCATCAGAAACCGGGCAGGTTTCAACGCAGATAGGACCTTTTCACTGAGGGCGCCGTGACTCGGAAGCTACAGGTCTGAAGCCATCCTTCATATCAAGATTTATTTATTTCATTTCATTTACCCAGGCTTTTAATTAACAGAAGCCTCTGAGTGCATTATCTGCTTTCTCTTTTACATCTGTTCTGTATTTTATTATAACACCTTATCTTGCTGCTTTATGGATTGTTCTTTTGTGGGTCTATCGGAAAATGATCACTTGTATTACATACCCCACAAGTTTCCTGGAAAAAAGGGACACCCCGTTTTCTCGCACGAGAGCATGGCAGACATTTTGGGCACCATTATCTTGTGCAATTTCACGCTGAGATCTTGTCTCTGAGAAATGCACATCTTTGGGGCTTTGTGATCTCATGTGGGGCCATAGGCGGGAAGATACATATCCTGGTTTTGGGACTCAAGATGTTGGAGGGTAAGATATTACAGTGGTACCTCTGGTTGCGAACGGGATCCGTTCTGGAGGCCCGTTCGCAACATGAAATGAGCACAATGTGCAGGTTGCGATTCACCACTTCTGCGCATGCACGTGACATCATTTTGTGCGTCTGCGCATGTGCGAGCAGCAAAACCCGGAAGTAACCCTTTCCGGTACTTCCGGGTCATCGCGGGACGTAACCTGAAAGAACGTAACATGAAGCAGACGTAACATGAGGTATGACTATAATGTGTTATATTTGAAGCTGCCCAAGGAAGCTGTGGTGTGTTTCAGAGTGTCGTGGCTCATCAAGGCAGCCTACACACTCACACACACACAAAGGCCACAGCTCCAGCCCCAAAGAGCATTGAAAAATGCAGAGGACTCTGGTTCATTAGAGCAACTGGTCCCAAAACATCACTCCTGAGTCTTCCAAGCCCCCATGCCTTCTTATTTACAACCAGTTCACAGGGTGGCCTGGGCTATGTACTTCTTCCTCCTTGTAAAACTCAAAAGGGAGGGGGGTAGGGACAAAAATGAAATTTTCTGTCTCTGCCCATCATTGGGTTCTGGCTCCACCTGTCATTATCTCTAGCGCCACCTACTGTTGGCCTCCCTGTTCTCTGTCCTACCAATTCCATTGGGCACCCAACACCACTGGAAAAGTGCATGGTGGGCAAAGAGTGATGTGACGGTTAGCTTCTTTGGATTTTGGCTGGAGAGACCTGGGTTTCCATCCCTGTTCAGTCATGAAGTTCATTTGGCGTCCTATGTTCCTAATGTGGGTCAGATATACCCTTCCCATCTCTGGTCAGCGGTGTCACATGGGTGGGACTTTCAGGCACAGGTCTAAGACCCCACTCAGCAGAACAAGTAGAAAGGCCCCCAAATGCATGGGGGCTTGCTTATCATTGAAGTAAATTATGTAATTTCACAATCTTTGAGGGGAGAGGGCGGATAAGCCCATTAAGTGCAGAGTGTAAATCAACCTTTGTCTCTGGGAGTATTTAATTTCCTCTCTACCTCTGTGCATGTTTATGCCACTCACTATGCAGCCCAGAGGGTTTGGGATCTGGAGGTGTTAAAAAAATCTAAATAAATAAAAATATTTGCCATGCAATGGGGAGCAAGCCAAATTAGCGGGCAGGCTTCCAATATGAGTAACAGCCGAAAAGCCGGTCTTTGGGCAAGAATTCCCAGCATTCCTCCCTCCCCCTCTTCCTTCCCAAGAACCTTGATTCCCCTTAGACTTTTTCTCATGCTCTTTCCTTAGCACAAACCTCCTGCTGCTATTATTTCCTGGCCACCCCTTGCTGGATTCATCTAATTGAGGCTCCTTGGGGCAGGGGCCCTGACATTTAATTCGCCCACAACAGCCCCGACACGCCCTGCAGAGCTGGGTTAATAATGAATAATAGTCCTGCCCGTGAGCAACTCTGACCGACCGTGGGAGAAGTCCTTTGCAGACATCAAGTATGTGAACCTGGAGAACATTCCAGCATGGAGCAAGGAGGAGGCCTCAGAAGAGTGTTTTATCTTCGGAAAGATGGAAGGATTGCATATCTCCTGGGGAGAAAGAGAGAGAAAGAGACCTGTTTACTCCAGGAAGCACTCAAGTTAATTTGAATCTTCTTGGCTGGCTAATCCCATCTCACATGTTAGACCTGGGTTACACCTTCAGAGAGAAGAAAAAGAAGAAGAGTTTGGATTTGATATCCCGCTTTATCACTACCCGAAGGAGTCTCAAAGCGGCTAACATTCTCCTTTCCCTTCCTCCCCCACAACAAACACTCTGTGAGATGAGTGAGGCTGAGAGACTTCAGAGAAGTGGGACTAGCCCAAGGTCACCCAGCAGCTGCATGTGGAGGAATGGAGATTGGAACCCAGTTCACCAGATTACGAATCTACTGCTCTTAACCACTACACCACACTGGCTGTTAAGTTAAAGAGAGATCCTTTAACTTTCCTCAGATATAGAGCCTAAGAGGCAGAATCGGGCCATTTGTTCATCCAGCCAGGCATTTGATTGTGAGTGTGCCTTTATGACTATTATTGAAAGTGCAGTAGAATAGCTATGTACAAATTCAACAAAACAGATAATACATCACAAGGCAAATCATAATGTAACAATAGTCACAATGTGTTGATTAAAACCTGAGAAATTAAATAGGTGTGGTTTTTTTAACCACCTGCCTATATTCTATGAATCAGGTGCCAGGCAAATGTCATTTTACATGGTCAAAACATTGGCACTCAATATAGGTTCTCCGCAAACAGGTTTGTGAGGCTGGTGTCAGAGCTTTACTTTCATCTTCCCTTACATATAAAAAGAAGGGAGACCAGGTTTCCTCAAAGGTGTTTTCCTTTATAACCCCATTTGCAACTCTTCTAAGCCCAGGTTGTTGTTCTGAACTAGCTATATCCCAAATATTATTGAACCACATCTCAAGAGGTAGCTGCGCCTGGGATTTACAGTGATACGCGATCGCTAGACATGCAGCTACCAATATTAAAAAAATAAAATCTTTCTGCTGATAGTAGGGTCAGAATCTGGGTTTAGTAAAAGCAGGGCTAAGGCTATGTTTTACAAGAGAGGTTGTTCAACAATTTT
Source organism: Podarcis siculus (assembly GCA_034642415.1). NCBI lineage: Eukaryota > Metazoa > Chordata > Lepidosauria > Squamata > Lacertidae > Podarcis > Podarcis siculus. The sequence goes on from JAXCMG010000011.1 coordinate 34,735,406, forward strand.
GGAGATAATATTGAAGACCCTGATCCAAAATATATATACAATTTTGCATATTTGTGAGTGTATTCTGAAACAACTTCTTGGTTCAATAATGGTGCATCTGGGTTTTTTTCCTGGTTTGGTCTGTGCTACGATGTTTCCCCAATGCTAACTGCCAAGTTATTTCTGTCCAGAGGGGTTATAGCACAACAAAAGTGGAACAAACGTAAATTAGAACATTAAAAGTTATGAGCTTTCAGCAGATAGTTTCAAAATATGCCCTGATTGAAAAAGAAGCACTGTGACCACCTCAAAACACCAGCAAGCACAAACTGTACATACCCTCCAACATTTCTCCCATGAAAATAGGGACATCCTATTCCACAAAAATGATAATAATTTTGTTATTTATATCCCGCCCCTCTGACTGGGTTGGCACAGCCACTCTGGGCAGCTTCCAGCAAATTAAAACATCAAGCACATTAAGATATCAAACATTAAAATCTTCCCTATACAGGGCTGCCTTCAGATGTCTTCTAAAAGTCAGATAGTGGTTTATCTCCTTGACATCTGATAGGAGCGCATTCCACAGGATGGGTGCCACTACCGAGAAGGCCCTCTGCCTGGTTCCCTGTAGCCTCACTTCTCACAATGAGGAAACTGCCAGAAGGTCCTCAGAGCTGGACCTGAGTGTCCGAGCTAAACAATTCAAAGATAAAATAGTATTATTAATACTACCCCCTAATTATATTCACCCAAGAAGAGGTACGCTGGTAAGACTAAACTCTCAAAAGGGGCTATATGATTATTCTAAAGGAAGAAACACTGATCTAGAAAAATCAATCGACAGAAAGATAGCGATGGATAGATATTCGGCAGGCTCGTGTGGCAAGTTGCTCTAGGTATGTACAAAAAGATTTCTATCACGACACAATCTGATAAAAGCAAAACACACCTTGGCTGTTGCCTAGGAACGATGAGAAAAGAAGCCTAAGAAGAAATCAGGGGAAAATGGATTTTTTGTCTCTGTGTTCAATATGAACTGGATGTGTGTCCCCCTCTCCGTCCAGAATGGCTCTGAACAAAACTGAGATGCAAAAAAAGCTCTAATCCAGCCTGCAGTTCTCCCTCAGGCATCTAGCTGGCCACTGCAAGAACAGGATACTGGTTGGGCCATTGGCCTGATCCAACAGACTCTTATGTTCTTATGTAAACTGTGGGTGAGCTTGGATTCTGTCTAGCTGAGCAGGTATAACCAGCCTTTTTTCACACAGTTATTCCAGGAGAAGAAAATCATTAGCACATGTTCCTTTTACGATCTTGTCTTCTCTCTCTCCCCCACCCTTCCTTGTTTGCCTCTCACGTGAAGGCATTTGTCATTAAACTTGGGGCCCAATCTGCCATCGCTGTTCAGAAAGGTGGAGACACTGCTCTGTAGTATGGCTGGCAGATCAGCATGTGTATTTATTAAAATACATCTTGAGTTTCATTTCTACCAGAAGGTAATAAAACCTCAACCTTTCCTGGTTAGGGTAAAGGAAGAGCCTTGCTGGGTTGGCTCAAAAGCCCAGCTAGTCCTCTTAAAAACCATTGTAAACAGCTAAAATCGTTAGTGGGATTGGAATAACACTTGTAGTTTAATGGTGGATTTTGTGAAGATGCAAAATATTCGGATTATTATAAAAGATGCAGGAGGAGTGGACCAACAATAGGACCCACAAAGGGGAGGGAGGAAGTCCAGGAGATTCTGTGGAATCTTGTTTCTATATTGTATGTTGATATGTTATTGTAAAATTTTAATTTGAAAAACCCAAATATATAAATTTACCAAAAAAAAAAAAAAAAAAGGCCAGCTAGTCCTGTCTTCAGTTCCCACAGTGGCCAGCCAGGGATGAGGGAGGAATTCAGTTTGCATTTAAAGCCAAGTTTAACAGATCCACACTCTCCGAAACAACGTGAGAGCCAATATGCAGCCATCCTTCGAAATTCACACTTATGTGAAATTTCGCTGTGGGATGCCACTCTCCAACCAATCTTTGCCAAAAATGCAGATGAGAAAGAAGAAAAAGAAGAAGAGTTTGGATTTGATATCCCGCTTTATCACTACCCGAAGGAGTCTCAAAGCAGCTAACATTCTCCTTTCCCTTCCTCCCCCACAACAAACACTCTGTGAGGCGAGTGGGGCTGAGAGACTTCAGAGAAGTGTGACTGGCCCAAGGTCACCCAGCAGCTGCATGTGGAGGAGCGGGGAATCGAACCTGGTTCACCAGATTACGAATCTACTGCTCTTAACCACTACACCACACTGGTGTAGCGTGCATAAACAGGAATATATGTCATAGTATGAAGAGGAATGGTGGGAGGAACCAGCTGGGGAACCCCCAAGGGAAGAAGGCTCAGAACCCGGGGAGTGGTGGTGGGACGGTGATGAGTGGTCAGGGGGAGAAGAAGGGGGAAAGGAGTTGACAGAAGCTGAAGGGGTAACAGGGCTTAGTGAGCTGGGAGAGTCTGTGGCAGAGAGAAGTCAGGAATCAGAGGCAGAAGCTGAAGCAGGAGAACGGGATGAGGGAGGTCAAGAGGCAGAGATTGTTAGGATTCTTGCTCCGTGTTTGCAGTCATGGGACTGTTGTCTATCACATGATGGTGTATGTTTTCATTCTGCAGTGTGGGAAGTGATGGAGACAGTATGTTTCGTAGTACTGTGTTCCAGAATGTAGGACTATTGTCCTTTCTTTCTTTCTCTTTGCTGTCTGATGAGAAAGAGGAAGGAGCTAAGGTGGAATGCTCCAAGTGTATTATATGTAAAGGTAGCCATTAACTGTAAAGGAGATGAATTTATTTGATCCTATCTATCTACCTCTTGGGACGCGGGTGGCGCTGTGGGTAAAAGCCTCAGCTCCTAGGGCTTGCCGATCGAAAGGTCGGCGGTTCGAATCCCCGCGGCGGGGTGCGCTCCCGTTGCTCGGTCCCAGCGCCTGCCAACCTAGCAGTTCGAAAGCACCCCCGGGTGCAAGTAGATAAATAGGGACCACTTACTAGCGGGAAGGTAAACGGCGTTTCCGTGTGCGGCTCTGGCTCGCCAGAGCAGCGATGTCACGCTGGCCACGTGACCCGGAAGTGTCTCCGGACAGCGCTGGCCCCCGGCCTATAGAGTGAGATGGGCGCACCAACCCCAGAGTCTGTCAAGACTGGCCCGCACGGGCAGGGGTACCTTTACCTTTACCTTATCTATCTACCTCAGGCTATGCTCTATCTTTGTCACCAAACTCTGAGTATAAATTGTACACTGTATTAATTGATATTGTTTTTAACATTAGTGACCATGTGATGATTTTAGCTTATGAATTTTATTGTTTAATGTTTTTATTTGTACATTGGGGTACTTTTATAGCTTTGTTTAGAGTACGTAATGTTTTAATAATATAAATGTTTTAAGTCTTTTTTTATCAATTCAGTATATTTTCTTTTAATTGTCAAATAATTCTGTGTACATTGCTGCAGCCTTTGGCTATGTGCAATAAAACTGACTGAGACTGAGACTGAAAATAAAAGTAGATTAGCCAAAATGCTGTGCTACTGAGTTCTGTTACGCAGGATCGTAAGTGTGCTGATGCCTCTTGGCATCAGTTGCTGTGATGTTCGGGCTGGAGAAAGCTTTTGAAGCTCCCGAACGATCAACCAGGAGGGAAAGAACATGCCAGTCGGGCATATGTCTCTGCCAGGGTCCTACACACAAGTAGGACGAGCCTAACAAAGATGAGTCAAGCTGATGAAGAGCCATGGGTGTCTCCCCCTCCTGCTGCAAAAAGCTCCCCAAAACAGAAGATGGATGAAAGGGGCAGAGGAGAGGTTGGTTGGCTGCATACAGGCGCAGTCTCTGTTTGCTTGGAAGAAGCCCTGGAGAAGAGAAGGCATAGGCAGCTGTGAGGATGCAAGGACCTTTAGTCCCAGCAACCGATTTCATGGAATAAGACCCACTGGGAATGAGCTGTTGTGCTCCTTAGGCCTGACACTTAGCCAAGTTTGTGGAGATCATGTTTTTGCTAATAAAAAGTTAATTCCAACTTTGGACTGCGTGATTACTGACCGACACACTCTGTGACAATACATTTCTGAAAATAACACATGAAAATGCATTATATCGGGGGGAATTACTTGCAAAAAAAAATGTGTATATTAGTCAAAACAACATATAAAAATGTGTTTATTAGGAGAAAATTGCGCTAAAATGCTGAATAATTCTCTTTGCCAATTTCTTTTTTTAATCACAAATTAAAAAACTAAATTTATGGGGGGGGGGAGAGAAAAACTGAGAGAAACCAAAATTGACAGCAAACATAGAAAAGGAGAGGGAGAGGAAGACAACGAGGAAGAGGAAGAAGAGGGAGACGAGAAAGTAAACTCTGAGAGTAAAAAATAAACATAACAGTTCAGATCCAAAGAGCTCAAAGAATCTAGGCCTCATCTGCACTATGCATTTAAACAAGCATTCCCTCAAAGATTCCTGGGGATCCTGGGAACTGTAGTTTGTTAAGAGGGTGCTGAGGCTCATTAAAGGGTAAATTAGGTCCAGTCATGACTCTGGGGTTGCGGCACTCATCTCGCTTTATTGGCCGAGGGAGCCGGCATACAGCTTCCGGGTCATGTGGCCAGCATGACTAAGCCGCTTCCAGCAAACCAGAGCAGCACACGGAAACACTGTTTACCTTCCTGCCGGAGTGGTACCTATTTATCTAAGTGCACTTTGACGTGCTTTCGAACTACTAGGTTGACAGGAGCAGGGACCGAGCAATGGGAGCTCACCCCGTCACGTGGATTTGAACCGCCGACCTTCTGATCAGCAAGTTCTAGGCTCTGTGGTTTAACCCACAACGCCACCCGCGTCCCTGCTACAAGACCCCTATTCCCCTTAGAGGGCTACGGTTCCCAGAGTGGTTTAAACAACCCCTTTCCCTGGGGAACTCAGTGTAGAGAACACGGGGCTGTATGAGCAAATATTCTGAGCTGCTGCAAAGCAGCTTCCTCCGTTCTTAATGGTGGCTCCTGTATTTAAGAAAACGAAGGGCTGGAGTACCAACGAAGACAAGGCACCTGATCACACACGGAGAGAGTGCATAATAGATATCTTTCAAGTGGGTGGCATCTGGAGTTTTGCTGGGTGTGATACAGATGGGCCCTTTCGGCTGCGAGGCAACTCATCAGAGCCGCAATTTCATGTACTTAGCCAAATCAAGCCTAGGTATAACCTCTAGACATTTACCTGGTGCTAATTACACCTTCTCTGGGCAACCTGCTCTTCCCTCCAGCCCCTAATTGTTTTGTTACACACACAAATCCTCCTACAAGCCTACACAAGTGCCTATCGTTTTTCATTATAATTTAGGGGGGGGGAATCCGTACTCCCGAGTTTCACGCTAGAAAAAAGAAGAAGCAAAGAGGAGAGAGAGAGAGCGAAGGGTGGGTTGCGGAGAAAGGTGGGAGGCTTTGCCAGTGGGATAATCTTTTGCCTACAAATCAGGCCTCTGTTTTCTGGAATTAGACCTCCCACCTTTCAAATGGTTGAGGCGAATTAACTCACACCCACCCAAGGCCATATATTTCTCCCTTTTGTCTGCGGGGAATTTCCTCTCCAGTGATAGATGGGAGAGGTCACGAGCCAACTGGAATTTCACCTGCCAGCTTAAAAGGGGCAACGCAGAAATAATGAATAATGAATTGAGTCCTGCTCCTACAGATTTGCAAACAGGAATTGGAACGCTGGTTGTCAACCCAACAGCCGTACAAACTGTTAGCGAAGTCAAAATATTCATCCCAACATTGTGGAGCTTTGTTCGCATGAACAGAAGTTACCAAAGAGAGTAGATGATATCCAGATATTCGGAGTAGACCCATTGACTTACATTACTTGGCAAAAAAACCCCAAAATGCATTCTGATTCAATTTTGTTTTTTAACTGTAACAATCTCAGGTACAGCTACAATTGTATTTGAGATGCTATAAAATAAATGAAAGACAAACATTGAATTTAACAAATTGATGCTTAATAGTTTTGCTTGAAATACTCTGGGACAAAAAGTGTCATTTTACAAGGTATGTATCCATTGGCATTTTACAAGGTATGTATCCATTGGCATAGATCCATTGGCATCTACAGTGGTACCTCAGGTTACAGACGCTTCAGGTTACAGACTCTGCTAACCCAGAAATAGTACCTCGGGTTAATAACTTTGCTTCAGGATGAGAACAGAAATCGCGTGGCAGCAGTGGGAGGCCCCATTAGCTAAAGTGGTACCTCAGGTTAAGAACAGTTTCAGGTTAAGAACAGACCTCCAGAATGAATTAAGTTCTTAACCCGAGGTACCACTGTACTCTTAAAAGAAATATTTCACACCCAACATCCCTCCACGCACACAAAAAGCACAATTCAAAACTGTTTAGCTTTTTAATACTTTATACCGTTAGGGTGTCTTTTTATTATGCATTCACGATCATTTGTGCTTGTGATGCTATTGGGGTGGTTATACATGATCCAGCTTTCAATACTGTTTTTACTTCACCGCTACCACATAAAGATGTCGACTCAAGACATTCCCCAGAGTGGCTGGGGAAACTCAGCCAGATGGGCCGGGTATAAATAATAAATTATTATTAAATTATTATTATTCCCTCACATGGCACATAGTTAAACGATGGAACAGACACCCAACGAAGCCAAACATTGGAAGATTCAGGACAGATTTAAAAAAGCACATCTTCATACCACTAATAGTTATATTATGGGACTTGCTCCCTCTGGAGACTGTGATGGCTGCCATCTTGGATGTCCATTGCTTGAAACCACAGGAAGTTTCTGTGCTCAGCTCCTGTTTTTAGGCTTCCCTCAGACATCTGGTTGGCCTCTGTGAGAACAGGGATGCTGAACTAGACAGGCCATCAGCCTCGTCCACGAGGCTTTTCTTTATCTTCTGAAGTTCCCATCTAAAGAAGTCACTGCCCTGAGAGAGACCATGGAGCCTAGGGCCTAAAATTTCCCAGTTGCTTCCCTGGCTGTGGCCTTCACTTTCTCTTTAAGCTCTTCCAAGACTGTGATTTTGTGGCGCCAGCCCAGCCGCGCCACCCTGGTCGTCTACGAAGTCAACGGCAGGGCTGAAGCTCCGTGTGTGTTCCCAGCAGTTTCTGCAGCTGTGCCGTGGAAAGGGTGGGACAAGGGAAGAGACAATATCTTGCTGGAGAAATCTTGCCTTTTCTTTAAAAAAAAACCACCTAATAATAAAGCAACTTATATTCTTGTCTTAAGGCAAGTGGAGTGCTGTGCCACAGATACATGTGCCACTCCCTCTTATTATTGGCTCAGAGGGAGCCGTCGTTTAGGACATGCAGAGTCTTCCAATTTTAATCTATACTCTAAATTAGATCTAGGAGACAAGTTGAAGATCTCCGTCACATTGGAATCCTCTCCTTAGCATGCATATGAGTTTTGGCTCTCAAGAGTTCCACTCAAGGGACTTGCGTTGTTGAGTCTTGCCCTAGTCCCCTGAAGTAGTTGAGCTTTTGGATAAGGTAGGGTTCTGGATTGCTTTGAGGGTATCAGGCTGGGTGATTCTTTTCAAATATGTTGGAGGGGAGACAGAGAAATTCTCACGCCCGTGATCCCGGGTGACCCGTTTCCAAGCCAAACCTCACCTAAATTGCCTCCAAATTAATCTCGGCACAGATACTTCAATCAAGGCATTTACAGGTATCTTTGAGAAGCGCCAAGTCCCTAAAGACATGTGGCATAGCCAGCGTGGGAGCAGAGCGCAGGCTACAGAGGGCCCGGCTCCCAAGCTAGGAATGGAAGATCTGCTTTACATTTTAATGATTTTGTTTTAAATTTAGTTTGGCCTGCGTTTTTAAACTAGCCAACTTGATTTGGACTCATGCTTGAATAAGGACATAGGAGCCAACTCCTAGGGGCCAAGGGGATTTCTCCACCCTCACCCCCAATAAAATATTTGAGGGGACCAGGGCCCCCAAAGTTGATGGGCATTGCCATTCAAATGGTGTGTGCAGGCCACATCATGTGATTGGTTTATGGAGGGCAGGGCTTATCTTCCCCCCCAAAAAAAAAATAAATATTCAGGTTGGCACCCCTAGATCAGAGCATAACCATCCTTTGTATTTTGCACTTCTCTGAACCTCATTATATGGTTCTTGGCTTAAGAAATGTACCCAAATGCTTTTGAAATGCATATTTTAGAATGCCATACATTTAGAATATGATTATTTTATTTCTGTGCTGCTTAGTCTGTTAAAAATATCTCTAAGCGGTGCACAGAAATGCATATGTTCTGATAAAATACCTATTTAAATTTGTGATACAATGCAGTGCTTTTTTCTGGAAGAATAGGTGCTGTTACTCACCATGAAGTTGTTAGAGTAGGTGCCACACTTCTTAACAAAAAGTGGTGTTGGTGCTGCGTACCCTTTAGTACCCTCTAAAAGAAAAAGAAAAAGTACTGATACAATGTGTGTGTTAAATATGCGTGCGTGTGCAAAATTGACATGGAATAGAAATTGACTCTTCAATTCATCCCTAGTCCCAGCCTCCCAATGCTGGCTTGAACAGTTTTCTGCCTTATATCTGTACTTAATATGCGGAGGCATTTACTGTTGGTATTTAATTGTGTTGGGTGAATGGCATGCAACTGTATATCATTCTGGACCATATTCAGTAGCCGAGGTCCAGTTCAAACATCCTGCTTCCGTGTCCTGTGAGTGCTCCACATCTGATGCCATGAAAAAGGGTTCATCCCTTGCCGCATGTCTCTGAGCTAGGGACATAAGCAGGCAGCAATTTCCATTTGGACCTTTCATTGCCGCAAGCACCGCCGTTTCCATTCTACTGCAGTTTAGTTTCTTCCAAATGCTATGTTATTTATATATGGCGAGCGTGCAGCTTCCTTCCCAAGCCTCCACGGGAGGAGAGGGATCTTTGCACCTTGGCGCTGAATATGCTTAAGACGGCCCTGAGGCTAGCTTCTACAAACACATGCCTCTCTATTCTGCATTCAGGCAAGATAAAACATTATCAGAGTTCAATGATGCATTCAAGCCAGGCCACAAACACTCAAAGAGGGTATGACACAAGACTGGTGAGGGGTGTGGCCTAAGGAGAAGGGGTGTGGCTTGGAGAGAGACTCAAGGGCCAGAAAGAAGTAAGCAAAGGGCTTCCAAGTCTTATGTTGCCCACTCCAATCTGAATATTTTGAAGGGGCAGCTCACTGAAATGGTTAACCTCTCCCAGAAAATCAGAAAGGCAGAATATTCGCTGAAGCTCTAATTCTCTGAGGTCACTTGCCCAAAGGTCTTTTTTCTGTGACAAGGTGACTCAAGAGGGAATTCGCCTGTGTGGAAGGCACAAGAAATCGTTCTGTCGGCACATTTTAATTTGGAATCGGATACTTATATATATTTGGCAAATGTTCTCCTACGAAAGGACTTTATAATACCCCCAATAAAACAGTGTGAGCACAGGTAGCTCACAGTTATTTGTCTGGATCAAAGGACGCCCTCCCCAGTTTAACCTTCTGGTAATTTGTTTGAACTTGTAGGGCTCTCGGAGGGCAGCCGTCTTTCATCCTGGGCAAGTCTACCTTGCCTCTGTGGCACATTAAGTCCTGGCACAAGCGCCTGTTTTGCAAATCCTATCCCATAGGGTGACCTCATTTTCGTCTTCAACAAAGGCAGCTTTATGCAGAGGTCGGTGCCAGAGAAAAGGTGGAGGAAATTTAAACACCTCTCCGCATTCCCATCCCTAGTAATCCCAATAATGCACAAGCATGTTGTGCTTTTGTTGCTGTTTTGTGTTGGGTTTTGACAAACACCTTGGCTCGTCTAGGGAAGCAATAAAATAATGGTTTTGAAGAAATCGGGTCCTCCCTAAAAGAGGGCAAGTATTGGGGTGAGACCTGGAAACCGACACCTTGTGCTGTGGGTGGCTTTGATTGGTCAGCCACAACACCTGATTGGAGGTCCATTGATGCTGGGTTCAATCAGGCCAATGGGGCAGAGTCCAAAGGGATTGAGGGACCTATTTATGCCCATGCACATGACCCAGAGCTTTGTCTTTCAGCGTGTGCATTCAGAACACTCGCCCACCTCTCCCTACTTTTAGGGCTTTGCGTTTGACCTTGCTATGCTATCGTGTGTCGTCTGTCGTTGGGACGGACATGGCAGGAATTTTCCCCACTTGGCTGATTGACTGTGGCCATTTGGGTTTCGCCTGCTGCATAGCAATTCGTCACAACTTGTAAGGTTGCGGATAGGCTCTGGTTCAGGTGATAGGGATGGGAGAACGCTCTTGCCATCCCTATGTGAAGGGTATTCCATTAAAGGAATCCAGGGACTCAACTTGGTTTGGTCAACCCCCGAAAGGGGGTTGTGCCTGTGCCTGAGTCCAGGGGGGCATTTGGGTGGCGGAGTTAGCCCGTTCCCGGCTTTCCACTTATCCAGGTGTTCACCCTTGGCTGACCTATGCTGGAACCCTGGGTCAGTGCTACCTGCATGGCAGGGAGCTAGTCGAACCAGAGCCTATGCAACCAGTCACTTTCAGTAATCAATAAAGTTGTGGCCTAAATTCTGCCAAAAACCAAAACTAAAATTTGAGTCAAGTGTGAATTTATTTAGGGGGAGGTTTCTGGGTCTGAACACGCAAATAACTCCTTTTTCTCTGAGGAGTTGAAGTTGGCGTACACAGTTTCCCCCCTCCTCTTTTAATCCCCACAGCAATAACACATCAGTGACTGGCCTTCACAGCCATGTGGGGATTTGAACCCTAGTCTTCCAGCTCCTAGGCTGACGCTCTAACCACAACACCACCACAGATAACTGGACATACAGAAGACCAAACCTGAGGCAGAGGACATGGTGGTTCTGACTCTTTCAACATATAAAGAAGCTTATTGGAGCAGCAACTGAACCTTACTGATTAAAGGAGGGCAGAAGACTGCGTTAGGAGGTGCAGGACAGGGCCTACGGTTCCCACATCTCACTGCCATTGCCTGCCCCTCATTATGCACCAGCTGAGGCAGCTGCCTAACTCTGCCAATGGTAGAGCTGGCCCCACTGTACATTAACAAATTGAAAATAGCTACCACTCTCTGGCTGCACTCCATCTGCACACACAGCTTACATTGAAATCACGTGGCTTATCCCAGAGAATCCTGGAAACTGTAGATTGTTAAGGGTGCTGGGAATTGTAGCTCTGTGGGTGGGGAGAAGACAGCACCTAGGATTATCGTGGGGACATCTGCTCCATACATTTAAAGCATTGTGATACTATGATAAACAAATATGTCTTTCTCCTCCAATGCATTCTGGGAGATGTAACTTGTAAAGGCTGCTGAGAGTTGATAGGAGAACCCTATATCCTTCCCAGCTCTCACTTCCATATGGAAGTATGGAAGTGAGAGCTGGACCATAAAGAAGGCTGATCGCCGAAGAATGGATGCTTTTGAATTCTGGTGCTGGAGGAGACTCTTGAGAGTCCCATCGACTGCAAGAAGATCAAACCTATCCATTCTGAAGGAAATCAGCCCTGAGTGCTCACTGGAAGGACAGATCCTGAAGCTGAGGCTCCAATACTTTGGCCACCTCATGAGAAGAGAAGACTCCCTGGGAAAGACCCTGATGTTGGGAAAGATGGAGGGCACAAGGAGAAGGGGACGACAGAGGACGAGATGGTTGGATAGTGTTCTCAAAGCTATGAACATGAGTTTGACCAAACTGTGGGAGGCAGTGGAAGACAGGTGTGCCTGGCGTGCTCTGGTCCAGGGGGTCACAAAGAGTCAGACACGACTAAACGACTAAACAACAACATCATATCCTTCCCAGAACAACAGTTCCCAGACTGACTTAACAGTCAATCCCTCTTCCTTGTTAGGGAAGAAGGTGGGGTGTAAAGAAACAAATTCGGGGAAGATTGTAGTGTTTGATGTTGTGTTTTTACTAATTTTTTGTTGGGAGTCTACCAGAGTGGCTGGGCAACCCAATCAGACAGGTGGCATAATAATAATAATAATAATAATAATAATAATAATAATAATAATAAT
>JAXCMG010000011.1:34747483-34760153 GCA_034642415.1 Podarcis siculus
ATAATAATAATAATAATAATAATAATAATAATAATAATAATAATAATAGTATTATTTCACACAGAACTCTGGGGATTGTTGTTGTCCGCCCTGGGAATGTGTTTTGAGCCCGGCTGCACTCATGCACTTTGTGGCCGCACTCTGGTGCAAAATACAGTCAGGGAAAAAATTCCCCTTGTGGTCTTCTTGAAGGTGCAGCAAACATTTGAAATGTGCCTTGTTTTGAAGCTGACTTTGCTGAAGTTGTCACATTTTGTTTTATTGTTTTATTAAAGAAGAAGAAAACCAAAAAGCAACCTTTGCTATATTCTGATATTGGCAAGTCCTGGGTGTCTTTCCTTGCCTGTGATTCTCAGATCCTGCCTGGAGCAGAAGAGAAGCATGGTTTTCAATATTATTTATCACCCCTGTCTTTCAACAGCTGTAGCTGTCATCCAAATAGCTGCTCCACTTCTGGGAGAGGAGGGTTGAGAGCTAGGTCACCTGGAGGTATGATGCCGCCCTCTGAGAAGGGGGAAAACATCCAGATCAGGAGTCAGCAAACTTTTTCAGCAGGGGGCCGGTCCACTGTCCCTCAGACCTTGTGGGGGGCCGGACTATATTGGGGGAGGGGGAATGAACGAATTCCTATGCCCCACAAATAACCCAGAGATGCATTTTAAATAAAAGGACACATTCTACTCATGTAAAAACACGCTAATTCCCGGACCATCCACAGGCTGGATTGAGAAGGCGATTTCCTTAAGAATGCTTCTAGGATCCACAAGTGACAGCTGAGTGCAGGGCAGGGACCAAAGATAGAATGACTACCTCAGAAGGAACACAACGTGTTCCACCACCACAAGGTTCCCCCTCCCCTAGCACCTCATACAACCTTTTAATTGCCTGAGCCTGTGAGTGAGCAATAGGGCAGTAGTGGGGAGCCTGTAGCCCCCCGGTTGATGTTGGATTACAAAGCCACCATCATCCTTAACCATTGACCAGCCCAGCTGGTGCTAATGAGAGCTGTAGTCTAACAACATCTGAGGGGTACAGATCCCCCCACTTCTGCAACAGGAGGAAGCCTCATGTCTGAGTGCATTTGGGGCAATCTGGCCAGTCACTGTTGTTTAGCATTCTCTCTGCAATTTTGTGTGTGTGTGTGTGTGTTTTACACACACACACACATTTTTACACAAAATTTGACATCATTCAATTCACTTTCAATATAATAATTTCTTACCTTTTGAGGAAATCAGCCCTGAGTGCTCACTGGAAGGACAGATCCTGAAGCTGAGGCTCCAGTACTTTGGCCACCTCATGAGAAGAGAAGACTCCCTGGAAAAGACCCTGATGTTGGGAAAGATGGAGGGCACAAGGAGAAGGGGACGGCAGAGGACGAGATGGTTGGACAGTGTTCTCGAAGCTATGAACATGAGTTTGACCAAACTGCGGGAGCAGTGAAAGACAGGAGTGCCTGGCGTGCTCTGGTCCATGGGGTCACGAAGAGTCGGAGACGACTGACTAAACAACAACAACAACATTTTGACTTCCCATCCTTACCTATGATGCTCCTGTTGTATTCCTTTATCTGCTGCCACAACAGCCATGCATTTTCTATTGTATTCTCACCTATATGACAATCATTTTTTTTTCCTCCTTCCCTTGCTTCTCCTGCTCACGATTTCATTTGACCATAGGTTTTTCTTCAATAGTCCAAAAAAGAACCTCCCCTCGTCAACAAAGTTCTCATCCTTTAGATCTCTTGTTTTGCTGTCAACTTCGCCATCTCTGCATAGTCCATTAACTTTAAAATTGGGACTTCTTATTCTTTCCACTTCTGTGCATACAGGATTCTAGCTGCAGTACTGGCATATATAAACAACCTTTTGAACCTCTGACCTTATAATTCCCAGAAGAAATGCTGCAGGCCTCTTGGGAATAACTGCTTTAAGCATCTTCTTAAATTCAAATTTTCTGACATTTGGTACCCTCCAGATCTTCTGAGCTCCCATCAGCCCCACCTCCAGAACATCTGGAGCTCACCAAAGCTTTGTTCCCAAATCCCAAAATTTGTTCAGGAGAAAGAGATGATTGCATTCCACGATCTTGTCTCCTTCTATGAAGGTCTGTCTTCAGAGCAACAGAGGCACAGAACAGCTTTTTTTTTTTTTTTTTTTTTTTATAATAATATTTATTAAAGTTTCCAAAATACAGAAAAAATAAAAAAAAATAAAGATACATTCGAAGCCTTGTTTTCAAACATCCACTTTCTGGGACTCCCCCCTTCCCCCACCCCTACCGTATTCCCCTTTCATATTGTTGTTTCCACAAGTTCCATCTCTAATTTAAAACTTAATTTGTGTACCCCATTATTCAAATTTAAATTTGTACAAAACTTATGCCAACCCTTTGATAGAAAGACAGAAGATCTCTCCCCATGGCCCACCCCTTTTCTTTCCACAATGTCCCCCCTTTTTTCCATTAACATAAAAGCACACAGAATAAGAATATAAAACATAAAAAATATAGTAAAGAAAAAAAAAGACCAATTCAGAAAGTAGTTGCAAGCCTTTGGATTCTAGTTCTCCCCCCCCCTTCCCCGGTTTAATTTCCCCTGTCCACCAATCTATGTTTTCTGCCTGGAAATCTTAAATCCATCTATCCCATTTTTCCCCCAACTCCTTGCAGGATTATTTCCCATTTTTAGAATTATTTTTTTAAAAATTAATTCCTTAATCTTCAAAACTGTCAAATTATAAAGCTCCCCCCATTGTTCTTTCAAGATTGTAGTCCAGCTTTCTCTTGTTCCACTGCTAAAACTTCCTTATTCAAATGTTTAGTAACTCTACATGGGTTGTTGTTATTCAGGAACAAAAACTTGCGTTCAGTCCCTTCCTTTCTTCATAGAGAATTCTATTGTCTTCTTTTAGTCAAAACACCCTGTAGACGAAATTCAGTTTCAGTTTTGCAGCTTTCCCAGGAGATAACCAGTTCTGTAAAATTCCGAAGTGTTGTTTTTTTCCCGGCTTGCGCCCATCTTTGTAGTATCCCGAAGCTCCTCTAGGGGGTTGTTGTAACTTTGTTTCCAAAAGTCCGATTGTTATCCGTGTTTTCGCCATTTTGTATTCAAGTCTTAACAAATTATATCAAGTTGTAACAAATTTAACCAGCAAGGTCCTCGTAATAAAATCCTCTTTAAAATTCCGACTTTGACAGCTACTTTGACAGCTGTCAAAATCACCGGCTCTTTTCACCAGGCTCACTCCTCAATCGCCCCGGTTCCCAGGGGGGGGGTGCATTTTCCTTCTCCTTCAATTCTTCCTCCAGCACAGTTCTTGTAATTTCCCATCATGGAATTCTTAATTTTAGCAAAAATGCCGTTCTTTTTGGGCCTTGGCTTCCCGTTCCTTGTTTTAAAATGTCTACAATAGGGGGGGGGACTGACTTCCTTTTTAGATCCCCCCCCGCTCGTCTCCAATCCAAAAAATTTTTTCCTCTTTTGAACCCGATTTCCAATTTACTCACGGGTTGTTGTTAAAAATCCGAATTCTTAATGGAAGAAGTCAGCGCTCTCCGCCGGATGGCATGCGGCTTCGCTCGGCAGGGATGGCAGAGGACTCAAAGCACCACGCTTCTCCCCGGCACCCGATCCGTAGCCTTTAAAAAGGCTCCTTCACGAGTCGGGAGGGCGCTAACGGTGCGAGCCGAGTCTCCAAGTCCACGGCCCCCGTGGCCGTGGTTTTTAAGGGTCCCCGCATCGCCGGTGCGGTAGAACCCAGCCCCTGCCGAGCAGGCTCCCTCCGGAGCTCGGAGGGAGTCCGCCATTCGGCGATGGCGCCAACCCGGAAGTCCTCGGCACAGAACAGCTTTTATTGATCACCCAGAATGGGTTGACAGGTTCTTTGTCGGTCAACCCACTAGGAGGAAAGACAGCACATTTTGGACAATTCAGTGGAAGGGCTTGCCCCTTCCATCATGCTTTTCACTGCTGACAAGAGAGGGTGGCAGAGCATTGATCCTGGCAAGAGTGACACGGTTAATCCTTTCTCGTGCTTCAATGCAGCTGTGCGTGGAATGTCGCGCATTTGCCAAACCATCAAACCCAGGTGATGTCACCAAGCCGGCAATTGTGGGAGGGGGAGTCACTATTTGCCAGCACTGAAACAGTTAAACCCAAGTGGTTGAGGAACTGTACACCCTGCTCCAGCAAATACAACATTTGCAGGTGGGGCAGAGGGCTGGTACCCTGGTCTTATGTGTACCTATTGGGGGACATTAGCTATGATTCCTGCATTTGTAAACTACTCTATTCCGAACTTAAAAATGGAAAGTGTAATGCTGGTGGTCAACTAAAGAGGTTTAAAGACTGTCTCAAGGCAAATCTTTAAAAATGTGCTATAAACACTGGCAACTGGGAAACACTGGTCTGCGAATGCTCCAGTTTGGAGAACAGCCTTTACCAAAGGTGTCATGGGCTTTGAAGACACTCAAACTCAGGACGGAAGGGAGAAACGTGCTAAGAGGAAGGCACGCTTGGCAAACCCTCACCGTGATCAACTCCCAACCGGAAACCAATGTCCCCACTGTGGAAGGATGTGTGGATCCAGAACTGGCCTCCACAGTCACTTATGGATTCATTGTTAAAACTGTGTTTATGGAAGACAATCTTGCTCGGCTATATGTGATCACCGAAGAAGAAGAAGAAGATTCCTGCATTGGAGGAAGTTGGACAAGACAGTCTTGCGTCCCAACTCTACCGTTCTATAATTCTATACATAATCTGGGCTTTAAAACAAAAAAAACCCACCATGCCCAAGCGAAGCCAAATTATTCAGAAAAAAGGTTTGTGTGCGTGTTGAGATATAGAAAATATTCTGATGAAAATATAGCAATAATCTGATCTTTAATCTTTATTCTGTTGTGTTTTGCTTGTACACTACATAAGAGACAACGGCAACCGGATATAGTAATGGAATACTGAATGGTATAGTTTTTTGCAAAATATCCAGGGATTTATGATAAGTAAAATGAACCATGGAAAGAGAAGAAGGGGAGTCACTGGTATCTTAAGGATGTAAAATTAGTATTTTAAATTGTAAAACAGAGAATTTAATAAAATTATACAGAGAGATAATGGCAACTGAGTACTGTACAAACTGTTGAGATAAACAAATAAACTATTGTGCGAACTGGGAAAGTCAGCATAATTTACCTTATTTTGCATTGTTTATTGTACATTTTTCCCACCGCCACTTTTGTGGTCTCAGTTTTGCATCACTGATTCTGGTTTTACTAGTAATGAAAGTCTCACCCCCAACCACTGGGAATTTTATTCAGCTGTCTTTCTGACTTTAAAGATTTCAGCCAGCTTTTCCCACATACTCTCTTGTGTATATACTAGCAGCCATAAGGACCAAAAGCCTGATTAGTCTTTGGCTGGGGGGGGCATTAATAATAAAAACTGCCGTTCTTCGGAAGTTGAATTCTGCACAGGGCCTTCTTGGTGATGGCTCTCCTTTTGTGCAGTACAGGTTTGGCCCAAGATATTTTAGCGCCTGAAGCGAACCACAAAATGGCACCTATTCCCCAGGGAAGGAGTGCAGAGTAAAGACCAACATAGGGAACAAGGGTGGGAAGAGACCAGAAGGGCATCCTCTTAGGACACAGAAGGGATCAAGAAGGGACAGCAACCAGAAAATAGGAAGTGTTCCTGGTAAACACAGACAGTTGAACTAATGAGATCAAAAGATGCTTAACTCTGTGATACTTGGTGCAAATGGTCAAAGTCACAGGTACATATTGAAGTATGTCATTGGATGGTGGAAATAATTTTTATTTCGAATCTTTATTTGTGTTTCTAGGTCCGGTTCTTTAAATGAACAAAAATTAAAGGAAGCCATACCATGTTAAGAGAAGGTTGTGTTGTTCAGCCAAACTCATGCAAGCAAGGTATAGGAGCAAACATGGTGGCGAGGTATAGGTTTGTGGTTCTGCAGTAATCGCCCATACCCACTGTTCCAGCTTGTCAATATCCTCCTTAAATTGTGGCACCCAGAACTAGACACAGTATTCCACGTGTGGCCTGTCCAAGGCAGAATAGAGACTATTACTTCCCTTCATCTGGACACTAGACTTCTGTTGATGCAGCCTAGAATAGCATTAGCTTTTTGGCTGCTGCATCACACTGTCGAATCATGTTAAGCTTGTGGTCCGCTAAGACCCCTAGATCCTTTCCACATGTACTACTGGCAAGCCAGGTATCCCCCATCTTATACTTGTGCAGCTGGTTCTTCCTGCCTAAGTGCAGAACCTTACCTTTGTCCCTATTGAAATTCATTTTGTTAATTTGGGCCCAGTTCTCCAATCTGTTAATATTTTACTTTATTTATACCCCGCCCATCTGGCTGGGTTTCCCCAGCCACTCTGGGCGGCTTCCAACAAAATATTAAAATACAATAGTCTATTAAACATTAAAAGCTTCCCTAAACAGGGCTTCCTTCAGATGTCTTCTAAAAGTCTGGTAGTTGTTTTTCTCTTTGAGATCTGTTGGGAGGGCGTTCCACAGGGCGGGTGCCACCACCGAGAAGGCCCTCTGCCTGGTTCCCTGTAACCTCCCTTCTCGCAGTGAGGGAACCGCCAGAAGGCCCTTGGAGCTGGATCTCAGTGTCCGGGTTGAATGATGGGGTTGGAGACGCTCCTTCAGGTATACTGGGCCAAGGCCATTTAGGGCTTTAAAGGTCAGCACCAACACTTTGAACTGTGCTCGGAAACGTACTGGGAGCCAATGTCAGTCTTTCAAGACCGGTGTTTAGTGGTCTCACAGCCGCTTAAAGCCATCTTGAATCTCGATTCTCTTTTCTGCAGCATTAGCCACCCCTCCCAGTTTTGCGTCATCTTCGTATTTGATGAGCATCCCCTCAATTCCTTCTTCCAAGTTGTTTGTAAAGACGTTGAACAACAATGGGCCCAGGACAGAACCCTGCAGCACCCCACTTTTTTCCAGGACGGTGAAGAACCATTAGTGAGCACTATTTGGGTTGAGTCAACCAGCTACAATTTAGCCTAACAGTTACTTCGTCCAGTCCACATTTCCCACGCTTCTCCAAAAGAATATATTGGGGAACTTTGCCGCAAGCCTTATTGAAATAAAACTCATTCGGTAGAGCATGAAACTTCTAGGCTCAGGGTCTTGAGTTCGATCCCTGCGTTGGGCAAGAGATTCCTGCATTGCAGGGGGTTGGACTAGCCGATCCTTGTTGCCCCTCCCAACTCTACAATTCTATGATTGTAAGACATACTACATCCACAGCATTCCCCTGATCCACCAGCTTTTAACTCTAACATTCTAACCTACCATGAATTTGGAGACCCGTTTCTTACTCTTTCCCCATATATTTGAACGGTGGTGGCGCTTCTGTTGCGACCCACCTTGGATCAGGCCATGTTAAATGTCCTTGACTCTGCGATATTGTGGGGAAGGTACAGGGGAATACCATACGCCCAGAGAACCTGTCATTGTGCCATGGGTGTGGTTGAGTCCACCGAACACATTCTCCTGACTTGCCCTTCTTATGCAGAGCTTAGACAAAATTTTATAGACCCATTCCTATGTCAATTTAGCTTCCTACCCGGAGAAAACCAGGTTTTACCCTTGCTGAATAATGTCACTAGAGCTATACCTTCCTTGGTGGCCAAATTTCTTTTTTTAGCTTTTAAGAGTCGCAAGACTATAATTGACTGTATTGATATGGGGCTATCTGTTTAGCCCATTTTAGTGTTGGCTAAGTTCTAAAATCTTCCTGGATGTTTTAACTGTGTATTGACAAATGTACTTTTTTCTGACTAACGGTCGAATAAAAGGTTGATGATGATGATCAGGCCATGACCCACTATTGGGTTCCCACCCAACCAGTAGAAGACCAGCAGTGTAGACCATTCTGATCTGGATGGACTGGTGTCCTGACTTGGTCTACAATAACTTCCTATATTCCTACAATCCTTTAAACTTGTTTCCATGTTGCTGGTCTTAAAATCCTGGATCCCAAGAATCCTAGGGCCCAGGACCAAATCCTTTTCTGCCTTTCCATGGAAGCAGAGGCACACGGACACACACGCACACAGAGAGAACCTTTGAACATCACTCCGAAAGCATAAGCAGACAAGAAATCAACAGAATTTAATCTAGTTTATTCTCCAAAAAAAAGAGGAAAAAATATGAAAACAAAATCAAAAGCGCAGTTCTTAACACTAGCAGTAAGTAAAATTTATACAACCATTCAGTCTGTATCATAGGATGAAATAAATCTACATCTCGTTTTTTTTAATTATTTTGGTGCTTTGAATTATACATACAAACAACAATTACAGGAACTTGTTCACAATGCGTATAAGGCCTGGACAAACTCGCCGCAGCTACAAGCTGAATGTCACACCAACTGCCCTGAAACCCTTCAAAAACAAAAACATCCCCTATTGTTCAGAGGCCCCGTAGCCTGGAATGCATGAATTGCCTACAACTTGGATTAATTTATTTTTTTAATGCGTCAAAACAACTTGAGCCAGTGAGTGAAGAAAGAGAGAGAGAGAGAGAGAGAGAGCAAAAAACGCAAGTGGCAGTTTGTCCATATGCCGGTCCAACCTCGTTCTTCTCAGTCCGTACCAGGAAAACATTCAACTCAGTATTTCATTTGACCAACAAGCCATTTTCCTTTCCTTTCCTTTTTTTTTTTTTACAGCTAAGCAGATGTCAAGAGTGTTCTTCAAAAATGTACAGAATTTCTTACAATATAAGTTATACAGTGTTCAGCATCAATCTGCTTGTCTTTGGGGGAGCGAGTGGGGGGGGGGAAGGTTGGGGATTTGGGGGGTGGGCAGCCTTTCACCTCTTCTTCGCGACCCTAGAAACCCAGTTCAGGAGTGTCGGAATGGTTTATTCACAAATGGGACCCCAAATTTGGTGGCTGGCGACGCAAAAGACACTTGAGAAAAAGCCCCCCAAGAGTTTACCTCCCCACGACATTTGCTTGGGGGCGGTTTCGTTTCTACGCCTCCGTCCAACTTTTAAAGATTTCGTTTTTTCTTTCTGTGCCCTTGTCCATTCGTGTGCCGAGGGGGAAGCGCTCTCGCCTCTTAACAAGGCAAGGATTATCAACGTACCTCTCGTTCTGAGAACTTAAAAAAAGGAAAGGAAGCATCGCAGCGGGGATTTAAGTCTCTCTCTTGGGCCCGATCTTAGCCCATGGCGGTGACCATACTGGACGGGTGGTGAGGTCCGAAGGACAAGCTGGATGGCGGGTGCATCGGGGTGGGTGTGGTTAGCATGTGACCCGAGTGGCTGAAGGGCGAAATGTGACTGATGGAAGACATGTGTCTCGACAGAGCGGCAGGGTTGAAGGAGCCGCCCTTAGGGAAATCGTCCAAGGTGTCGTGGACCTTTTTGCACTTTTTCGACTTGCTAGACATTTTTCGGTTTCGGGTCTGGATGCCTTCCTTCTTCATAGTCAGGGGTCTGTTAATCTAAACAAAAATCAATTAATCTTTTTGTGGGGCCGTCTCGTCTCCCCACCTGCCCTCCCGACTCCTCCAAAAGCTACATAGGGCGAAATGTTTCAAATAAAACTACCGTATTTTTTGCTCTATAAGACTCACTTTTCCCCTCCTAAAAAGTAAGGGGAGATGTGTATGCATCTTATGGAGCTAATGCAGGCTGCGCAGCTATCCCAGAAGCTAGAACAGCAAGAGGGATTGCTGCTTTCACTGCGCAGTGATCCCTCTTGCTGTTCTGGCTTCTGAGATTCAGAATATTTTTTTTCTTGTTTTCCTCCTCCAAAAACTAGGTGCGTCTTGTGGTCTGGTGCGTCTTATAGAGCAAAAAATACGGTAATTCCTATCTGTCAGGATGGGATTTGGGGGATGTAAGTTCCGGGTCTAATTGGGCACAATCGGCAGAGAGACCCTCAAACAGAGCAAGGCTGGAGGCCCATGTTTTGAAGGATGTGAAGGAATACATATTGCCATCTAAAGTGTAAGGAAGTAAGTCCTGCTGGACTTCTGGCACCTAAAACCGAACAGTGACACAAGCAAAAGGACCCAAAAGCTACAAATCTGACTCGAGAGTCACTCAATTGTGAAAAGTTTAAATCCATATACCCCATATATGGATATATACATATATGCCGTATGTTTGATTGAATGTATTTAATTGCAAAGGGGGGTGAAGTCGTTTTGGAAATCTGTCAATCATTGGTAATTTTCTTTTGTACCTTCAAACCTCAGTTCCTGAACACCTCCGTTTTGGCTTGTGAACGCCAAAAACCCAGAAGTAAATGCTCCAATTTTCGAGCGTTTTCCGGAAGCCAAACATCCGACACGGATGTTCCGCTTGAGTGCAGGGAGTTCCTGCAACCAATCAGAAGCCATGCCTCGGTTGTCGAATGTTTCGGAAGCCGAATGGACTTCCGGAATGGATTATGTCCAACAACCGAGGTTTGACTGTATTGCTGAATCAACGAGAATTGTATTTGTCTTTTCTTCTTCCCATTTCCCCGTTTTATGCAAAATGTTCTTTTTATTATCAATGTACATTCTTTAAAACACCAAAGAAAAGGTAAAGAAAACACCTCTCTCTTAAGCTTTCCAGTTACCGAACCCCGAAATATGCTGTTTAGTATACTCTCGTCCTTTTTTCTCCCATCAACTGGGCTGACCCTCTTTCCCTCACAAACCCCTGAAAATGTATTACCCCAAACTTGTTGCAGTGATCTCTCACACTTTTCTATGTTACCAAGGCAGGGGGAAAGAGGACAGTTTCCTCAACAAATCAACCTGAACCTCTAACCAAAAGACCTTGTGATCTGCAGGTGGTTTGGGGCTTGTTTGCTTTGTTATTGTTTTAAAAAAGTAGGCCTGTGGTTTACTAACACCTTCCTTTCTCATCATGGACTAAAGCAGTCTTAACTGGATGTGCTCTGCTGGTAGCAAACGTCTCATTAATCGCTAAAAGGGAGCAGCTTGGCAGGAGGACATCTGCTTTGAATGCAGAAGGTCCCATTTTGAAACCTTTGAGAGCCTCTGCCAGTCAGTGTAGACAATACTAAGCTAAATAGACCAATAGTCTGACCTGGCATTCAGGCCTTTTCCTGAACTTTAGTCCTTAACTGGTGGGTTGTGTTTCAGTATGGGGGAGATTTCAGTGCAGTTTGCATTTAAAGGCAGAACTGTTAGAATTCCTGCCCCATGACTGCAGTCATGGGATTTTTGTCTATCACATGACAGTATATATTTTGACTCCACAGAGTGGGAAGTGACGGAGACAGGATGTTTGTGTTACTGTGTTCCGTGAAGTGGGACTATTTGTTCTTTTTCTCTTTGTTGTCTGATGCTAGAGAGAGACGGAGCCATGTTGCAGTGCTCCGTGTGTGTTTATATGTAAATAAATTAGATTAGCCAAAATGCTGAGTTGCTGAGGTCTGTTACACAACTGCGCAAACTCTGAGGATCCCTAAGTGTGCCAATGTCTGTTGGCATCGGTAGATGTGATGTTCTGGCAGAAGAAAGCTTTTGAAGCTCCCGAACGATCAACCAGGAGGGAGAGAACATGCCAGTCGGGCATGTGTCTCTTCCATAGTCCTACTTGAGTGTAAGTTGAACTCCTGACAAGAACTACCCAATTCACATGAGAACAAAAACACAGCCATGGGAGGTCAGACAAAATTTGAGGGAGAGATGAAGTTGCAACAACAGAGTCAAGTAATGAGCTGGGTTGGCATGTTGGGAGATTATTATTATTACTATTATTACTATTATTAAATAGTAATATACTGCCCTATACCCGTAGGGCATCTCACAGCATAAATATACCAGTGTCACTCAATTCCAGATCCGAAAAAGGCAGCATTTTAATATCAATAAAGTCACTGTATGATTCACATAATTGTGCAGGGAGGGGGGCATGTCTCTATTTTTCTTTCGTGCAAAAACATTTACTCACCCAAGAGAGGTGGAAGTAGAGGGGGGAAGGTGGAAGCTGACCCGGTTTAAATTCAGAAATGAATACACACATTAAAAGCACCACCCCACAACCAACCCCCACTGGTTTTGAAGGGGGGTTGTGTGAAAGCTGCTGAGGGCAAAATACTTTTTTTAAAGCCTTACATAAAAGTGAGAAATCGCTATTTTAAAAATAAAAAAAGCACAAGGGACATCATACAAAGCAACTGAAAAATCTCATCCCGCTGCCCCCATCCACATTACTCTAGTGCTAAAGGTAAAGGGACCCCTGACCATTAGGTCCAGTCGTGGATGACTCTGGGGTTGCGGCACTCATCTCACTTTACTGGCCGAGGGAGCCGGCGTACAGCTTCCGGGTCATGTGGCCAGCAAGACTAAGCCACTTCTGGTGAACCAGAGCAGCACACGGAAATGCCGTTTACCTTCCCGCCGGAGTGGTACCTATTAATCTACTTCTACTTTTTGGTGTGCTTTTGAACTGCTAGGTTGGCATGAGCAGGGACCGAGCAACGGCAGCTCACCCCGTCGCGGGGATTCGAACCGCCAACTCTAGTGCGAAAGCTCTGCTATTACTGCTGTCGCTATAAGACGATTCTTTTCAGTCATTTCCTTAAGGGTGGTGCATTTTTGTAGCTGCCTTTACACCTAGATATGGGAACAAAGTCTACCAGGCAGCATA
>JAXCMG010000011.1:34760163-34798371 GCA_034642415.1 Podarcis siculus
TACACCTAGATATGGGAACAAAGTCTACCAGGCAGCATATTTTGGGGTTGCCACCTATGCATTGGCAAAAGGAGAGAGAGCGTGCACCCCCAAAGCAAAAGGCACAAATTTGCATAAAATTTGCAAGTTGATTATTTGTTCATTAAATTTATATCCCGCCCTTCCTTCCAAAGCAGCCCAGGGCAGCAAATTATAAGGACTGTATCTTAAACAGAAGCACAAATCATGCAGGCGTGCCCAGCTGCCAAGTGGCTGACGGGCAAAACCTCCCTTCCTAATGCTTCTTGGTCTTTAAACCAGACTTGGTTTCACACAGTCCTTCAAATAAAAGACTCCCTCAAACAGAGGAGTGCCCTTCAAATGCAAGACTGTCAGGTAGGGCACCAGTTACAGGTAGATAGCCATGTTGGTCTGCCGTAGTCAAAACAAAATCAAAAAATTTGAAACAAATTTGAAACAAAATTAAAAAAATCACTCCAGTATCTGAAGATGTGTGCATGCACAGGAAAGCTCATACCAGTAACAAACTGTGTTGGTCTCTAAGGTGCTACTTAGAGACCAACTACTTAAGGACACGGGTGGTGCTGTGGGTTAAACCACACAGCCTAGGACCTGCCGATCAGAAGGTCGGCGGTTCGAATCCCCGCGACGGGGTGAGCTCCGTTGTTCGGTCCCTGCTCCTGCCAACCTAGCAGTTCGAAAGCACGTCAAAGTGCAAGTAGATAAATAGGTACCGCTCCGGCGGGAAGGTAAACGGCGTTTCTGTGCACTGCTCTGGTTCGCCAGAAGCGGCTTAGTCATGCTGGCCACATGACCCGGAAGCTGTACGGCGGCTCCCTCGGCCAGTAAAGCGAGATGAGTGTCGCAACCCCAGAGTCGGTCACGACTGGACCTAATGGTCAGGGGTCCCTTTACCTTTACCTTTAAGGTGCTACTAGAAGGAATTTTTAAATTTTGTTTTGAGGTAGGGCACCCTATCAGATATATAAATGCAAAGTTATTCTAGCATGTGACCACGTCAATGGCCCATCAAGTCCAGCATCCTGTTCTCACAGTGGCCAACCAGTGGTTCCCAGCAACTGGGATTCAGAAGCACTGCTGCATCCATCCTTTTTTAAAGCCATCCAAGTTGGTGACCATTACTGCTTCCAGTGGCAGTGAGTTCCATAGCCGAACTGTGCACTGCATGAAGCGCTTCCTTTTATCCATCATGGATTTTCCAACACTGGGTGTCCCAGAGTTCTAGTTTTATGAGAGAGGAAGAAAACCTTTTCTCTGCTCACTTCCTCTATCCCATGCACCATTTTGTAAATGTCCATCATGTCACCTCTCAGCACCAGTCCTTGAGTAAGTAAAACTGCATCCAAGGAAGGGGGTTTTAAGTAGCTTGGGGAAAACCCAAGGTTTGCAGATGCGTGCAAAAACTTAAGAGGAAACCTCCCCGGGGCGGGGGGGGGGGACAGAAACTTCCCAAAATAGCACGCTCAAAGGGCATGGAGTACTGACTGGCTGCTATGGGGAGGTGAGAGACAAAGCAGGGTGAAATGGAGTGTGCTAGTATAGGGCACAGCTCATTGGCCAGCATTCCACCCTGGGACATTTTGTTGCAGGATACACCTTTTCATATAAATTTCCCCATCTCTTTTTATGAGCTTTATTTATTTGATTGATTGATTGATTTGATTTGTATTTTTAAAACCCTTCATTGGTGCGGTTCACAGCATAAAAACGCAAAATACATAATAAAAACAAGGGCAAAAATGAAATGAAACAAGAGCCTCTCTCGCTCCCACAAACACGTTGATTTAAAAGAATACCAGATGTACTAAAAGCACCCCGACACAGCCAAAGCAGACTTTTTCACCCACCAGACAAAATCAGATTCCCTTCTTTTGGAGAATTGCTTGTGTCACTTTCTTTATTTCCCCCTTCCCCTTGAAGCAGGGGCGCAAGAAAAATGTTCCAGAGCTTTGTGAGAATATTAGGGTTGCCACTTTTCCCCCGCCCTGTAGGGCCTCTAGTACTTTGGCTACCATCCGACAGAGAGAAATTTAACGAGGGCCCTTTTCCCATCTTGTGGAGACAGTGTGGTGATGAGAATACACTGCGCCTGCTAATTTTCAGCTGGTCTGGCAGTTCTTTGTGCCTCAGGAGTTTTGCGAGGGGGGAAAATGGATGGCAACCCTAGCAAGAATCCAGACGCAACCTGTAAAGAGTCCCTGTGTATCCGCTGCCTTTCTAATCAGGCAATTTTCATTTTGGTTAGAACAATGTATTATCTAGCCAATACCTCAAAGTTGGACTACTGGACTAGGACCTAAGAAGACCTGGGTTCAAATCTCACTCACGCATGAAGCTCCCTGGGTGACCTTTTTCCAATCACCTTTCCTCAGCTTATCCTACCTTACAGGGTTGTTGTGAGGATAAATGGTTGGGAAGCAAATCTTTTTCACTATCCCTGATCAAATTAGAGGGCAGAATTAAAATGTAATTTATTATTATTATTATTATTATTATTATTAAGTCTTCCAACCAGCATTCCATACAATGTTCAGCCCCATTAAAAGGACTCTCAGCTTGACTTCTTTTGCTTCCCTTTATACGTTTACAATACCATGAAGTCACCATGGGCCCATTTACACCTGACTAGCACAACTTCATTCAGAGTGCATTAGAGTTCACTGAACAGCATCGGTGTGCATTGAAGTGCACTGTGTTCAGCTAAAGGGGGCCCCAAGCAAGAGCTGGTGAGATAAAGCTCTGTGGTTTGCCTGTACACACGTAAGCCAGGAAATACCGTATTTTTCGCTCTATAGGACACACCAGACCATAGGACGCACCTTGTTTTAGAGGGGGAGAACAAGAAGAAAAAAATTCTCCCCCTCTCCCCTCAGCGCCCCCTCAGTGAAGCGGCAGGATAAACGGAGCCCCTTCCATTTCTCCTCCCGCTTCACTGAAGGGGCACTGCGCAGCTCTCCCTCTCTGCTGAAGCCAGGAGAGTCTTGCTCTCCTGGCTTCAGCGAAAGGCACCCGAAGCCTGCGGAGCGCAGCGGGAACTCGCGCTGCGCTCCGAAGGCTTCAGGCGGCTATCCCTGAAGCCCGGAGAGCGAGAGGGGTCGTGCACACCGACCCCTCTCGCTCTCCAAGCTTCAGCGAAAGCAACGCGAAGCCTCCAGAGCGCAGAGGGACCGCTCCCTCTGCGCTTCGGAGGCTTCGCGTTGCTATCGCTGAAGCCAAGGAGCTTGCATTCGCTCCATAGGATGCACACACATTTCCCCTTAATTTTTGGAGGGGGGAAAGTGTGTCCTATAGAGCGAAAAATACAGTATATTCTATCCTAGTTTAAACCCCAAAAGGTATTCTTCAGAGAGTTACCGCCTCACTTACATTGTGGAGCTTGTAATACAGTCCACAGGCGTTGCAGACGGGGTCTCCGTTGGCGTTCCTCCTCCACAGGGTGGTGGTGGTGGTCTGGCAATTTGCGCACGATGTTCCTGCCCTTCTTGCCGCTGACTGGGGTAGAAAAAGAAAAGACAGGCGTGTTACAAAGATGTCAAAAGGTGGAGCATGGTGCATTGACGTATATCCAAAGCAGTGAATTATAGTCAATTACAGATATTTGCCACAATAAGTAGGACATTATAGGGACTGTTGCAGCTAGAGTTGTGGGCATTTCCTCACGTTCTGTATATATGTGTATGCATCTTGCAGCACTGAAACAAAGTATTAAGAGGTTGACGATGACTTGGGTTGTGTTCTATCCACAGTATATTGTATCCATAGATATCCCATTGATTAATTGCATCAAAGTAACAACACACATCGTCTGTTATTCACAAGCCATGCAAAATTTACTTTTTTCCACTGGGGCCATTCCCTCCAACTAAAAATACTCAACAATTCTCTTGATACTTTTTTATTTATTTATTAGATAAAATGGTTTCCTAAATATGAGGAGTCTAGAAAAATTACGAATGTGCGAAAACCCTTTGTGCACCAGTAATGGGGATTTTGGAACAGACTTGCTAGTTAATGCACGTTTTCAGAAGACAACAACATCACAGCACCGTCTAGCTTGTCCAATCTCCCTGCCTTAAATCAGAAGCTTAATTTAAGCCTGGAGTTTTAAGTCAAGTTGATTCTCCAGAAACTGATTTTGAAAGCCAAGGATTTCAGAAATATGTACAAGATGGCAATAATATCACCGTACAAAGGGCCAGTGTTGTTATGCCCATTTTACAGGTAGGCAGCTGAATTAAAGGACTTGTGTAAAGCCAGCTAGAACATTCCTGGCTGACCAGGGATTTAAAAGAGAATTTGGGCTCTTAGCCTGCCATTTACCTTACATCAACTCTCTCTCAAAAAAATATTGCATCATATCCCAGGAAGGAAATGACATGTCAGTGACAAGAGTCCACTGACTGCTATCCAACTTCTTGACTTGGTTTAAAAAGCTACTTTAAAGTATCAAGTCTTGCATCCCCAAATCTTGTTGGATTATAATCTTTAGTTTAGCTGACTAGCACATGCACCAGGTTGTATACAGATCTTTTTGCCAGGCGTTTAGAAACTGCAAAGAGGCCAGAATCATGTCTGAAATAAAGCAGCCATAACAAGCAGCCAGGAAACTATAATGTTAGGGAAATCGGGCCTGTGTTTTAGGTGTTCCGTTCCACAGGAGACAGGAGTCATTCCAGCCCAGGTTTTGCACAAAGCTTAGTTTCTTCCCTGTTTGGACTGTCCCAGTTCAGACTTCAGGGCTGGGGAACTCACATACTGGAGTGAATCATCACACACACACACACACACTCACACTGCGTGTCAAACCCTTCTTCCTGGCACCTAGTTTTCTAGAAACCTGTTTTTTTGTTGTTTTTCAGAGGCACGCCACATCCTTTAACACACACACACACACCATGTCTGTATTGCGAAGAAAGAAGTCTCTTAAGTTCCTCTCATCCCTGAGCAATAGCCACGCTGCCTGAGGTCAATGAGGACTGGACTAGATGAACTTTGGGGTCCCTGTCCCTTCCAACTCTATGATTCTGTGTCTCTGTGAAAGACCACCCTAGTTATAGGATGATGTGCAAGGATACGGAATCATCTCCCATCCCCAGAACCTGGAGATGGAGGGAGGTAAGCGTTGAGGCATTAATCCCAAAGCAACCGCTCTGCCCCAGACCAGACAGACCCCCCAAGTGCCCCTCTATCCAGGGGCAGTCCTAGATTAACAGAAGCCATCCCAGTTCCTGATTTGGAATGTCCCGCTTTTCCTTAGGATGTCCCTATTTTCATCGGAGAAATGTTGGAGGGTATGGAGTTATGTGACTCCTGAACCATCTGAAGGCAGCCCTGTATAGGGAAGTTTTAAATGTTTTTATATACGTTGGAAGCTGCTCAGAGTGGCTGGGGCAACCCAGTCAGATGGATGGGGTATAAATAGTAAAATTATTATTATTATTATGCATTATCCCTGTTTTCATCGGAGAAATGTTGGAGGGTATGGAGTTAGCCTGTTCCACCATTGTGAAGGAATCCAACTTCCCATCCTGGGGGAAAAGAATCCCTATTGTTGATTTTAAGAGGCACTGACTCGTTTTTTAAGAACGTCATAACGGAGAGCCTGTGTCCCTTAGGAGAAGAGCAAGGCAAAAATCATGTCCCCCGCTGTGTCGCATCAAATAGCAAAAACGAGGAAAAGCCAGTGTATTCCACAGTGTGGAATACCAAATCATTAAGCTGTCATGCTGAAATTATTGTAACGGCTTAGCAATCTTTCGCAACGTGGAAGGAGCCTTGTTGTTTTCGCATGTGGGGGATTGGAAATATAAAGCATATATTCATACTCCAAGAGATTCCTGCATCACAAATGGAAAAGAATAGGCAGTTTTGCCAAAGAATGAATCATAGAGGCATCTTTGCCAAAAGTAATTCTTAAAGTCTTTTGTGTACGTGATTGGCTGGGTGAAGGCTGGTTGTTCCAATAAGAGGATATCAAAAGGCTTGCAGTGCAAAGGATGCGTCGTCTTAACGCCACAGTCATAAACCCGTAAGTCACACCAATTTTTTTAAAAAACCTACTCCTGTGTCGTGAGTTTAAGGCTACAGCAGAACCCCAAAGTAGCTGCTTTCAGTGGAGATGTTATAGAATTCTATAACATTGCATTGGTGGTGCTGGTGCAATTGCTGTTCATTATAGATCAGGTGAACTGAACTCTATGCATGGCCCACTAAGGCAAAATTAACACCATCAACAATGTAAGGAGACTAGAGATGGAGAAATAAGAATAGAAGAACCTACTGGGTCAGGGCAAAGACTCCTGCAGTTCTGTTTCCACGAGGACCAACCAGAAGTCTACAGGAAGATCACAAGGAGAATCTGTTTCTCCACAATCTTAAATCCAGACCACCTCATAACTGCATTCGTTTGCAAATTACTGTTTTCAAGTCTGCACAGAAATTCACATTCATTTTGCACATGTTTTTTCCTAATAGGTATATTCTGAGGTGTCCGTCCTATCCATTTTGCATGCAATTTCTTTTCGTCTTTGTGGGCCCTTTTCCTTAACGTGCACATTTTGGAGCTGAAGAGCTGTGCCGCAAAACTCAGGCAAGTGTGTATTTAGAGGATTGGCTGCATTTTCAGTGCAGGCATTTTGTACATTTGCATACAAAATACATGAACACATTTCTTACCCAACCCTAACAGGAGCCCACAGAGGCTCAATAACTCTTCTGCTTTGCAATCTATGGGGCAGATTGGGGAGAGAGATTTGAAGCACCTGAATAGACAATCATGCATGGTTAATGGTCCCCTAACAGACTGCCTTTTCCCAGGTCAGACTAACCCACAATTCTGGTACCCTTACTGTCAAGGCAGCAGGTCTCCAGAAAAGACTCTTCTCAAACCCTGATCCTTTTAACTGAAGATACTAGGAACAGAGACTTTCCCCCATTGCCCCTGAATTCCATCCCCTCTGCCAAACTATTTTTTCCTAGGGAGGGGCAACCCATACAGGTTTGCTACAAACAAATGCTCAAAAACACCCACAAACATGGACTGATGTTGTTGTTCTACATGATAGAAAAACAGTCTCCCAAATAAGGTTCCCTTGGCTCCAGCCGCAATTATACCATGACTAATAAACTCCGTCAGTCCATACGGAGAGACTTTATACCATATCAGGCCAACAGTCCATCCAGTAACCTCTTTTACAGAAGCTTTCGCAACTCCCCTTGCCTGCAACATTTATTCTTACTCTTAACTAGCAATGCCAGGGGATTGAACCTGGTCCCATCTATCTGCAAAATATCACGTGTGCTCTGCATTTTTGAACTGCCGTACTCCTGTAAAAGAGAATTATCTGGGTAATTCTTTGCAGTCGCATTCATTCTGATGCTAAGTATGCCATAGAATAGGACCCCGTCTTTTGTCCTCAACTACAGTTTAATGGCTGGGTAGCTTGTTTCTGCCACTGGTGTCCAACTAACGCAGGGTTTCCCAAACTTGCATCTCCAGCTGGGTTTTTTTGGACTACAATTCCCATAATCCCTGACCGCTGGTCCTGCTAGCTAGGGATCATGGGAGCTGTAGTCCAGCAACAGCTGGAGACCCAGGTCTGTGCTTTAAAGTGCAATATCAGAGTACTTTTTTAAAAAATTGCTTTTATCGCTGATTCAGATCAAATGGCAACAGGCAGGAGACCTGAATTGGCCTTTGTTCCAATTCTGCATTAAAGAGCAGGTTTTTGCATCGAAAGCACCAGGGGTAAAAGGAAAAGAGGGGAAGAAACCTGCTCTGACAAAGCATTTTAAAGCCTAAACCTGTCCCTTAAAAGCTTGGGGCAAAAATTAAGTATAGTGGATGAGCCTCCAGTGAAATCAATGGACTTAAGTCCAGTGATTGCATACATCTCACCAGGCAAGCAGAGCAAACCTAAAAAGAAAATATGTCTGCCAAGGACTGTCAATGGATGTGTTTTGTGCTCCAAAAAAACACCCACCATAATTCTGTGCAACAGTGGTGCAATTTATGCACAAGGGAAAACTGAATTCTGCAAGCAGAATGCATCCTGTAACTTGGCCCATCTGCAGTTATTTCTTTTGCTTGTGCTGGGAGGTTACAGACTAGGAACACAGGAAACGCCTGCAGGATCAGGCCAATGGCCCACCTAGTCCAGCATCTTGTTCTCGCAGTGGCCAACTAGATGCCCATGGGAAGCCCCTAAGCAGGAGATAACACACTCTGCCCACCTGCAACTCCCAGTAACTGCGTAGGGTAGGGGGAAATGTGTATACAGAGAGTTCTCTGCCGACAGCCTTCTACACCCACATGCAAATATACAACCAATGGCAATTCTGCGTACCAACCTCTGCCTGCTGAATTTTCACCAAATCATTGTTGCCCACACCCTTATAAAGCCTAGATTTGTAGCCCGAGGGACTAGGAATCTGCTTATTTTTCAATATGAGAATTTGGGGATGCTGAACTCTATTCCAGTTACCAAAAATCCACATTCCTAGAGCACTATCAATCCTGGAGTATGGTTAGCTCCACGGAGGATATCAGAAAATGACAAAAAACCAACAACCCCAAATTCACAGCCATGGATACCTTGAAAACATATCACACTTCCAGTTTGGCCCAAGGCCATCCAAGTCAAATTTGAACTTTAAGGCCATGCTTAAAATTGATACTGAAATCAGTGGGAACAAAATACATTTAACTTGAACTTCACTGAGTCCTTGGCATCTGTAGACATTGGCTTTAAGGACTGATGCACACCAGAGGTCTGTAGCAAAGCCTATTTGAGGTAAGTTATCTCTGCTACACCTTGGGGATGCGGCAACATTGATTTAGACACCTGCCGCATTGTGGTGCAATGCGTTTTGTAAAATGATTATTATTATTTATTAAATTTCTACACCGCCCTCTACCCGCAGGTTCCAGGGCAGTTGCAACATAAAATCACAATGTAAAAATACAGAATGCGTAATAAAAACAAGACAAGCCAATAATCCCCGCCCCACAACACATTTTTAAAGGGCGTTGGGTGTCAATCAGCTCAGCCGGTACAGAACGCTAGGCGATTCACAAGACGGTTTGGCACACTCAGCTCCCTGACCCTAAACCAATTCATATTGAAGATAACTTAATATAAAGAGGACTGGAAAGGGCATATGATCACACAACAGAGAGCAGAATTTAATTGAGGGTGACAGCAGGGCTCAGCCCTGGAATTAAAATCTAAGCTGCACTCTGAGACATGAACAGTACGTTTCCGAGCACAATTCAAAGTGTTGGTGCTGACCTTCAAAGCCCTAAACGGCCTCGGTCCAGTATATCTGAAGGAGTGTCTCCACCCCCATGGTTCTACCCCATGGTCCAGCGCCGAGGGCCTTCTGGTGGTTCCCTCCCTGCGAGAAGCCAAGTTACAGGGAAGGTAGGATTACCAGCCCTGGGAAGGTAGGATTCGAACCAATGACTTCATATTACAGTGGTATCTCGGGTTAAGAACTTAATTCATTCTGGAGGTCTATTCTTAACCTGAAACTGTTCTTAACCTGAAGCACCACTTTAGCTAATGGGGCCTCCCGTGGCCGCTGCACTGCCGCTGCACGATTTCTTAACCCGAGGTACTATTTCTGGGTTAGAGGAGTCTGTAACCTGAAGCGTCTGTAACCTGAGGTACCACTAAACAAGGAAAGTGATTCCCACTAAACATCAGGGGGAACTTTCTGACAGTAAGAGCTGTTTGACAGTGGAACAGTCTCGTGTGTGTGTGTGTGTGTGTGTGTGTGTGTGTGTGTGTGTGGACTCTTCTTCCTTGGAGCTCCACAATGGTCAAGAACTCCCCTAAGGAAGGGGAAAGGGCTCTTGTCTTGCTTGTAGGTTTTGCAGAGGCATTCGGTCAGCTGCTGTGAGAGCAGGACTTAGCTGGACTCAGGTGTGCCACTGGCTTGGTCCAGCAGGTTCCTCTTACGTTCCCATACCATCGGTCTACTTAGCTCCGTATTGCTTCTGCAAGCTCAGATTGTTTGCAAGCTCGCGATGGCCCCCATGGAACGGCAGCAGCACGCCAGAATTTCAGCCCTGGAACCTTCTGCATGCAAAGCAGGACTATCGTTCTTTCCCTAAGAGGCTTGCAGCTGTTATTGGACTCAGGAGCTCTAGGGGAGAGGCTTAAATCTCAAGGAAGTGGGACAGCACCAAGGGAACAGGTTGATTTTCCTGCTTGGCATGAGAACGCTAGCTATTAGCCCTGCCTCCTCTTCATCAGGCTCTGCCTCGAGCCCTCAAGCACATTTCACTGGGCGCTGCCCTCAGACGAACGAGGCACCAATCTTAGCTCCTCCTGAATCTCAGAGGCCTTCCAGCCTTGGTAGCACTCAAGGCAGATTGGCATGAGGCTTTGGTTGTATGCCAGATCCTCAGACGCACAGACAATATAAGCACCCCTAACAGAGAACCTTGGGAACTGCAGTTTCCCTCTTGCAGAGCTTCAGTTGCAAACTATAGCTCCCAGGAGTCTTTGGAAGGAGGGAACTGTGTTCAAAATGCCTGTTGTGTACGGAACCAAAGTCTGGGTGGGGGGTACCGCTAGTGGCATCCATGCCATCAACTTCTTCTTTTTATTGCCATCCTTTTTGATTATTCATATAATAATAATAATAATAGTAATTTATTATTTATACCCTGCCCATCTGGCTGGGTGGCTTCCAACCAAATATTAAAATACAGTAATACATCAAACATTAAAAGCTTCCCTAAACAGGGCTGCCTTCAGATGTCTTCTAAAAGTTTGGTAGTTGTTTTTCTCTTTGACATCTGATGGGAGGGTGTTCCACAGGGCGGGGGCCACTACCAAGAAGGCCCTCTGCCTGGTTCCCTGTAACTTCGCTTCTCGCAATGAGGGAACCGCCAGAAGGCCCTCAGTGCTGGACCTCAGCGTCCAGGCTAGACGATGGGAGTGGAGACGCTCCTTTAGGTATACTGGGCCGAGGCAATTTAGGACTTTAAAGGTCAGACCAACACTTTGAATTGTGCATGGAAACGTAATGGGAGCCAATGTAGGTCTTTCAAGACTGGTGTTATGTGGTATTGAAAGCCATTTGCACATAACAAAATATGTATTTTATCAAAGTATTTAATTGTTGAACTGAAATACAATTAAGAAGAAGTATATTAAGAGTGGGGCCCTAAGCTATAGCTTGTTTAGCTTATACAGAAATCTGGCACTGTAATAATAATAATAATAATAAATTTTATTTATATCCCGCCCTCCCCAGCCGAAGCCGGGCTCAGAGCGGCTAACAACAGTACCCTCTGGAGCAGCTAGGCAGGTGCATTTTCTTTCAAAAAGAAATAAATCCCAGCCACTTCTGATATGTCCAATTTTTTCTCGTGTGTAAGGGTTGGGAAGATGTGGCTCTCCCAATGTTCCTGGGCTACAAATCCCATCATCCAGCGCCATTGGCCATGCTGGCTGAGACCAGGGAGATGTGGGCCAACCCCTTCCTTGTTGTAGCGGTTAAGACTGGGGAGGGGGGAAGAAAGGACAACTATTTATCATGTATAATCTCCAATCCACAGATATTTCTTAAGAGTTTAGCTTTTGTACACTGAATTTATGTTTAGAAAGTTAAAAGGAAGGGAGATATTTTAGGGAGAGGGGATGCACCAAATTGAAGTCCTCTCTCAAAAACAGTTCTTTGTAGGTATTTTGCTTTTCCCAGCAAAGGAAAGAAAAAGGTTATCCTCCTTGGTTAAGGAGAGCAATGGCTTCCCTTTTCAAGGATTCTTTAGCTGTGATTCCCACTTTGCAGGGGGTTGGACTAGATGACCCTACTGACCCCTTCCGACTTGACAATTCTATGACACTATTAAAGGAAACAACCAGAAAAAGATCAAGGTGGCACCTCGAGTTTTGTTCGTGATTCATGTAAAAAGGAAACGGGGGAGGGCCAGGAAATTTATACCTCTTTCTCTGAAGGGGGCGGGGAGCGAAAAACCACTTTTATTCTCACCAGTGGTGAGTTGGTCTTCCCCAGGTGTCTGGCTTTCGCAGGCGGAAAGTTCATCTGAAATTTGTGTGGGCCCTCAAGGGAAGAAGGCCCCTGGGCTGGGTCTTGGAACAGGTCAAAAATGCAGCCTGCAGATTCTTCTGCCCTCAGGCTCCACAAACACCATGCATTTAAAGCACAGTTCCCCAAAAGATAGATACGATAATATGATAATCTTTATTGTCATTGTCCCATACAGAACAACGAAATTGAAAGAAAGAAAGAGAAAATCTACATAAGACATTCAAAACCAACAATCCTGCTATCCCAGCTATCCCAACCTGGTTAGCCCCCTAAAAACTCTGAGACGCCATTTTTAAAATACAATATACTCCCATAGAGACTCCTTAAAGGTAAAGGGACCCCTGACCGCTAGGTCCAGTCACGGACAACTCTGGGGTTGTGGCGCTCATCTCGCTTTATTGGCTGAGGGAGCCGGCGTACAGCTTCTGGGTCATGTGGCCAGCATGACTAAGCCGCTTCTGGTGAACCAGAGCAGTGCACGGAAACGCCGTTTACCTTCCCGCCGGAGCGTTACCTATTTATCTACTTGCACTTTGACGTGCTTTCGAACTGCTAGGTTGGCAGGAGCAGGGACCGAGCAACGGGAGCTCACCTCGTTGCGGGGATTCGAACCACCGACTTTCTGATCGGCAAGTCCTAGGCTCTGTGGTTTAACCCACAGTGCCACCCACGTCCCTAGAGACTCCTTAGGTAAAGGTAAAGGTACCCCTGCCCGTACGGGCCAGTCTTGCCAGACTCTAGGGTTGTGCGCCCATCTCACTCAAGAGGCCGGGGGCCAGCGCTGTCCGGAGACACTTCCGGGTCATGTGGCCAGCGTGACATCGCTGCTCTGGCGAGCCAGAGCCGCACACGGAAACACCGTTTACCTTCCCGCTAGAAAGCGGTCCCTATTTATCTACTTGCACCCGGGGGTGCTTTCGAACTGCTAGGTTGGCAGGCGCTGGGACCGAGCAACGGGAGCGCACCCCGCCACGGGGATTCGAACCGCCGACCTTTCGATCGGCAAGCCCTAGGCACTGAGGCTTTTACCCACAGCGCCACCCGCGTCCCTAGAGACTCCTTACACTGCGTTTAAAACCAAAATCGCATTTGGATAGAAACTGTTTCTCAGGCAGCTAGTCCTAGTCTTTATAACCCTGTACCTTCTTCCAGGGAACTGGAAACTGCGTTTTACCCCTCATGTTTTACCCATAATGAACTATAACTCCCAGGATTCTTTGGGAAGAAACCTGAGGTAGACGTGCAACATTGACATGCATAGCCCCACCCACTATGGGCATGTGGCCCTCGAGAGGTTACCAAGCAGAGAATGTGGCCCTCAAATAAAAAACCTGTTTCCCAATCCTGGTCTTCTTTGACCGGCAGTGCCTCTTCAGGACTGCAGGCATCAGTCTGTTTACCTGATCTTCCCACAACTACTCCATCATTCCAACCCCGGGGGTGTCAGGATTTGAACACGGGACCTTCAGCACACAAAGCATAAAGCTCCACCGTTGAGCCATGGTGCACCCTTTAGCTCTGTATTGTCAACACTGGCTTGGCAGTGGACAGTTTTCAGGCAGGAGACATTCCCAGCCCAGCCTGGGATCGATCCTGTGGCCTTCTGCATGCAAAGCAGGTCCTCTACCACTGAGCTATGGCCGTTCGCTACCCGTAGCTACAGAAGATGTCTCAAGCCAGTGAACCCTTTCTCATTCTGGGTGGCAAACGGGCTACCATATGGGGTGCCATCGCAGGGGGTGCTGGACCCTTCCCTATACACCCTGGGCAGCCCAGCCGCAACTGAAAAGGACCCTAAACTGGGGCCAGTGGAAGGACAGGTGACATTGCATGCAGACCGCACTGAGACACGTTTCACCCCACTCCGGAGTCGCTCAGTTTTCCCTCTCTGCCCCCCAACCCCGTAATACTTTACAGCACGCGCACGAAAACCCTTTTTCTATCGGAACAGCATTGTAAGTCATCCAAAGCGTTTAGAGAAACAGATGTAGAAACAAACAAATGTCCTATTTCCTTAGGGCCAAACGACACGGTGCACGCAGTCATGGGTAAATTTCCTCGCATCCCCCCCCCATTTCTTTTCTAATCGAAAGCAGCCAAGGGGGGGGTTGGTTTCCATTCACGACTGCAACACTGGCAGGGGAGGGGGCTGCTTAACCCTTTCCCCGTGGGCTAGTTTTGAATTCACGTTCCTCCCCTAAGCTGATTCTCCTGCCCCCGTTCTGCCAGGTGGGAGATAAGATCTCCCCAATATCTTTCTCCTTCCAAGCAGAAACATAGGCGGGAGAAGAAGCTGGAAGAAGGTAAGTATCAGAGATAGGTAGATGCCCATTCTCCTCATCTGAGCCCCCTCTTTTGCTCTGCGCACTCACAAGAAGAGCCCATCTAGTCCAGCATCCCATTCTCACGGTGGCCCCCAAATATCTGTGGGGAGCCCATGGGGGTTGCCATATGTCCTCTTTTTCCCGGACATGTCCTCTTTTTCATGGGTATGTAAAATGAGTGTCATCATAGCCATCCGTAGTTAAAAGCAGAAGTCGGCAAATGTGTCCTCTTTTTTTCCTCTCCTTAAAATATGGCAACCCTACCTGATCCTGACACAGTTCTGAACCCTCACGAAGCAATTCCCCTTTGGTGTCAATGGCTATTAATTACTGATAGCCCGTCTGTGAATAGGGGCAAATCTAGGTATTATTAATTATTATTAAATTTTCTATACCGTCCTGCATCCAAGGATCACAGGGTGGTTTACAATATAAGAACACAAAATTATATAACTCAGTAACGAACAAAAGACAATAACCCCCCACACACACACACACGCAACTTAGAAGGCTGTAGATTAATTAGCCAAAGGCCTGGCAGAAGAGGAATGTTTTTGCCTGGCGCCTAAAGATATGTAATGGTGCTGCCACGTGAGCCTCCCTGGGGAGAGCATTCTACAAATGGGGAGCCACTGCAGAGAAGGCCCTGTTCTCGTGTTGCCACCCTCTGGGCCTCTCACGGAAGAGGAACACGAATAAGGGCCTCAGATGACTATTGCAGAGTCCAAATGGCTGTTGCTCCTTCAGGTAGACTTGGACCCTGGATCACCAGCAGCATAAATCAAAGACTTAGGCATGTGTGAATATGTCATCACAGGCCAAACACCACAGACAGAACCAGTGCTGTTTTTCTTTTTAAAAATGTTTAGGGGTACTCTCATTTTCCTACTCATATTGGAAATATTACCCCTTAATGACGCCAAACTTAGATTCGCAAAATGTTTAGGGGTATGCGTCCTCCCAGAAAAAAAGTGCTGCACAGAACTATCACTACCAATGCATGCACACCACTTGTCAAAGGTGTCAATCTGTTCACAAACACATTCCTTTTCAATTCGGCAAAGCAAGAAACAAGGACTGTCATTAGCATCTATCCAAGATGGAGAAAACCTCTGGGTACTCGGAAAGTATGCTTGTTTCATTTCTAAAACCTGTAGACTGCTTTTCGCTGAAAAGGCCCAAAGCAGTTTCCAACTATATTAAAACATGCAATCCTTAAAATACAAATAAAAACAGCATAACACGACGCTCTATATCTCCATGACAGATAAACCAGTTCCTCCAAGCTAAACAACAGAAAGCCATCTCAGCAGCACACCCCTAGCAGGAGGGAATTCCAGAGTCAGGGCACCACCACCAAGAAGGCCCTGTCTCACGTCCCTGAACACACTTGCTAGTGGGACCGCGGACAAGAACACCCTCAGCAGATCTCAGAATGTGGATCAACGGGTGATGGGAGGTGGGGTCCAGCAATATCTCGGGGTAGGCTTCCCACCCCTAATGTGCATTCATGACTAAGCCAACTTCTGTGTCTCCTGTAGTTCAGGGCCTCTTCCAAATACAAACCAATCTGCCCATTACCAAAAACAATGGAGATTAAAATCCTGCCGGTTCAACTCATGCCTCTGATCGTATGCTTCTAATTTAACCGAGGAGGTAAGGATTCACAACTTTCACCACTGAGTGAGTCATCCACACTAGAGGTCACCTCGGACATGCATGTTTCTCCATGAGCCACAGCTTTGTGGTCTTCTTACAAGATTCCCACGCCGATTGTTATGCCCTTATATTGGAAATAAGGCTATAAGGAATTTTGAGGTTCTAATAGTCAAGGAGGGCAGGTATCAATACCTGTCAGAAGGGCAAGTTTCCCAATGGTTGTGAGCAACTATAACTAAATGGAACCTCCATGTTCAAGAGATAGTATACCTCTGAAAACTAGATGCTGGAGTCAAAGTGACTTAGTAGCCTTCATGACTTAGTAACAGGCTTCCCAAAGGCATCTGGATGCAAACACATTGCCTTATCAGGAGCACTTGCGATTTGTACTTTTATACATGGGTGGCAAACCCGTCTCCTTCCAGATGATGTGGAACTCCAGCTCCCATCATCCTTGGCCATTGGCCATGCTAGCTAAGGCTGATGGGAGTTGAAGTCTGACAACATTTGGAGAGCCACAGCTTAGCCATGCCTGTTCTGCAGTCGCAGTTCCAAAATGTCTGGAAATTTTCCAGTTGTTTCCAAAGGGCAAATAACATAGGACAACTGGAAAACCCTCTGGGCACTGGCT
The DNA here is from genome assembly GCA_034642415.1 of Podarcis siculus. Lineage (NCBI taxonomy): Eukaryota > Metazoa > Chordata > Lepidosauria > Squamata > Lacertidae > Podarcis > Podarcis siculus. The sequence continues at coordinate 34,776,865 of JAXCMG010000011.1, forward strand.
CTTCTCTCATGTCAAGTTGAATTTCTGCACGGTTGTGTCTAGGGTTGCACATAAGCACCATAACTGAACACTGCTCCAAAGGGAGTTGAGTAACTTCCTGCTAAAAGCACAATCGGCCATAGCTGCACACAACCCACTCACAGCAAGTCTGGAGTGTGAAGCCATTCCAAGTGGCCAAGATGCGTTCCCACAATTGTGCGCATCATGTGCTCAAGACCATGAACTAGGTGACCAATTGCAACGGAGAAGGTCAAAACATGAATTTGGAAATAATAGGGTCCAATTTTATGGGACATGGATAGCCTGGGCGAAATGACAGACGGTATTAATTTTGATGGGTCTGCTTTGACTATGGAGAACACTGTATAACGTCCTGTGTCATTTAAAACAACAAATGTAGTCCCAAAGTCACTAGTCCTTTTGGAGTTCCAGAAACTGCGTCATGAATGGGAAACGGATGCACTGCTTTTAAATCCAGGACGCTTTCAACTTTGGAGAAAAACTAGTTTCAAAACATTCCCTTTTTTTTCCAATGAAATGGATTCTTTTTTCATGCCTACCGCATGCTTCCCAGCCTGCCCCCCAAGCTCCCACTTTCTTCAGCCACCCCCCTCTAGAAACCGCCGAAGAAAAAACACCACCCCTTACTTGATTCTTTTTTTAAATAAAAAAATAAAAGAGATATATAGAGAGACATAGAAATGGTACATAACTTGGCAGGCATAGTGAAAAAGGGGGGTTGGGCTCTCTCAAAAACCCTCTTCTGTACAGACAGATAAGACTTTGGGCGGGGGTGCCCAAATCTACTCCCTCCAGAAAGTTCTCCATCTTGGGCTGAGGAAATTCAAAAACACAACATGACAGGGAGGGAGAAGAAAAAGAAAAATAAGAAGTTAGTGCAGTTTTTGAGAGTCAAGTCACTTACCAGCCTTCTCTTCGGCTTTATCAGGGGGCGGTTCTGCCCATTCATTTTATGATACAGTCCACAGGCGTTACACAGATAATGCCCCGTACCATCTCTCCTCCATAGGGGGGTCGAGGTAGCGCCACAGTTTACACACTCCCTGCCTTCTGGAAACAAGAGGGGACACAGTTCATTGATGGACAGCAAGGGCACAAGAAAATTAACAGGCGGGAGCAGGGGAGAATCGAAAGAGGTCTTAGCAATTTCTCCACCTAGTTCAGCTTCCCCTTCCAACCAGGGCTAGGTGAATCTCTAAACTTCACTCTCTCATTCTGCCAACCTTAAATACTTGTTCCCCACATTCCTGCATTGGTTTGTGACTTTTTTTTAAGTTCCCATGAAAATTCATCAGCATTTCAGTGCAAATTTCTCCTGGAACATTTCATACTCTTTTTGTATAAAATTTTGCCAAGCAGACACAGTTTTGCAAGAGATTCCCGCTAACAGAATGTGTTTCCTATTGTTGTTCTCCCTAACGCATGCACTTTCAGCCTACTTTCCCCTACTATTCAGGTTTTCGTACAAGTCGTTTGGGTGGAGAACCACATCGCAACATTCAGGGAAGCGCAAATTTCGAAAGGAAGCCGAGTTTCCGGTTCACATATTGTTTTGGAAAGTGTGGATCGGGTAGATTCACATTAAAATCTGGGCTGAACCAAATTTCTCTCCTGTCCCAACTTCCAACCCTCCCTGGTCAAAAGGCAGGCACTTCTGGAAAAGCCGGGTGCAATTAAACCATTATGCTTGCTGCCCCATTAAAAAAAAAATCTAGCAGGACCAGTGGTCAGGGATTGTGGGAATTGTGGTCCAAAAGAAGCTAGTGACCCAAGTTCAAAAACCCTGATTTACATTATGGGTAGAGCCATTTTGGTTCAGGAGTACATTGTGCATGTTATCAACACTTTATATGCGAAGAAATAACTGAAAAATATACCCAAGACTACAGTGGTGCCTCGCAAGACAAAATTAATTCATTCTGCGAGTTTCCTCGTCTTGCGGATTTATCGTCTTGCGAAGCATGGCTATTAACGGTACTTAGCGGCTTTAAGAAAAAGGAAACAAACTCACAAGAACTCGCAAGACGTTTTCGTCTTGCGAAGCAAGCCCATAGGGAACTTCGTCTTGCGAAGCGACTCAAAAAATGGAAAACTCTTTCGTCTTACGAGTTTTTCGTCTTGCGAGGCATTCGTCTTGCGAGGTACCACTGTACTATCAAACCTTCCACTTGGTCTTCTGAGCGCTGGATTCACTCACTCCACTATAATTTAACAGCTAAGGGGGTAGGCTTTCTTTTAGGTTCAAAATATAATAGAGTATCATGTAAGCTGGATCTGCAACGAAGCTCGCATCCACACCGTAAATTTAAAGCAGATTTAAAACACATGGCTTTCTCCCCAAAGAATCCTGGGAAATGTAGCTTATTTAGGGTTCTGGGGGTTGTAGCTTTGTGAATCCAGTTGCCTGGGTTCTTTGGATATGATTTGGATGTGACCAAAACATTACGTCGTGCAGCATTCTTGCTCAATGTGCCTACCAGCCCCTTTTCCAGAATATCTTGTTGTATTCCCCACTTCATCCCACAGACACTCAGCAAATCTGTGACCTCTGAGCATGCTTGGCTTTCAATGAGTTTGTTTGGGGGAAAGTTTCTCCTTAAGGTTTTTTTTTAAGTGCTTCTGAAAACCTTGGGATTCCCTTGAACCTGCTGATACGTCCCTCTTGCGCACAGGTGGTGGCGATTTGACTACATAACGATCAGTGCTCAGAGATGCCATTGCCATTAATATGCATGGGGTAATTGTCTCCCACAAGATGTTGTCAGTAGTTCAAAATATACATATCTTAGTAGCTGCAGGGAGCAAATGACGGACTGTGCAATGCATGCTGCTTTAGTGTTTGGGTGCATGGATTTAGATGCACAGTCACTAGAGCAACAAAATGCTTATTACAGCCCTAGGAGAATGGCCCTGTAGCTCAGCAGTCTTGCATGTAGAAAGTGTTGGGTTCAATCTCTGGCGTCTCCAGGTAAGGCTGGGACAAAACAGCACCTGAAATTCCAGAGCCCCCCACCAAGTGTCCTTAGTTTCCAGGAACAGTCCCAGATTTACAGAAGCCAGTATCTGATTTGATCCCAGAATGTCCCGCTTTTCCTTAAGGTAAAGGGTAAAAGGACTCCTGACCATTAGGTCCAGTCGTGACTGACTCTGGGGTTGCGGCGCTCATCTCATTTTATTGGCTGAGGGAGCCGGTGTACAGCTTCCGGGTCATGTGGCCAGCAGGACTAAGCCGCTTCTGGCGAACCAGAGCAGCGCACGGAAACGCTGTTTACCTTCCCACTGGAGCGGTACCTACTTATCTACTTGCACTTTGATGTGCTTTCGAACTGCTAGGTTGGCAGGAGCAGAGACCGAGCAACGGGAGCTCACCCCGTTGTGGGGATTCGGACCGCCGACCTTCTGATCGGCAAGTCCTAGGCTCTGTGGTTTAACCCACAGTGCCACCCGCGTTCCTATTTTCTTCAAAGAAATGTTGGAGGGTATGGAGTTATGCAACCCCCAAGCCAATGAAATAAATAACTATACAACCTTTAGAAGACGTATGTAGGCGGCCCTGTACAGAGAAGTTTTTTAATGTTCAGTTTTTGTTATGTAAGAAGCTGCCCAGAGTGGTTTGGGCAACCCAGTCAGATGGGTGGAGTGTTGTTGTTGCTGCTGAATAGGACGTCCCCATTTTCATTGCAGAAATGTCAGAGGGTATGTGAGAATTGCTGCCAGTCAGTGTCAACGACACTGAGCTACATGGATCAATGGTCTGACTCAGGAGAAGGCAGCATTCCTATGTTCCGACCACACATCATCACCGCATGCTCAGAGACTGGTGTGCTAGTAACTAGGGGAGAAGGTTTAGCCTTGAAGACTGACAGACTGTAACAACACACACCAGCAAAGGTATCCCCCTCAAATGCAGAAGTGACAAAATAAGAACAATTCTTTCCTAAGGGCAGGTGCCAGGAAACAGCCTCCTCCTGTCAACAGAGTCCATTTGAGCATAACTGCACTTCCTTTTCCAAATCGAAGGGTGCTCTGTATTTTAATCGCAGTTCTATCCAAAATCTGGAGATAGATATGGGAAAGAGATCCTATGGCTCTCCAGAGGTTGTCCTATCAGCAGCCAGCATGGTCACTGGTCAAGGATGATGCACTCTATAAATCCCAAGAATGTTTGCTCAGCTCTGGTACTCAGAAGCCATTCCAGATAAGGGAGGTCACTTTTCTTAAACTTGTTCACATACCCTCCAACATTTCTCTGATGAAAATACAGTGGTACCTTGGTTCTCAAACTTAATCCGTTTTGGAAATCTGTTCCAAAACCAAAGCGTTCCAAAACCAAGGTGTGCTTTCCCATAGAAAGCAATGCAAAACAGATTAATCCATTCCAGACTTTTAAAAACACCCCTAGAACAGCAATCTATCATGAATTTCTAACGAGAAGACCATTGTTACTATCTATCTAACGAGAATACCATCTAACAAGAAGACCATTGATCCATAAAATGAAAGCAATAATCAACGTACTGTACTATAAAATAAATAAGACAGTATTGTAGATGGTAAAAATTAAAATTAATCTTTTTTTCTTACATGCACTGATGATAGTCATAGTTTGGATGGGGTTTTTTATCCATTTCCGCAGTCACACAATCAATCAACCAATCAGTAGCTGAACTGGGTTCCACACAGTCACAAAAATGAAGTCACAAGCCACAGTCACAAAAACAAAGTCACAAGCCACAGTCACAAGTTAGTCCCATAAAATGAAGAACAAGTCACAGTAAAGAAAAAGAAAAAGCCACGCAAAAAAATAGCAAAAATGAAAGCTCCAAATATCACCTCTGTGTTGCACGGGTGCTTGGGACTCAACAACCAACAGACTCAATGGGAAGCCTCTGATTAGCAAACTCAGTTTACAAACAGAACTCAACAGGAAGCGGAACATGTTCCGCTTCCAAGGCAAAGTTCACAAACCAGAACACCTACTTCCAGGTTTGCAGCGTTCTATTTCCAAGTTGTTCATAAACTAAGCTGTTCTAAAGCCAAGGTACCACTGTAGAGATGTCTCCTCCAACACCTCTCTGATGAAAATAAGGACCTCCTAGTCCAAAATTGGGGCATCCTAAGGAAAACTGGGACATTCTGGGATCAAATCAAAAACCAGCTTCTGTAAATCTGGGACTGTCCCTGGAAAACAGGGACACTTGGATCGTTTATGTTCAGGCTGTGGTTCTGCCGAAGAAGAACGTTGCATAATGATGGTGCGGCCAACTCAACACAGATGGCACCATTTTCTCAACTGATGGTAAGAATTGGGTCTTATTTCCTTCCTGGTAGCTTTTGTTTTCTCTGATCTGTTTCACTTTCCATATTGTCAAGTAAGGCAGATCTGTCCCCCATCACCTTCGCTAAGATCTCATCATTTCACTGGTTTGTTGGAAAAAAAGCCAGGCAGCTTAACCTCCTCACCCCACAAAAACCTGAGTTGCTAGATCAAATCATGCAAGAGCTCTGCTTCCCTGCAGGTAAACAAACTAAAATGTGCCCCCCCCCCAAAAAAAAAAAAACCACAACAATCCACAGCTGCCAATATCAAAGCTAGGGTCAAATACGGCTAATGCAGTTTTCATGTGCAAGATTTAAAAACTTTGCATGCATTCTTGGTGTTAATTGCACAGCAGAACACAGAAGATTGTATACATCCTAATAAGGTAGGTTTTACATTTGCATTATAGACTGATGGGAGCGTGTGAAAATACCCAGGTCAATGCAGGTTAATGTATGCCAGCATTAAACATCTTCCTGTTGGGAATGAAGTTTTAACATACATTTAGGAAGAAGTTAGTGTAAATGTTCTAGTAAATGGCACGTAAATAGCCGTCACTTTTTGAATGGGGCAAGGAGTAAGGGACTTTTAAACCAAATTATCCTAGACGCAAGTACCTGGTGGACTGATGCTAATGCTATTCTAGGCTGCATCAACAGAAATATAGTGTCCAGATCGAGGGAAGTAATAGTCCCACTTTATTCTGCCTTGGGCTGACCACACCTGGGAAACTGTCCAGTTCTGGGTGCCACAATTGAAGAAGGATGTTGACAAGCTAGGATGTGTGCAGAGGAGGGCAACCAAGATGTTCAAGGGTCTGGAAACCATGCCTTATGAGGAACAGTTGAGGGAATTGGGTATGTTCAGCCTGGCAAAGTGGAGACTGAGAGGAGACATAATAGCCTTCCTCAGATATACAAAGGATTGTCAAATGGAGGATGGAGCAAGCTTGTTTTCTCCTGCTCTGGAGGAAAGTACCTGAACCAATGGATTCAAGTTACAAGAAAGGAGTTTCTGGCTAAACCTCTAGAACAGCCTTTCTCAACCTGTGGGTCCCCAGATGTTGTTGAACTACAACTCCCATCACCCCTAGCTAGCAAGGCCAGAGCTCAGGGATGATGGGAGTTGTAGTCCAACAACATCTGGGGACCCACAGGTTGAGAACCACTGCTCTAGATGAACTTTCCGGCAGTGAGAGCTGCTCAACAGTGAAACAGACTCCCTCAGAAGGTTGTGGACTCTTCTTCCTTGGAGGTTGGATGGCCTTCTGTCATGGATGCTTTGACTGAGATTCCTACATTGCATGGGGTGGACTAGATGACCCTTGGGATCCCTTTATAATTCTACGATTCCATGACTAGCAGCACAATGCTATGCATGTTTACTCAGAAGTAGATCCCACACTAGTCAATGGTGCTTAGGATTGCAACTAGGGATGGAAGTTCTTAGGCCGGTAGACAGAATTTATAACAGTGTCTGACTTGCACTAGAGCAATTTTAAATGTCACTGCTCAGTCCTGTAATATGAAAAATCAAAATGCGAAGATTTCAGGATATGTGGAATATTATTTGAGTGTGTGCAATATTCAGTAACTGCAAGCAAACTCCTGAAACAAACTGTCCATAGCAAACAAAGAAAGAGGTTAAAAGATCTAAGCCCCTAGAGCTTTTTTTAAAAAAGAAATGAAATAAACACTGGTCAACACCGTCTATCAGTTTTGAATCTGCAGCAGTTGTCAATCATACATCTGATGAACTGCAGAACATGAGAAGAGCTGGATCAGACCACAGGCTTGCCTCACCCAGTATCTCCTTCCCTGCAGTAGCCAATTAGATGCTTTCAGGAGACCCACAAGTAGGGCATGGGGACAAATAGTCCTCTCCTACTGTTGTCCCCAAGGCAACAGATATTTTACTTCTAATGTGAAAAAACCATCCTGCAAGGAAAGTGTAATGCTCATGTTCGACAAAAGAGGCTTAAAGACTCTCAAGGCAAATCTTTAAAAATGTAGTATAAACATTGACAACTGGGAAACACTGGCCTGTGAGCGCTCCAGTTGGAGAACAGCCTTTACTAAAGGTGTCATGGGCTTTGAAGACGTTCAAACTCAAGACGAAAGGGAGAAACGAGCTAAGAGGAAGGCAAGTTTGGCAAACCCTCACCGTGATCAACTCCTAACCGGAAACCAATGTCCCCACTGTGGCCTCCACAGTCACTTACGGACTCACTGTTCAAACCGTGATTATGGAAGACAATCTTACTTGGCTACGAGGGATCGCCAAAGAAGAAGCAATGTTGCCTATAACGTCCTGAGTTCGAAAGCAGAGCTCGTGTCGAGCCCAATGGGAAAAGAAGTCCAGCTACTCTACTCTCATCCATGAGAAATGAAAGCTGCCTCCCCGAATGTGGGTCCCCCAAAACTGTCAAGACTACATCTCACATCATCTCTGAGCATTGGCCATGTTGGCTGGGGATGAGGGGGGTGTTATAGTCATCAGACTGGGTTTCCCGTGGGGTCCCTTGTTAAGCCCTGCTGCTCAGGTCAATCACCTGAAGTAGGACATTGGTGGAGCCATCTCTGCCGTCAACGGCACCTCACATCTGCCTTGGATGAGGATGCAGTGACAACGCCCACCCATCCACTCCAAGCCATGTACTGCTTCTCCCCCTCCCACCCCTCACTGGACACTGGGGTGCTGTTTGGGGGTTTCGTTGGGGGTTTGGTGCGATTTTTTCCAACATAAAATACAATAAAAACCGAAGTAATCTAAAGGAGAGAGAAAAGAAACAAACCAAGAGGAAAAGAAAGGAAGAAGGAAAAAAGGGGGAGCCATACCCTGGTTCTCAAACGGAATCCGTTCCAAAAGTCCGTTCAACTTCTGAAAATGTTCACAAACCAAGGCACAGCTTCCGATTGGCTGCAGGAGCTTCCTGCACTCAATCGGAAGCCGCGTCGGACGTTTGGCTTCCAAAAAATGTTCGCAAACTGGAACACTTACTTCCGGGTTTGCGGCGTTTGGGAGCCAAAACGTTTGAGTCGCAAGGCGTTCAAGAACCAAGGCACAACTGTATGTGTGTATATAATACCAAGCCCTCTATCACAATGATATCTTAATCCTTATTCCACACACAGAAGAGTGAACCCTCTCAGCAATCACCTGGGAGTTTCCCCGTCTTCCCTCAGCCTCACACCCTGAGGAAGCATCTCTAGCCTGGCTCTCATGAAGGTCCCTTCATTGAATGTCCATCACCTTCCTGTGTGTATCTTCATTTATTGTTGGGCAGTGAGTTGTTGATGTTGGGTTTCCGTATCTGCATTTCAGATCTTGTTGTGATGTACTGTACATGGAAATTGTTCCATTTGGTTGCATCTTTTTTAATCTTTTATTTACCGGTGACGACTACTTTGTTATGTTGTAGTTACGTGTGTTTCTCTCATGCTGTACGCCGCCATCTGAAACCACTCCAAATGTCAAAGCGGTTTTCTCAACAGCCTTGGGCGGAGAGGGCGGCTGTCGAGGGAAGGGCAAGGCAAAAACTGAGCATGCAGGGCTAATCCCCAAATATTCTGGATGGTGGACTTTGCGCCGGTGCAGAGTTAAGAAATGGCTCTCCGCAATGCTGTGAAGACAACTTGCAGCGGAGAGAGATACATGCGGAAAATGATACCTTGAAATGGAAAGCTAGAATGTGCTCCATTTAGCTGGACCATTTCCAAACAAACAGAAGCATATCAGCAAGAAATGAAGGTACTGGTGTTTATCTCCGGCATCAATTTGTAAATATTCTGCCACAATCTATGGAGGATCCCCCTTCGGAGATTACAGCCAATATCCAAGGAGGTTCCATTTCCTCTGTGAATATCTCTCTCTCTCTCTCTCTCTCTCATTCTCTCTCTCTCTCTCTCTCTCATTTTTCAAAGCCATTTAAGCTTCTAGCCATCGACACATCCTGCGCCAGCAAATTCAGAAAGCTAATTACGTAGTTTGTGAAGTCGCCCGCCTATATATAGGATTTGCAGGGCAGATCCATAAACAGCATGCTCAAATTCGACTTGCAATTTGTCCTTGAAATAGGAAGGCTCGTTCTCTGTTCAACGCATGTCTCTTCCACCACAGAAGAAAAACATTACGGCTACAGCCAACTCTCTTTCTATTCTTCATCCAAACTCATTTTTCTTTCTTTGCCCCCCTTCTTTTCCAGGACCTCTTTAAAGAAGCCCAGGCCTGCAACACTCCTGCTACGGCAAAATATAGCAAATAATACGTCCGCAAGCAAAGCCAGCTGCCCATCATCAAAGACCCCAATTTTGCCTTGCTTGTGGAAGGACAAACCCAGCCTTCCTCAGCCTGGTACTTTCTAGGTGATTTAGACTACAATACCCATCATTCCTGGCCGTTGGGCCATACTAGCTGGGGCTGATATGAGAAGGGCCTTTTCGGTGGTGGCTCCTAACATGTAGGACTCTCTCTATTGAGGCACCTCTGACCCCCTCTCTATGGTTTTCAGCAGCTGCACCTTTTCCAGCAGGTGTTTGGGGAAGGAGAGAGATGATTAGACAAATGGATTGCTCAGCTTCTTCCAATGGTAATTGCTATTTAATGATTTATTATGAGCAATGGTGGTGTTAAAAAGGACTGCATTGTTTTAGGAATTCTTTGTATCACATCTGATTTTGTTTTAAACCGTCTTGCGGCTTGTGCAAAGGGTAGGATATAAATATTCCCCAAAAAATTAATTAAATTAAATTAATGGTCCAAAACATCTGGAAGTCACCAGCTGGGGAGGCCTGGACTAACCAGTGGTGTGGCAATGTAGCTGTTTATTGCACTCCTTGTATGGCTCAGATGTGTTTGGCAGCCACACCAAAAGTTATTACATCTCCTCTGTGCACTTATTCTGGGTCCTAGGAGTTATTTCATTTCTAAACTGCCTTTCCTTCGAGGCAGCATTCTCCACCCTCACACAACAACCCTGCAAAGCAGGTAATGTCGCAAGACAGCGGCAAGCCCAAAGTCTCCCAGGGTGCTTTAGGGCTGAGTGCATAGATCTGAACCCGAGACACCTCCATCCCATTCAGATGCAGTAGACACTGCACCCCACTGCCCCCTTTGCGATCGTGTTGTGGAGGTTAGCCGGACGAAATGTTACTTTGTCAAACTGAAAGATTTATGGGGCTGATCCAACATCCACTCAGATTACCACCCAGTTCTTTCCTCTACCTTCCAAAACATCACCCACAGCCTATCAAAGCGCTCTTGGAGAGGTCAGATTGTAAAAAATAAAATTCATTAATCACTGGGAAAGGAGGTCAGGATTAGAGGTGCATTCCTTCATTCCTGACCATGTCTCTCTGCCCTGCAGCAATGTGGACCATAGCTGTCAACTTTTCCCTTTTTTTAAGGGAAATCCCCTTATTCCAAATAGGATTCCTCGCGAGAAAAGGGAAAAGTTGACAGCTATGATGTGGACTTATTTCTGTTTCTTCAGTGGCTCGTAAACAAGTCTTCCGAGTGTCATACAAAGGAAGCAAAAGCGATGGTCATACAGTTAAAAACCCACAATAAATCTTTAAAATCCAAGCCGGCATAAAGCCCAAGTACCTAAGACCAGCACGGTAAGATTCAGATGTGGCTCTTGACTTGCATTGGCTACTTAACTCTGCATCCAATACACTCTCACCACTGGTTTGGGAAGCAGTGAACCCGTGAAGTCGGCCACAGTCCAGGTCCACTCTATGCCTCTTCTGTTGTTTCTTATGAGATACTGCATTTTAAGAATATAAGAAGAACCAGCTGCTGGATCAGGCCAATGGCCCATCTAATCCAGCATCCTGTTCTCCCAGTGGCCAACCAGATGCAGGATCAGAGCACAAGAGCCCTTTCTCCTCCTGTGGTTTCCAGCAACTGGAATTTGGAATCAGTGCTGCCTCCAACAACGGAGACTTAGTCATCCTGGCTAGTAGCCATCAAGAGCCCTCTCCTAATTTGTCTAATCCTCCTTTCAAGCCATCAAGTTGGTGGCCATCATTTTCTCCTTTGGGAGAGAGTTCCATAGTTTAACAGTAGAAGCAGCTTCTTTCCTTTTTCCAAGCCAACTTCAATCCAAATCGGGGGGAAAACACCAATGCTCATCTTTCTCCTGAAACAGCCAATGCTCATCTTTCTCCTGAAAGACCCCTTAGCTCTCTTCCCACCGACGATTTATCAAAGCATAAGGTAAAACACATCCTTCCTCTTCCCAAGCATGCAGCTGCTGTTTTTCCTTTCCATCTACTCTTGCAAATAAGAGAATCCTTATTAAATACAGGCACAAGAATTGAAGCTTTTGAATTCTGGTGCTGGAGGAGACTCTTGAGAGTCCCATGGACTGCAAGAAGATCAAACCTATCCATTCTGAAGGAAATCAGCCCTGAGTGCTCACTGGAAGGACAGATCCTGAAGCTGAGGCTCCAATACTTTGGCCACCTCATGAGAAGAGAAGACTCCCTGGAAAAGACCCTGATGTGGGGAAAGATGGAGGGCACAAGGAGAAGGGGATGACAGAGGACGAGATGGTTGGACAGTGTTCTCGAAGCTACCAGTGTGAGTTTGACCAAACTCCTGCGGGAGGCAGTGGAAGACAGGAGTGCCTGGCGTGCTCTGGTCCATGGGGTCACAAAGAGTCGAACACGACTAAACAACAAGGTATCTTTACATAGGAACAAGTGTTTGTGCGAAGGGCTGTACACCCCTTGGTTTGTATATTGTGTACATTTGTATATTGATTTGTATATTTGTATATTGTGTAAACAGGCACACATACTGTACAGGTGTTGGGTGTTACATGTGAACAGCTACATGAGTACACACCTTAACAGCGGGATCACAGATTGTGCACATGCTGAATGTAACGTACGAATAGCCTCCGGTGTGATCAGAGGGTCAGGCTCAGCCTGGAGAAACCCGGGTCAAATCCCCACTCAGCCACAAAGATCACTGTGTGACTTGGGGCCAGTTGCTTTTTCTTGATCCAACCTACCTCTCAGGGTTGTCGTAAGGATAAAATTGGGGAGGGGGATAAATGTAACCAAGTAAATAAAATTCCTGGTAATATCCCCCAATAAATAAAACTGGATATCCACCTTGCTTCCTCCTTCCCCTAAGAACAGGCTGGCCAGCCATCCCCATTTTTTAAATTAGATCTTTATCTCCAGAGAAACCAGCTTTTTACAGCATGCTGAGAATGCAGGCAGAGCAAGTTTGCGAAACAATAAAATCGTAGAGTTGGAAGGGACCCCACGGGTCATCTAGTCCAACCCCCCGCAATGCAGGAAGAAGCTGAAGTTGCTCTTGAAGACCCAGGAATAGGGCCAGTTTTTGTTTTTTTAGTTGACAGCACCCTACCTAAGAACCACCAACTCCAGTTACAGCTACTATTGTGTACAACTTGCTGGTTTCCCACAGGCATCTGGTCGGCCACTGTGAGAAGAGGATCCTGAACTAGAGGAACCATTGGCCTGATCCAGGAGACTCATCTTATGTGCTTAACCAGGGTTTCCCAAACTTGAGTCTCCAGCTGTTTTGGGACTACAACTCCCATCATCCCTAGATAGCAGGACCAGTGGTCAGGGATGATGGGAACTGTAGTCCAAAAACAGCTGGAGAAGCCCAAGTTTGGGAAGCCCTGCAAGGATGAGGAAGACTGTGCTCTCTCAGCCTGGGAAAACATGGGCAAGAAGGTAGATGAATGCTTCCCATCTGAGCATCCTGGAGAAATTAAAGGCGCAGACATAAATTCTGGGCGAGGAAGCTGGTAAGGCAGGCTTGCTTCCAAGTGAAACCGAACTGCATGTTCGACAATCCTGATTTAATTATTACATTGATCTCTTATTTGACCTAGATAAACAGAAGCAAAGCAACCTCCTTAGATCCAGCCTAGATCTGCCTCTTCTTTGATGCAATCCTGCCCTCCACCCAGTTATAACAGCGCTTATGAATATTAGCAGGTGATTCAATTTCCTCTTATGACAAACGTGCCCCTGTCTGCAAAGGACTCGTTCAGCCAAATGAGTCAATTCGTGGGTGCTTTCAATTGGGTAAACCATCATTCCCAGACAGACTAATCTACCTGTTCAACGAAGGTATGTCTTTCCACAAACAGCAGCTATGCCCAGGTTGCATTTTGGGAAGCTGGGTTCTGAAAGATCACTGCTGCAGTTACTTAGCCAGATGGTCACTGAACTCGGAATCCCCAGTCCCTCTGTTGTTTGCTTTATGCCAAAGAAACCATTCATAAAACCACACCTGATTTCTCGAGCCAGATAAAGGAGTTCCAATTTGCTGGAGACACCATCCTCTAATCCAAAAGCCATCCCTCTAATCCAAGGTTGGGCCCTTAGAACTGGGCACAAGCTAACAAAATGAATTTCAATAGGGACAAAGGTATAGTTCTGCACTTAGGCAAGAAGGACCAGATGCACAAATATAGGATGGGCGACACCTGGCTTACTTAGTACATGTGAAAAGGATCTAGGGGGTCTCAGTGGACCACAAGCTTAACATGAGTCAACAGTGTGATGCAGCAGCAAAAAAGCTAACGCTATTCTAGGCTGCATCCACAGAAGTCTAGTGTACAGATCAAGGGAAGTAACAGTACCACTCTACTCTGCCTTGGTCAGACCACAGCTGGAATACTGTGTCCAATTCTGGGCACCACAATTACAGAAGGATATTGACAAGCTGGAACATGTGCAGAGGAGGGCAACCAAGTTGATCAAGGGTCTGGAAACTAAACCTTACAAGGAATGCTTAAAGGAGCTGTTTATGGTTAGCCTGGCAAAGAGGAGACTGAGAGGAGATACGATAGCCATCTTCAAATATCTTAAGGGCTGTCACTTAGATTATTTATTTTTGGACCCTACTTTTTCCGAAAAGCTCAAGTTCTCAAACCTCCCCCATTTTATTCTCACAGCTGCCTTGTGAGGTAGGTGGGGCTGAGTGATACAGAGTGCTTTGGGGTCACCTAGAGAGCTTCATGAGGATTTAAATCCGGTCCCCCAGTCCTAGTCTGACTTACATTCTTAATTCAGCAGTGCAGAATTGTTCTTTTGTTGAGGGCCCCACTCCCTGGATCAGAATCTGTCAGGGGCTAAATGGCAGTGGCACCATCTCTCCCTCCTGCCACCTCTCTCTCTCTCTCTCTCCCCTGCCACCCCTTCGTTCTTCCCTGCTCCTGCCACCCCCTTCTCTGTTTCTATCTCTCTCCTTTCTGCCTCTTTCCCTCACACCTGAAACTAGGCTGAGTTTCCTCGGGCTTACAGACAGCGAGCTACTACACCACACTGTCTCTCAGAGGAAGGGACAGGTGAGCCAAGCTGCAGTAGCTCCTTGTGTCCAGGGCTTTTGAAAGAGACAGCATGATTTCCCAGAATGCACACTGTCAACCCTGCTGCACCATTCCCGTCCTACTTGTACTCTACCAAATTATCCCCATTTTACAGAGGAAGAACTGAGGCAGAGCAAGCAAGGGAGCCACAGGTGTGGCGGTGGCGAAGCCATCAGGATTGGAATGTTTGCATTTTGGCCTCATGGCAGTCTGTGTGGACATGGCCTCTGTTGCGGGTTAGAAGACCTCCTGGAATTTGTTTGGGACAAATGTACAGTTCTCCACTTAAGGGACAGAAGTGTAGATTCCCTGGCTATCTCCAGCAGAACTCCCCATTGCCGTCTGCAGAGTGCTGCAGAGCTACTTTTCAGAAATGGAAAAGTACTGGGTGCATAAAAAGAGGAGGGTTGTCCTTGCATTGAGGTTTCCTAGCGCACACAGAGGTGTCAAAACAAATGCACAGATGCCCGTTTCCTTGAGAGTAAAAATCAGACCATGCCATGCAGTTCCAAAGAACAAACTGGGTTCAGCTCAACACATTTTGCCGCCTGAGGCTGAGAACCATTTTTCCCACCACCTCCCAGTATGCATAAGCAGAGTGGAGAGGCCGTAGAGTCTTATTTCAACAGTGGCAACAGGATCATAGCAGGCTACGTTGGTGATGGGGTGTTGCACATAGCTCTGAACTCCAACAGAGGGGGATGGCCAAGCAACCAAGACCATTAGGCTCATCTAGCACAGTATTGTCTACACAGGTCAACAGTGGCTCTCCCGGGTTCTAGAGCACAAACTCTTCCAAGCCCTATGTGGAAATGCTGGGGACCCTCTCCACCCAAAGCTCTATAATCCCTCACACCTGGCCAACAACAGAACCGGCCTACTGAGGTTTCAGCACTTGGAACATCCAGAATATTCTTAGAGGCACCTCTCGTTTTCAAGGCTTGCCAACCGCAGACAAGTAAAGCCATCCCAACCCCTGAATATAATATGTGCTCCTCGTTTCAGGATACCGCCATTCCACAGCATTCCACACAACGAAAGCCTGCTAAGATGGTGTCACTCACGTTGCTGGCGGGAAAAAGGAAACGCATCACTGAAAAGAGGGGACAAATCAAGACACAGATTTGCATAAGTGCAGACGCTCATTAACAAACAACAAGTGTACTCATCATCGAACCACAATGCGTCTCACGATAGTTGGGTAAGAATGGAACCACAGATCAGGTAGTCTGTCACCTGTCCAGGTAATAACTAGGGCTGGGTGATATATCGATATATTGTGCAAAACCAGTTTGATGTCCATATCACAGAATCACAGGGTTGGTAGGGGGGGCGACCCTGAGGATCAACTAGCCCAAAATGCAGGAATATGCAGCTGTCCCATTATCAGCACCACGTTCTAACCAACTGAGCTATGCAGGATGCTGCAATATCAGTTTCATAATTTTTGAGCTGGCTGCATATCTCGAATCATGATGTGTGTGTCTGCGCACTATGCAAAAATCACAATGTGGGGGAAACCGTGAAGCCAGTCAATGCCACTACTTAGCTCAATCTTTATTTCTGACATCATGATACATTGGTATATCGCGATGTTTAGATATGTCACAACGTGGAAAACCAGATATCATCCAGTCCTAGTACTAACTGCTGATGGGCAGTTCCTGCTGCCCCCTCTTTAAACCAATGGGACAGGCCTTCCAAAAGAGAGGACTCACTCCATGCAAGGTCTGTCTTCTAATGGAGGATTGTTCTCTGTAAAGTAGGATGCATGGCTACCCAGACACCTAGGCGTCTTCTTTCTTTGGTCCCAGTGGAGGCCAAATCTCATCAGGATTCGTGAAGCAGAAGACAAGGAGGCCCTGTGCTAGTTAAAATCAGAGCCAATGACAGGCAGAACCAACTGATTCTACAGTCATACCTCATGTTACGTTTGCTTCATGTTATGTTTTTTCAGGTTGTGTCCCATGGCGACCCGGAAGTACCGGAAAGGGTTACTTCCGGGTTTCGCCGCTCACGCATGCTCAGTAGCGCTAAATCGTGCTTCGCGCATGCGCACAAGCGCCAAATCACACCATACACCTGTGCAGATATGGCGTTTCAGGTTGCGGGCTTTTCATGTTGTGAATGGGCCTCCGGAAGGGATCCCGTTCACAACCAGAGGTACCACTGTACTTTTGTCCCCATCCTCCTGTTCACTGAGTTTTGCAAAGGCAACATGGAGACAAAGGAGGAGGAATCTGGTGGTCAGTGTCATCTTTCCCCCAAACTGGCTGCAGCGAAGGAGGCAAAAAAGTGAAAGCAGAATGAGAGCAGTGTCTGGTCTGCTCTAATGGAGCAGACTCCATTGTGCAAGCTGACACACAAACGTTTTAGCCCATGGAGCTTGCGCTTTTCACCACCACTCGCCAGGCCGACAAATGCTCCGTCTCCTTTGCGCCTCTGCGCTTCAGACTGCTGTTAAACACGCAGGCAGGAAACTCAGGGGAGAGGGGAAAGCAGAAGTCAGAACCACAACTCATCACCTCTGGCAGATCCCACATCCCAATGAAATGCCAGAAGGTCGCCTAACCGCCAGCAGACGCCGCGTCCACACAGACTGCCATGAGGCTAAAATGCAAACATTCCAATCATGATGGCTTCACCACTGCCACACCCCTGGCTCCCTTGCTTGCTCTGCCTCAGTTCTCCCTCTGTAAAATGGGAATAATTTGGTAGAGTACAAGTAGGACGGGAATGGTGCCGTAGGGCTCCCTGTGTGCATTCTGGGAAACAATCCCGTCTCTTTCAAAAGGCCTGGATGTAGGAAGCTGCTGGATATGGGAAACTCATCTCACGCTTCCTCTTAGAGACAGTGTGGTGTAGTAGTTAGTGTGGAATGGGCAGTCTGTAGCCTAAGAAAACAGCCTAGTTTTAAGTGGGAGCGAATTATGAAGAAAAGAGTGTGGCAGAAGGGACAGGAGAGAAATAGAGAAGGGGGTGGCAGGGGAGAGAGAGAGAGAGAGAGAGAGAGAGAGAGAGAGAGAAGGTTCCCAGCCCACCACAGCCATGTAGCCCCTGACAGACCCTCAACAGAATTCCTGATTTATAGTGTGAGTCAGATTAGGACTGGGGAGAAACCGGGTTTAAATCCTCACGAAGTTCTCTGGGTGACCCCAAAGCACTCCTTATCGCTCAGTCCAACCTACCTCACAGGGCAGCTGTGAGAATATAATTGGGGAGGTTTGAGAACTTGAGCTTCACGGAGAAAAGTGGGGTCCAAATGTAATTAATGAGAATCCGGTCCACTCCCCCTTTATTGCAGCGGACTACCATGAAAAGCCTTAGCATTGATTTGGTGCTTAATGTGCATCCAAGCTGTCTCAGGTATATTATCTTAGGAACAGCCGCTCACCTGGGTCTGTGAGCAAGTCCCTCATTCAAATCTCGCCCTAATCCTGAACTTCCCTAAAGCAAGAGACAGGCAGTCATTCCTTTGGGTTTTTTTCCTGAATAAAAGTTAAAACTGTTGCCTAATGCCTACACCCATCCCATTTTTTTATTTTTATTTTGGCTTCTCTGGTGAACACAATTTGCAGGGTTTGCATGTTTATTTTTGACAGTGCTTTTTGTTTCATATTTCGTGAGACCGCGGCACATAAATGTTTTCCGTAAATCAATAAGCAATGGTCCCACCTTGCAAGGTTATTGTAAGCATTACTCAGACAAAGCGCACGATAACTGAAGCACTCAAGAATGCAAAATGTGGTCAGCGTTTGTTCTCAGATTGCCCCAGAAGAGAAGCAGCCCTGGGCTCTTTGATGTCGGAGGTTAGGAGGGATGGTGGTTAGAGAGACCCGGCAATGATAAGGCAATCATTTGAAGGCAGCTGCCCTATCTGAGTCTGTCTGATCCGCAACCAGAAAGGTGTCTGTCACCTGCTTGCAGTTTCCTCTTTGGTTCCTTTTCCTGGTCCGTGTTAGGCACAGCACCAGAAAGTCACAACAAGGCTAGAACAACAGCAGAAACCCAAAAGGCAGGGCACCTCTCCTGATCCTCTCCATCACCATCTCGCCTGGGCCTCCTTCCTTTCCCATCTCTGGACCTTCACCTCCACTCAGCCAGAGATCCAAACTCAGCCCAGCTCTCTGCAACACAACAATGTTATGTCTGGCTTTCGGGTTGTTTGGGAACTTTTGCAACGAAGGCGGAAAAGAGCTAGGCCTTTAAAAAATAAGAAGTATGATTCCATACTACAAGCTTTTCCCAAAGTCTTGCAGAAGGCGCAGTCCAGACTCTGCATGCCTCGGGTTGCCACCTTCTTTTCTGACAGAGCTCCTGCGCTTTTAGCAATCGGGTGACGTGGCAGATAATTTTTTTAACAGAAGATGCTTCTTCCCTAGCTCATTGCCCAGAAAAGTTTCAGCTGCTAAGTGCCTGCGCATTCAAAACACAGGAAACCCAACTAAGGAGAAAGTTGGCGACCTCAACAAGATTCAGCCCTGCCCTCTAAGGTGAAAATATCTCAAGGAGGAGGACTGGAGATTTTGAGAGTGGGAAGACCTGAGACCTACTTTGTTTTTTACGCTAGAGTGCCAAGGCCCATGAATCAGAGGCAGGTGCAAAGACACACACTTAAATTTAAGGAATTGGGTGCCCCAGAGCTCATTCTGAGCTTGGGAATCTGTTTGCAGTCCCCAGACTGAGCTCACAGTCCTTTCATGCAGGTATCTGCCAAGGCCCTTTGCACAGGTTGGGGAGGCTAATATTGACCTCCTCACCCTACTTTTGTTCCTCCTTGCCATTTCTACTGCTTTTTCAGACACAGATGGAAAGAACATACGGACACAGGAAGGTGCCCTGCACAGAGTCAGGCCATTGGTTCATCTTGCTCACTATTTGCCCTCCTCCTGGGATAGCTCAGTCAGTAGAGCATGAAACTTTTAATCTCAGGGTTGTGGGTTCGAGTCTCACATTGGGCAAAAAATTCCTGCATTGCAGGGGGTTGGACTAGATGGTCCTCATGGACCCTTCCAACTCTACAATTCTATTATTCTATTTTCTGCACTGACTAGCACTGACCTATCTCTCCAGGATTTCAGAAAATTGTCCCTCCAAGCCTCACCTGGAGATGACTAGGACTGAACCTTCTTTGTGCAAGGTAACCATTCTGCTACTGTGCTAAGACCCTTTCCTAACATCATCAAAAAAGAAGAAGCTATTGCTACATCAGAGGCATTGTGGGAAACTTCAGCCGTGGCTCCCAGAGCTGTTTGCTGCTGCTGCTGCCGCCACCAGACTGAAGCAAGCCCACCAATATAGGATGAGCCCCCACTCAAACTTGGAGCTGGCTCTGCAGATCTAAACCTACCTTCAGCCTGCTCAGTGGGCAGTTTGGTGGCTAGATGGACCAGTGATAGAATACGGAATAATAAGGCAGTTCCATATATCATAACATCCTTCTGCACGGAAACAGAGGAAGTTGCCTTGAGTCCATCTAGCACAGTATGGTCCACACTGAGTGGCAGTGGCTTGGTGGGGTCTTGGATAGGGGACATTCCTAGCCCTACCTGGAGATGATGCTAAGAATTCAAACCTGGGACCCTTCACATGCAACCTGGATGCTCTGCCATGGCCTTCCCTAGGCAGAAAGAAGACGAAGAAGAAGAAGAAGAAGAAGAAGAAGAAGAAGAAGAAGAAGAAGACTATCTGTCTTGTCCATCACCAAGGACCTAAGAAGACCCAGTGGAGCAAGCAAAAGACCTGGGTAGTCTACAACAATAGCCAATGGGAAGCCAACACACACACACACACCTCATTTGCAGCATCCAAAGCACCCTGATCTTAAACCCTTCCACTTGGCAAAAAATCCCACCGATTCCCATAGCACTACTTCCCAAGTGTGTTCAACACTGGAGACTCACAGCCAAGGCCACTCCGTGTCTGTGTGGGTCCCTGGGCAAAAAAAAAAGATAAAAAAGGGAGCCATCCCAACCCATCACATGCAGCCTGCACATTCCCTGCACACTCAGTACAACACAACAGGGAGACCAGACCGTTCTAACTCCTGTGGTCTTTCAACTACCTTCTCACTGGTCTCCTAAGGACTAGAAGAGTGTGGGTTAGAAATTACGCCCAGGATCTCAGCTCAGTAGGCCCTGGAAACATCATCCATGGGACACAGGAGCATAAGAAGCTGCCACAGTATTATCTGCACTGAATGGCAGTGGCTCTCAAGCCTTACGTGGGACCTTCAGCATGCTCTACCCCTGAACTATGGCCCTTACCCATAATAACCCTAGAAAGGCAGCTGTCTTATACTGGATCAGACCGTCAGCTCATCCAACACAATGGCTTCTACACTGATCAGCTCTCCAGGGGTTTCAAGGAGGCAGGATGCTCCCAGCCCTACCTGCCAGGGATTGAACCTGGAGCCTTCTGCAAGCAAAGCAGGTGCTCTATGGCCCTCCCCTGGACCATGATGACATGGATAGCTCAGTTGGTAGAGCATGCGACTTTTAATCTCGGCATCGTGGGTTCAAGCCCCACGTCGGGCAAAAGACTCCTGCGCTGCAGGGGGTTGGACTAGATGATCATGGTGGTCCCTTCCAACTCTACAGTTCTGTGAGTCTACCCATGATGGCCGTGATTGTAGTAGCAGTGGAAAAAGCCTCTTCTCTCCCTTTTCTGCCTGACATGGCAGTTGTTAAAGGTTCAGAAGTCTGCTGCTAGAAGTCGGAAAGGCAGCAGATCTGAGTTTTCATTCTCTTCTGCTTTCTTTCTTTCTTTCTTTCTTTCTTTCTTTCTTTCTTTCTTTCTT
>JAXCMG010000011.1:34798381-34824312 GCA_034642415.1 Podarcis siculus
CTTTCTTTCTTTCTTTCTTTCTTTCTTTCTTTCTTTCTTTCTTTCTTTCTTTCTTTCTTTCTCTCTCTCTCTCTCTCTCTCTCTCTCTCTCATACAAACACACACCCAGTCTGCTTGCATATACAGAAAGAGGCAGTTCTGCATTTACTTCTTTCTTTCTTTTTGTCACTGTTAACCGCATCCGGACTCTATTAAAGTTCCTGGCGCTGGATAAACAATGTAACTGTCGCGTGCAGCCGTCTGAAAATAATTGGATTAGCTAAAACATATCAGCTAAATAGAGACAGTCCCTGCTCAGACAGTCAGAGTAAATGTCACCCTGGAAAAACCCTGAAAACTGATCTGACTCACACTGGACAACATCCACTTGCAGGAGTCTCAATGAGGAAAGGAAGAAAGTGGGGGGGGGATAGGGGAAAGGTGAGGGAGCGACTTATTTTGATCTTTGTTTAATATGCAAACTGCCTGGAACCTAAAGGCATTCATTCCGAGACCAGCCCCACGGATTTCAGTGCATATTTCCAATATTTTAGTACAAAGATGGGGGGGCAGGGGAGGAATCACAAAACAGAACTTAGGGTTGCCAAATGCCCTGCTCTTCTGCACTTAACAGCAGCTTGATCTACGGGTGTAGCTTTTCACAGCAGGGAGATAAACATGGTGATCAGCTAGCAGCTGCAGATCCAAGCTTCTTGTTGAAACCACAATGGCAGAGGGTGGTTAAAAAGTTGGCAGGCCTGGATTCTGAACACAGCACAACGTAAGGATGTCCGCACAAAAATCAACAGACTTGAAGCTGAGGTCCCACTCACACTTATAAAGGAGTAACTGACTCCTGAACAAGGATGCTCAGGACTGCACCAAAAAAACTGCATATAATTCTGCTGCGGATCATGGCCATTTACTCGCAAGCAAGTCCCAAAGGCCTGCTAAAATACACTTTCTAGAAATTGTGCTGAGCACTACTGCCTCCGTGGGCGAATTTGCTTTCTTTCACTATATAGCCTATGGATTATGAAATATTTCGGAGACAGACCCAGATCAGTCAGTCTAAACAAAACTTCCCTCTTTTCTTAGGTAGTTCCCCTTCTCCCCTCCCACCCCGAACAGAAAGGGGGGGAAAAGAAACCAACTTAAAATAAACTCAACTCCTGGGATCTGGGAAAAGAATTGGGGGAAGTGCAGAGAGAGACTTTAGAGTGGGGAAAGTGAACACAGTCCTATCCAGTTTTTTTCTCTGCATAAGGAAGTCACTGAACCAATAAATAACATTTCCGGAACACATTAGGTTTTTGTGGTCCCCCAACAACACCACACACACACACACACACACACACACACACACTCATTCTTTCTCTGTGCATGTAAAAACCAGCTTTCCAGAAATGTTCAAATTAGCAGCAGGTAGCTTCAAGTGAATTAAAATGAGTTTCTAAGTTTAGCAAGCAGGTTGGGAATGAGGCTTGCACAAGAGCAAGAGGAATGAATGAATGAATCGTGCATTCTGGTTTTGCATGTCTGCTTACAAAGAAAAGAGTCCTTGAAAAAAAACAGCAGAGGAAAAGCGAACCGCCTGGTTTACA
Source organism: Podarcis siculus (assembly GCA_034642415.1). NCBI lineage: Eukaryota > Metazoa > Chordata > Lepidosauria > Squamata > Lacertidae > Podarcis > Podarcis siculus. The sequence goes on from JAXCMG010000011.1 coordinate 34,799,965, forward strand.
AATATGCTAAATTGTTAATTTACGGTTTATTAAACCATGTCTTAGTGTTACACATGAACCCTGCTCAGCAGCGTAACCATGGTTTGTTTACTGGTAAGAAACCACAATCTGAGGCCATGGTTTATTGTAGGTTTTTGAACCATGGTGGATTCCGTGTAAAACCACTAGCCTTCCTTAACTTCGGTTTGTTTTATCTCCCCCACTCTCACCACACTGCAAAGGCATGAGGCAGCAGCAGCTGGAAAACAAAACAAACTTTGAAGAAGCAAGCCATGGTTTGTTTGTGGGGAGAACTCATGGTTTATTTGTGCTTTTATCTCATGTTTTTATCTTGTGAACCGCCCTGAGATCTTTTGGTGAAGGCTGATATATAAATCTAATAAATAAATAAAATAAGTTAACCTGTGGTTTGTTCATCCATGGTTAAACAAACCATGGCTTAGAATCATGTGTCAAAGTTCCACCTGGCGTGTCAGTTTCAGCTAAAACACCCAAAGCAATTGCTGTTTTAATCCGTAAGTGGATTAGGGCTGTTGGACAAATGCACAATCAGACTCTAAGAGATTGCCAACTGACTGGAAAAATACACTGGCCTGGCCTGCTCTTGTGCCTTTGCCAACCAGTGAAACCATTCACAATAGTGGATAAACGTGAGCCCCTCCTAATGTCTGCTGCAGCTAAAAGGGGTCAGCTACCGAGCCAAGCTAAAAAGTTGGCAAGCATATTGAATGTGACAAGGATGGGGAAATGGCTTGCCAGATGTTGCTGAACTCCAGCTCCCATCAGCCCCAGCCACCATAGCCAATAGTCAGGGATAATGGGAGTTGTAGTCTAACAACATCTCAAAGTTCCCCATCCCCGGTATCTATTCCACATTCTCTCTCTCAAGTTTCACTGTCGTATCTGTTTCACTGAATGTTCACAGCGCAGGAACGCCCAGCCAAAAAGTGTGTATATGTGGCTGAACAGCCATTCGTGGAGGTGTGCAAATGGAGTCCATTAGATAGGAGTGAAATCTCTGCATTAAATGGGTGCATTGATCCTTAATCACCCATCAGAATGGGGTGATTTCCTATGCCATGGGTAGACAAACTAAGGCCCAGGGGCCAGATCTGGTCCAATTGCCTTCTAAATCCGGCCTGCGGACGGTCCAGGAATCAGTGTGTTTTTACATTAGTAGAATGTGTCATTTTATTTAAAATGTATCTCTGGGTTATTTGTGGGGCATAGGAGTTTGTTTATATTTTTTTCTCAAAATATAGTCTGGCCCCCCACAAGGTCTGAGGGACAGTGGACCGGCCCCCTGCTGAAAAAGTTTGCTGACCCCTGGTCCTATGCTATATTTGGCTCTAGAGAATTTGGGATTAGCCCCCTCCCATGAACATCAGGACCGCCCCACTTGTTGAATGTGTGGGGCTGGAAGTGATGTTTCAGCTTAAATCTGATTCAACTCTCTCTCCCACGAGGCAAAAATCAAATAGGAAGGGAAAGGACTGACCTGTAGAGTATGGAAAACATTTTTAATCACTACCACCTTGTACAAATCTTTCTGAACCTAGGAGTGGGGTGGTGTGAGTGAGTGAGGTTTAGTACATGTGATAACAAGGAGAAAGCTGAATCACCTATCCAACATGTTTATTCAGACATGGATCCAATTAATTTCATGCAACTCCAAAGCAATGCAATTGTAAGAACTTTGTCTCAGACGAACATTTCGTCAGAATCAACAAAGTTCGCTTCACCAGCTCCCTAAATAAACACGCTCAAAACAGGGTTTATAAAATCTGGGGCAACTCGTGTCAAGCCAAAGAAACTGGCATTTCAATCAATTTCAGCAAGGATTCCAAGTACACTTACTCAGAAGTAAGTTCTATTGAAATCAATAGGACCTACATTTCAGTAAGCGTTAACAGCCCTTTGCTGTGGGGGGGAGAGAATCTAATCCACTTTATATTCAGAAAAAATAACAACTAGAGGGAAAAAGGAAGTCAAAATTGACATAATGTAGTTAAACCAGCATAGTTTGGTTTAACCATTTTGCAAACGGTGAAATTGGGATCCCTAGCCAAAGAGATTTGTGTCTCTAAATGCCAAAGGAACATATAAAATCAAATATCTCTGTGTATAAAACAGAGAAAGTGCATAAGCCCTGCAAATATCAAAAATTAGTAGGCCTGCTGAGTTTTCTGGAAACACAGCAAGATTCCCTCTTCTGGTAAATGATCCCCATTAAAAATCAATTGAGTTTCTCATGTGCAAATGGACAGAGTGAATAGTGAATAGCCTGGGAGAAACTGATGCTCTTGTCACATTGTAAAAGCTAACCCACCCCACCTTTGGTCAAGCCCTGACTGGGAGACCAGCAGGAAACCCACCTTAGCTTGTTCTGATCTTTCTAAAGGAAGAGCAAAATATTGCAACTGTTGTGGGATGCAACAGTGTTTTAAGAAGAAAGGTTCTGTAGTATCTGTTTGGTCCCTTTGTTGACCTTTGCATTGCCAGAGTTTGCTTTCTGCTTATAATCCTCGGCTTCTTTTTAAAAATAAAACAAGAGTTGGCTTCTAACTGGTCATCCATTTAGCACCTTGCCTACACTGGAAGCTCTTTGGTCTGAATTTACAGCTGAAAACCCATACAACCCCCATTCGCCCCATATGATTATTCCTCCCAGCCCTTAACCTTTGCTCATTTTTTAATTAAAAAAAGTTTTTCCTGAACCTGAAACAGAAGAAATTTAAAGAATCCGTCAAGGACCCTACCTGTGCTGGAGCGTGCTTTTGGTCTGGATTTGCACCCGAAACCGGTCGGCGACCCCCCCAGCAGGCTGCTGGGAGGGAAAAGTCCAGAGCCGTATTCAGGGACGTAGGAAGGGTAAGTGGAGATGGGGTGATGAGCTGAGGAAGAGGCCCCTCCTAATGAGGCCATGCTGCTCCTGGAATGAGAAGACTCCAGCTTCATGGTTTCAGCCAGAGACACCTGGTACTTAATGCACTCTTTTTCCTCTTGCCGGCTGGACCCAGTGGAGCCTGGGGTGGAGATGGAGGGGTCCGGGGAGACATCTTTGGGAGGGGTCGGCGGGAAGGTGAAGAGGTGTGGGCTGGAGTGGCCCGCAGACAAAGTGGAGGAGGACGCCGGAGGGTAGACGGAGAGAGGTCCAGGCGAGCTGTGGTGGATGGGGGTCTTGGAGAAGGGGCTGAGGTTCCATGGGGCGGTGCTGTGGTGGCTTCCCAAGGCCTTGCTCCCATCCAGCCAAGGGAGAGAACCATGCAGCAATGGCGGGCGGCACACCTGACCACCTGCTAGGACAGAAAGACAAAAGCAGTTCCCCATTAGCCAACGTCTCCCCAAAGGAGGTAGGGTGGTGGGACAGCTTAGGGACCCATACATCAGATGGTCTCAGTTGGAACAGAGTCGGGCCAATGGTCCATCTAGCTGGGAGTCATTTTGGACTCGCGACTGTCAATGGAGCCGCAGGTCCATTCTGTATCCAGGGCAGCTGTCTACCAGCTCCACCTGGTACAAAGGCTGAGACCCTACCTGCCCACAGACTTTCTCGCCAGAGTGGTGCACGCTCTAGTTATCTCCCGCTTGGACTACTGCAATGCGCTCTACGTGGGACTACCTTTGAAGGTAACCCGGAAACTACAACTAATCCAGAATGCGGCAGCTAGACTGGTGACTGGGGGCGGCTGCCGAGACCACATAACACCGGTCTTGAAAAACCTACATTGGCTCCCAGTACTTTTCCGAGCACAATTCAAAGTGTTGGTGCTGACCTTTAAAGCCCTAAACGGCCTCGGCTCATTATACCTGAAGGAGCGTCTCCACCCCCATCATTCTGCCCGGATGCTGAGGTCCAGCGCCGAGAGCCTTCTGGTGGTTCCCTCATTGCGAGAAGCCAAGTTACAGGGAACCAGGCAGAGGGCCTTCTCGGCAGTGGCGCCCGCCCTGTGGAACGCCCTCCCATCAGATGTCAAAGAGATAAACAACTACCTGACATTCAGAAGACATCTGAAGGCAGCCCTGTTCGGGGAAGTTTTTAATGTGTGACATTTGGTTGGAAGCCGCCCAGAGTGGCTGAGGAAACCCAGCCAGATGGGTGGGGTACAAATAATAAATAATTATTATTGTTGCTGTTATTAGCTCAGTATTTTCCATAGGCAGCGGTTCTCCAGGGTTTCAGACCAGGGATATTCCCAGGACTGGCTGCCAATGCTAGGAATTGAATCTGGGACCTTCTGCATGCAAAAGGGGTGCTCTCCCAGAGCTCCAGTCGAGGAATGTCTTGAGTACAGATCTGCTGGCAACCCAAAACGGAAATCCCTCGATCGATTCGAGATTTGAGGTTCGCAGGGAGGAAGCGTTGGCCACCATGTGCAAAACAGAAGCGTTGCCACCCGCCTTCTCAAACCCAAATGCCAACGCTTTGAGCGCAAGACTAATCACACCCAAGCGCTTGAAAGCCTCTGCATCCTGCCAGTTCAGAGGAGGTGGCATTTACTTAGCAGGAGCCGTGGAAATCCTGCTGTCCTACCTTGGGCAAATGTCTCTTTTGCCTCTATAGCTGGGCTAGCCCTGCTCAGGATAGAAGCCTGAGATCAGAAGTGGAGAGGAATGGCGATGGTACCGACCCAACTGACACTGCAATTCAGGACAGGGCTACTCAGAAGTAAGTTCCAACAAGTTTAACAAATTAAGTGTGCATCAAATTGCCGCCGCTCTCCAGGGCGGTCTCCGATAGGACTACTTTGGAGCAAATGTGATGGGGGATTGTGTCTTGTCTCCAACATGACTCATGCTCAGAATAGGCCCATCAACATCAATGGACGTGACTAACTTAGGTCTATTAATTTGAGTGGGGCTTCTCTGAGTAGAACCCATTTGGGTCCTGTGCTGTGTTCGCACTCAACCCCTTCAGCTGTTATTTTTAGAAGGGTATAATGTTGCTAAAATTAGGCAGTGGGACTAGTGGGTTTCCATAGACGCTCCTCTACCTTTCCCCACATCACTGTGGGGAAAGCTAAATAATCTCTCTCAGTGTTTAGAGGTTGAGGGGAACATTTTTTCACTGAAGGGCCACATTCCCTCATAATACAAGCTTCTGAGGGCCACATGACAGTGGTGGATGAGGCTACAGAGGGTAGAGCCTTTGTCCAATAGGCCATGCAAAAGCCAGAGGTTTTGAGACACAGACTCATCTCTCCATCCAGGCTCAAAAGGGCCTTCTCAAGAGTTCAAAGCCATATCCCATGCAGTCAAAAGCATTTATGGAGAGTCAGAAGTGGTGCTGGTACGGACCAGTGAGGGATATGGAATAGGGAGAGCTCAATAGAGGTTTAGAGAGATCTAGAAAGCTGCACTTGCCCTCCCTCCCCAGGCCTGAACATCCTCAGTTCTCATAAATAGGTTCACACACGACATAATCCCAGATGGAGTGTTACCCCAGTATTGAAGCAAAAGACAGCAGCAGAGAACGGAGAAAACAAGAGGCAAAAGTTTGAATTGCTACATAAAATTGATGCATTCAAGTTGAAAAGCATATTCCAACAACAATCTAATAGGTCAAGATACCAGATCTTTTGCCTTAAGAATATTTTGTTGGTATTATTAAAAATACAGTGGGAAATTTACATAAACCTAATACTTGATTTATTTATTTTAAAAGGCAGTCTGAGGTTTTCCTCCCCCCCCTCCGTGTTTTAAAAATGAATCTACTTACTTGGAAGCGAATTCTCAGTTGTAGTCAACAAACAGAATAGAGGCAGGTGTGTTAGAGTAAATATGTTTCAAGATGAGGTTGTTATTTGGAAAGGAAACAGGCATCAACATAGGCTCATTTCAAACTGGTGGATTTACCATCCATTCCTGATTTTATGATGGCGTGTAAATTGAAATTAAATTCAACAAAGTGGTAATTGTTTTTCTCGGAAATGTGTGTTGGATTCGGTCATGCCCAAAGACAAAACTCTCCAACACTCAGATCTCAAATTCAAGAGTTGGAAGTACAACTTTTTGGAATAAATGGGACTAACATCTACATCTTCAGGCTTGGGGGACCCTAAACCCCACTTAAACATCGACAGGCAAGTACATTACACTGATTACCGTGGAGCTTAAAATACTTCCAAGTAAAATATGCTTAGGCTAGGCATGAACACACAACACATTCACCTCTATCTTAAATACAAGTTGATAATAGAATCGTAAAATTGTAGAGTTGGAAGGGACCCTCGGGTCATCTAGTCCAACCCCTTAAAATTCTGGGGTTTAGTTCAGTGGAAGTTTCAATGGTGTTTTATGATTTATTCACACCTGACATTTTTTTAAGTGTATGCCTAAAATGTCGCAGTGTAAGAAAAGGACCTTAAAGATGCCCTCCTCAGTAATGAGGCCAACTTTTTGACTGGACACTGTAGCTGTGCCTTTAACAGCAGGCTTTTACAGGTGAGAATGCTGTCGTATCTCCCTACTGTGTTGGGCTGCCTTCTACTCGAGGCAGAAGAGGAAGCCAGCTCACTTCCTTTCTGATCAGTTGGCAACCCTGCTGGGTCAGAAAGCCCAGGACCACAGGACTAGGTAACATAGCAGAGTTTGTACCATGTGAAAGGGCCCTTCCTTCCGTTTACCTGCATGTTCGTGTGCTTCTTAAGAAGGTGAGAAGACAACGGTCTTGCGCACGCTTCTCTAGAAGAATGTCGTGAATGTGGATAAAATGTACCAGGAGCTAAGTTGCCTGTGAACACACACACAGGCTCCAATTCGGTGTTTACACTCTCACACGGACTCTAAGGCAAAGTGTAACTGAGAACAATCGTTCCTTGTTCGTGAATGATCCCATTCGGATCTCCTTCTCTCTCTTCGCAATGCTCCCCACTCACCCCCCTTGGACAAATCAGTCCCTGCTAATGGGCCTTCCCCAATCAATCCTGCACGGCTTCTTGAACCAGGAGGCCACGTGAAATTGACAAAAAACCTTAACGAGGACTCCCCACCTTTTGCAAGATAGCAGGGGGAACTTGGCAACAGCATCGGGCAGGAGGAATAATCACCCAGTTAGGCCAGAAGGATAGATTTAAGCCAGACTTCTTTCAGCTCCCTACCTCTTGAAGCGCTGATTTTGCCTGCCCATACCTTTGTAATACATATGATTCTAATCATTAAATTTATATCCTGCACTTCTCCCCCAAAAGGAGCCCAGGGCACTTAAATCATGTTCGCTAGAAAAATCAGCCCAACGCATTGGAGTTGGGGCTTCAACAACCTGATCCTAAGCAGATCTACTCAGATGTAAGACACCTCAATCAGTCTTAGTTCCTGCTAAGTAAATGCTGGATAAGGCAGCCGTCCTATCACACTTTACTTGGGACCAAGCCACATGGACTTCAGGGGGGTTTACTTTTGAGGAAACGTGTTTAGGATCATGCCTGCACCTCACAGAAATCAAGTTTCAAACCTGTGCCATACTTGGGAGTAAAAGTGGAGCAATCTTCAGAGAGCAAATGCTGCACATCTTTTTAAATGGGCTTTTAAAATTCCTGGTTATTATTAAAATATCCTGTTTCGGACCTTGCCTGCTCCTTTCCAAGAAAGCCCTATGCAGTCCAAAATGCTGCATATTTACTCAGAAGTAAGTCCCACCAAATTACTCCTAGATAAACATGTATGGGTACCAGCAAACCTGGCCTGGTGTACGATTGCAAATACAAAATACCTGTGTTTCCACAGTCGCCTCCTTGTGCTCAAAGGGGATTACTCCCAAGTAGACACATATGACGTTACAGCTTTCAGATTGCAACTAGCATCTTGTTGAAACCAATGAGAAACATTTTAAGTCAACCTGTGGCTGACTGGGTGGCAGTCCCCCTCCCACACACAAATTACCATGCTAAATCCAAGTACTTGGAAGTATTAATTCCAATTTAATAGGTTTACGATCGAAGCAAGAAAGGCAGTTTTCCAGTATGTCGTTCAGCGACACATGCCAAAAATTGACTGAAAATGTCTTTTTTAAAAAATTATATTATTATTATGCAGAATTATTTGAGCAAGTTTTTCCTTTTCCTTTCTTCTTCACAGCCCCCACCCACCCACCAAAAAAAAGAAACCTCTGTCAGACAGTTCCAAATTTTACTTTTTCCACAAGAATTTCTCATGGTAGCTGTTAAAAGTTTCCTGAGTCTGCCTGTGTTGGTTTTTGAACCAGAAAACTACCCAATGATCCAAATTGAGGCGGTTCTCCTTTTTACACTTCCTTTGAAAGGAGCCCTGTTCAACTCAAGGGGACTTACATCTGAGTAAACATGTACATGCTCAAGCTTAAAGCATTTACAGAGAGAGAAAGAGGACATCCTTATTATATGTATTCTGAAGCAAGAAGGTCCCATCCAAACCAATGATTTCTAAGATTTCCCCAAGTTAGAATTTTAACAGGGTCTCTCCCCAATCCTAACCACATGCTAAGGTGCCTCTTAAATCCATGGGACTTGCTTGCAAGTAAATGTAACCAGGACATTTTCCACAGAGAGGAAAAATCAGACAGGCATTCATTCCTTCTTTTTAAAAATGAGCTCAGTTTGAGGATCTAAATACATCTTACCTTTCATTTTAATTGACCAAGTTGCAACTGAGGGGGGGGTTGAGCAGTCTACTCTAATGGGTAAAAGGAGGGGGAATCTGCAACTTTTCACGCCAGTTTTCTCCTGTTGCTGTTTAGTGATATTGTGAATTATTCGGAGACTTCAAATATACAGAGACGATTCCGAGCGCATAGATAGTTGCAGATTTTGCAAGCACAACTACCCAAACTCTTGCTTTGTAACCAGACTTTGGGATGAAGAAATCAAAGTTCTGGAGCAAGCACTCTCCAGCCACCCAAGTTAAGCTAGGATCTTTGTTTTTAAACCCACTGGCGTCCCCCTGCCTGCTACGCAGCCAGAACTACGATCTTCCCAGGTTCGTTTTGGAAGTCAGTCCCAATTAAATCAAGGGTGAAGCAGCAACAAGCAAAACCCCGAAATTCTTTGGCTCTGAGTTTGCGGGGGTGGGCGGCTTGGATCTGTTTGCCCAAGAAGAGATAAACTAGGCAACTTTCACAAGAAAAACGAAATAGCCCTCGTAAGCTATTCTGCCGTGTGTGCATATTGTTGACGGTAGGGGCGAGGATGTGTTTGAAAAGGGACCCATTTTTAAATCGAATGGGTATTTCGGAACAATGAAGACTCTTCTGGAGAGAGATTTTCCTTCTAACCCAGTTTAGTCCTCAGGTGTGAAAGCGCTCTTGGGCAAGCGGCGTCAGAGTCACTCAAATTCACGTTAGATCAAAGCGATTGTTTTGCAACTCGGAGGGGAAGGGTTAACGATATTTTGAAATGTCTTGTAAAGACTAACAGCGGGGCAAGGCAATTACTAATCAGGGATTAATATTGCTCATTCAGTTCCCCGGAGGCGGAGGAGGCCTTTTTTTGCTCTTTAAACCATTTGGGGAAATTTAGTTCTCTTCCACCACCCCCAACTTTATTTCCCAATTTTTGGGCGAGGGAAACCAGAGAAGGGCTTGAAAAGCGAGAGCTAAATCTGCAGCTGGAAAAGTTTGGGGTTTATTATTTTTGGGGGGGTGAATATATGTCTGAGATATATATTCACAAATATTATTCTTTCTCACCCACCAATTTATCGAGCTCTCCTTAACTGCATAGATACATTCCTGTCTACTACATTATTTCTTCACCCTTTTAAAAATTCATTCTAGAATAAAATTTCACAGAGAGAGAGAGTAAATTAAGCCTTTTAGAAAGACCAAACTAAGTGGGTGAGTTTGGGAGCCACGCAGAACACCTCAGGGTGAATGCTAAAATCAAACAGGAATGAGCACGACCCAGCCCAAAGTTAAATACTTTTAGTTGGCTTGGAGCAGATTGTTAAGCACACGGTTAAAGGCTGCAATCCCTGAGAAATTAAAGGGACCTGCTCCTGGGGAAATAGGTAAGAGGCTCGGAGTGCAGTGTTGACTTGGAAGTAAGTTCCATCAAACTCAGTAGGCCTTACTTCTAAGTAGACAGGCACAGGCTCTTGCACTGCTTCTCACTACTTTAATATATTTATATTTCTATGTGTATATTAAAAAAAAACTTAAGAAATTTTTGACTGCCTGTGCTTTCTTGCCATCCCGCTTGAAGCGTTCTGTGTCACTCTGAAAACTGGCAGGCCACATTGTCAGACTTGGAAGGTCCTGACAAGGTGCTATTGTATTGCTTCTGTGAATATTCAGTACAGATTCATACATACTAATGGGACGAAGTCCCAGGGAGACAATCATATCACTTATTTCCCCTGACAGCTTTTAATTCTAACATCTCAGCCCGGAGGCTAAGTCATTACATCTCTCTCTCTTTTTTTTTTCCTCCCAGAGTTCTAGTTTAGAACGGTTCAAGTTTGTCTTTTCATCGCCCAACTGGGAAGGCTTTTTTTTCCCCTTCTCTGTCTTTCCCAAGTGCTTTCATAATCACTGTCAAAAGGAGCCTGTTGTCTTTTGCAGCGGCATCATTACAAGTAATATTAAAAACTAGAAATGACAGCCAAGGGATAGTTTAAAAAACACGCGCGCGGGGGCTTTCAAAGTGAGCAGGGGGGCGGCTGAGTTGGGAAGCCGTGTGGGTTCCTAACTAGCCACAATTTCTGTTAAGGACAAACTTCTGAAACTCTTTGCATGCGGTCTTAAGTCCTCGGTGAGGTCGGCTTCAGCTCACTTTACGTCCGAGTAAACGTAGTTGATGGGCTGTTTGTTTGTTTGTTTACACTGAAGCCCGTCTGCTCCGGATCGTGGTTCCGGATGTAATAATGAAGGCGAGGGATTAAAATAGCGGCAGGATCTAAAAGCTAGTCAAATATTTTCAAAGAGCAAAGATCTGCACCCAGCCACCCACCTCCCAGCAGAAGGGACACGTTTACTCGGAAACAAGTGTGCAGTGGCTTTACTCTTAGGTAAAGGAGCAGGGGACTGGCGCCTCTTAAAAGCCTGGGAATCCTGCGAAAATCAATGAGGATTTCAAAGTGCTTCAGTGTGGCTACTAGATAGCCCCTGCTTTTTGCCCCAATGGGCCCTATCCACCACCTAGTTTCCAAGCTGCTTCAAACCCACAAACGTTACAACCTGTCCCCTAGGCCAACATTTACTCGCAAGTAAGCCTCGGGCTCAGTTCCGTGGGCCTCAGTCCCCGCCGCCCAAGCAAGCATCGGCATTCAGCCTGACGCTGCAAAGCGAGCCGTGTCTACTCGGAAGGAAGCGCCGCTGAGTTTTAGTGGGGCTTGCTCCCAGGTTAGTAGTGGCTGCAACCGGGTTGCAGTTCAAATCGGATTTGCGCGTGCAAGCCGGTTCCGCGGAGGCCATTGGGACGTTTCTCCTCAAATAATGGGGATTCAGCACATCTTAGGACACGTTTACACGGGAGGAAGGAAATCCCAAGGGAAGCTGGCGCCACCGCAGCCTGTAACCCAGTGCGCGCGTATTGGGGAAGAAAATCCCGTTGAACCAGAAAAAAGGGAGAGTTTTGCTTCCCGAGTAATATTGTTAAAAGCATGCTACAGGATCGGGGCGGCAGCACTTTCCACGCGGGGAGCGTGGCTGGTTTGCAAAGAGGCCCAGAGCTCATGCTCTTCCACCAGGACAAGGCCGAGCCTGAGCGAGAGACACAGACCTGGTATTTCCCAGAAACGATCCTCTCTCTTGTCAGTTGCTAATGGCTTTTGGGCTTGCATTAAATCAGCAGTTTAGAAGACCAAGCATGCAGAAAGAGGAGAGAGAGAGCGCCAGCTTTTCTCTGTCTAGTTTCCGGGGCTCATCGCTGGCTGTCAAAATGTAGCAGTTGTTGGAGGGAAGGCACAGAGAGAGAGAAAGCAAGCGAGAGGAGAGAAGAGGGTCGGTCGCCCTCCCTGGGATCTGCTAGGATCCTGGCACTCACCGTGATGGGCCGGGGGGTAGCGCTGCACCGTCGCCCGAACGGAGTTGCTGTAATACGGAGAGACGTGGTTGCCTTGCCCGTCGATGTTAAAAAGTACATCCACTTCCTCCGCCAGAGGATACTGCGTGGGATCCATGTAGGAATGACCCAGTCCGGGGTGGTGGGAGTCCGGGTGCTGCCCGTTGAGGACGGCCGGGTGGTGGTGGCTTACCCACCGGGGCTGATCCGTGCTTACTTCCATCCTGTTCTCACGATCAGTGGCGGCTGGGTTTGGGTTGGTCGGTTGCAACAAAGGTTTTTTTTTCTGGCCTCTCTTCCCCCCTCTCTCTCTCACACACACACACACACCAGTGCAAAAAAATTAAAAATCTGTTTTCTTTTAATGGAGCGGGGGGGGGGAGAGATACCGAGCTGGGGAAATAACTTTTTACAAATGCCAACACCTGAATTAATTAAACACACACACACACAAAAAAAGTTCGTCAAAGTGAGTCGCCCGAAGGACTGGAGAGAGGGAGAGATTTGGAGAGTGTCTAGGTGCAGGGAAAAGGTGTTGCTTAAATAACCGTCTCCCCCAAAATGGGTGGGGGTGGCTGGAGAGAGAGGGGGGGCCGGGAGAGCCTGCAAAGCAGCGAGAGGCAAAAGGAGTTTTCCTCTCCTCGGAGAGAGCTTGCCTGCCTTGGGTCGATCACCTGTAATGAAAGGGGGGGACAAAAGGAGAGAGAGAAAGAGAGAAAGGAGGAGGGGAGAGAGAGAGAAAAACTTGGTTTAAAAAACTTTTAAAACACTGGATTTATTTTTTTCATTTACGCGCACAGAAAATGCGCCCCCCGCCCCAAAGAGATCTCTGCAAAAGTCCATCTCCTGTGCCTCTCTTATCTCCCCCCCCCCCCCCCCCCTTCCAACAAGTCTTCGCGACTCACCTATCCGCCCAGCGAAGGCACCATCTCGCTTCTTTCTCTTTCGATCTCCGCAGCCTCGCGGGGAAATTGGCCGCAGGGATCCCTGAGCGCTCAGCCTGCGCTGCCGCGCTGTCCTACCCTCTCGCCTCTCTCCCTCTCTCAGGTTTAGAAAGAAAGAAAGAAATACACCGATTCCCGCAAAGTCTCCTGTCTGGCCAATTTCACCTGCAGAAGCGGCGGTGAGAAGTTCGCTTTTTTTTTTTTGTATTGATTTTCTGGTTTGTGGAAGAAATTACTTTCCTCCTCTCCTCGCCTTCCTTTCCCCCTCTTTTTTTAGGTTGTTTTGGAGTGCGTTGGTCGGTGGGGGCTGCTTTTTGCGGCGGGGAGCATCTCTCCTCCTCTTCCTCCCCCCCCTTTCAAAAATCAGCAAGCGTTGCCCCCCCCCCAAAAAAGAGAAAAAACTTGGCGGACGTTTTAAAATGCTATTTCTAAGAGCATGCTGAAGAAACGAGAAAGGGAGGAGAAACTACGGGGTGCGAGGAGCCCGAAAAGGAAGGAAGGAAGGAAGACAAGAAAGGAAGAAAAAATGAATACAGAAGCACTCTTGGAAAAGTTGCGCGAAAACAGCCGGGGAGAACTTGATCGGCTCAAATCGTCCTCCTCGTTTCACTCCACCTCTCGCCTGCCCGCCTGCCCTCCCCCTTTCCTTCCTTCCTTCCCTCTCTCTCTCTCTCTTTTGCTTTTCTTTTTTCTTTTTTTCTTTTTAAAGAGAAGGCATTATTTCTGAAAGAACCAGGATGGCGCCAGCCGGCTCAGTATCCACAGACAGCTGCGGCGAGACAGAAGTTAAGGAGGTTCCAGTGTCATCAGCAGGGAGGGGGTGGAGTCTGTCCCTGAACGAGGAGGGACAGGGGGACGGGCAGGGAGGGGGGGAGGAAGAAAGCGAACTAGGGCTGATCCCTTCCCCTCCTCTTCCTCCTCCCCCCCCAAAGAAAACACACCTCCCCTCCACCCACGCGTACCGGAGCCGGAAAGAAATAAACTCATTTTGAGATCGAGGGAGAAAGACTTAACCATCTCAAGTTTGAGTTCCTCTAAATTGATGATTTTGGGGGTGGGGGGGAGGAATCAGCCCTCTATTATTATTAATGATTTTTATTTTATTGGATCATCCTTTCAGAGGAAGGACTGGGCGCCATATAATGTAAGGACACTGAACTGGGTGGCTGTTTATATTGTGATACGAGTTAGCCTCTATTTCTGAGCAGATGAAAGTGAGTGAATAGGGGCGAATTTTGTACTTAGTGGGCTGTTCACACGCAAAACAAGGCGGGTGCGTGTGAGAGTTGATCAGCTCAAGCTAGCCCTAGCGTGCTTTGGCAAACGGAGAGGGGTAATATTTAAAATAATGGCTAGTTCGACTTTTGCAAGTAAGGAGTACACGTGTTTCCCCCGTTCGCGGTCTGCCGAGAATGAAACGGCAAGGGGCGAGCCTCTTTCAGGAGCACAGAACTGAGAAAATATCAATGTAATCCCCGGAGGGAGCTGAGTTTAGGGTTCTTGTTTGCAGGTGAAAGGGAGCCACTGGGAGAAAGTCTGAAAGTGGGGGAGTTAGGAGTGGATTTGACTTGTGGACTTCAGTTCTCAAAGCCATTAACTGCCCCATAATAATCCGGCATCGGTCGGAAGAGGCGAAGGCTGAGTCGTATGCGAGGCTTCGGCCCCTGAGCTCCTCCACGGGCCACTTGGCTTGCGAAAATGAAAGGGGCCGGAGGAGAAAGGAAGGGGTACCCTCGGAGCCAATCAGGACGCAGCAAGAGCCGTCTGCTGGCCAAAGGCGTCAGCGATTGGCTGCTCGCCTGGCGTTCGAACTTTTAACTACTCTCTCAACGTTCTCTCCATTGAGCCATTGCATCCCCTAGTGGTTCATTCAAACTCAAGAACCCGGAGGAGCTATTTTCGCCCTGAGCATTTATTTTGAAGGGTGGTGGGGGTTTTTTTGTTCTCTTTGAAAGCGCAACAAGTTGCATCGTCTTCCTTTCCGCTGCTCCCCCACCCCGGCTCCACCCGTCCTCTCTTGTCGCCCTTTCTCCTATTCGCCCAGACCTTGCAATGCAATAAATTGGGTTGAATTGAGGGAAATCAAACTGTTGCTGGGAAGAATTAGACAAGTGTTTAAAATATGCGCAAGGGACCCGAGTATTGGCTTTGTTTCTGAAATGCTAATAAGTTGCATTTTTAAATATATATATAGAGAGAGAGAGAAAGAGCTCTGTTAATTGTGGTCATTGTCCCTGTACTGGACGTTGTTTGTTTGATTTTAATGTAAAAAAAAAAGTGTGTGTGGATAAGACACAAATTGAGAGCGATCTCCTAATGCTGTACTTCTATCCCTTCGCAGGATCCACTACCCAGTTAAGCGAAAGCATTTGGTTTCACGAGTGTTAATGTAGGCGGAGAGTAAGCGTGCTTACTCACAGAGGGAAGCCCCACTTGAACTTAATGTGTTTTGCCTGTGCGTAAATGCGCAGAGGATGGTAGCCTCCACGCCGTTGGAAGTCTATGGAAGTTCCACCAAAGTTATTACTACATCAGTTTTAAGTTAAGTGTGCGGGTCCTAATGTTTCAGCTTAATTGGTTTGTGGATCGGGTTCAAGGATTTATTTTCCCTTTTTTTCTTTTTGCCTTCACTGACAGATTTGCATCTCCAGTCTGTTTTGATGATCAGAGATGTCTAGGAGTTGCTCGGAGCGTAATTTAACACTTTGCTAACCAAAAAGGGGGGGGGATCCCTTCTTTGAGCGCAGCTACCAGTAATCCTCAGGCGCCGACAGGGCAGACCCAAATCTTCCCGACGCTCAGTCACTGACTCCGGATTGAGGCTACGATCCTATGCACCCTTGATAGCAGCGAGTCCCCTTGAATACAGTGGGGCTTACTTCGGAGTAAGAATCGCAATGGGTGGCATTCAACTAACTTTTACCCAGAGCCGACCCGTTTGAGATTAATGGACCGAATTTAGGCGTGTTAATTAATTTCAATGGGTCTACTCAGAGTAAAGCTTAGAATAATTTCGCTCCATGGTTTGTAGATCGCAGCCCGGAAACGTACAAATAATGCCCACTTTAAAATATAATTTTAAAAAACTTTAGAGCAAGCAGGAATCTGCGATTAGTGTCATTAAACATGTTTGTCGCCTGCCTAAAGACGACCTGAATTGTTGTTGTTGTTTACCCATTTCGAAAGTAAGGGCCCAATTCTATATATGTGTCTCCTTTGCTAACTCTTTGTGGCAGTTAAAAGAGCCTTAACATTTCTGCCTCATTCACAGTTGCGAGATTCCTGCATGAATCGGAACTGCACTGTGGGGAAAAATCTGTCCAGACCATTTCACGTGAATCTCTAACTATAACTGACGCAGAAAGGTCGGCGGATGGGGTTATTATTTTTTTTTCTGGAGGAAGGGAAACACCTTCCCTTCAAAAAAAAAAAATTTGACCCAGTGCTCTCCCGCGATTTAGGCTGCGATTCTAACCCCTGGGGAGTAAATTCAGTTGAATTCAATAGGACATATCTGCCTCGTTAGGATGTTTAGGGCTGCGTTTTTATTATTATTTTTAAAAACAGGAGTAATGGGGGAAAGAAAGAGTGAAAGTCCCTAGCTGCAGGCGCAGAGGAATCTTGTCCCGACTAAATGTTTAATGAAAAGTATATAAAGTCGATTAATCGAAGGGCTTGCTTTCCTGTTTTTTGTTCATCCCCACTTGGTATTTGGAGGGGCGCACGAAGTGATCTTTCGATGCACACTCTCTTGGGACACTTAAAATATTAATTGTAATCGTTTTTAAAAAGGTAAGACGATTAAAAATGTTCAGCTTTGGTCACTTTTAAAAGCATTCCAGGCAAAATGTAAATGGCTCATCCCCGTGTTCTTATTCAGAAGGCTCGGTTTGTATTAGATAAAACAGGTAAAGAATAGTTTTGTTTGAAGAAGGTCCCAAGCTCTGCATAATATCAGATTCTGGGGAGGGGAGGGCTTTTTGGGGTGGTGTTATTCGCCGCCTTCTCCCTCCCAAATAAGATTTAGGATGCCTGGGACCAAGGCTGCGTACACAGCATCATTTAAAGCATATGACTTCCTTCCAAGAATCCTGGGAACTATAGTTTGCTAAGGGTGCTGTGAATTATAGCTCTGTGCGAGGGCAAACTACAGTTCCCCCGGGATCCTGGGGGGGGGGGAGAGATTATGTGTTTTAAATGCATAGTGTGTAGCCTAGCCTACCTCGCAAGATTGTTTTGAGGATCAGGGGCGGCGCATTCTGCGCGCGCTGGAGAAAAGGCGTAGCAGGAAAAAGCAATGAAGTAACAGCCCTGTTAGGTGGGACATCATCAACATCATCATCATCATCATCATTATTATTATTATTATTGCTACTCTTCAGTAGCTCTTCAGTGGGTATGTGGATTCGAACCCAGAACCTCTTATCCACCGCAGCAACGGAGGAAACCTGGCGCGACCGTGCCTGCTGCTGTAAAGGTGGGGGGTTTATTGCGAGCAGATCTCTCCTCTTCTCCCTCCCCTCTTGGTAACTGGATTGACCGGTTGTAATTGGGAGGCTGCTCTGCCGAAGGCCCCTTTCCTGGGCCAGCCTGGCCGACGCCACTGGGGGCTGACGTCACGGCCATTGTGCCCATCCGGGAGGGGCCAAAGGAGCGTGACCGGGGTGGGGAGGGCGGAAATAGAAGGAGCCGTTCAATGCAGTCCCGCTATGGTTCCCAGAACTGGGTACACGTGTAAGAGGGATTCCTCGTACAGACGTTACACTACCCTCGCCACACCGGGTCAGAATGCTGTTTGGATCATCCGGGATTCTACAAGCTTGGGAAGAAGTCCTTTAAATGATGCAATTAGAAAGAAAAGGGGGTAGGTTGGAGAGTAGCTGAGGTTTGCCTGGGAATCCTTTTTTTTCACAGTGTTTGTGTATTTACACACAGAGAAGGCCCATTGAGTTCAAGCGAGGTTGTTTCAGGAATCCAATTATGCTTCCGGGGTGTAAGGGGTGCCATGCGGAATTGTGACAGTCTGGGCAGCCAGGGTGGTGCAATGATATAGGGTGCTGGACTAGGACCCGGGAGACCTGGGTTCAAATCCCCCAGTCGGCCACGAAGATCCCTGGGTGGCCTTGGACCAGTCGCTCACTCTCCGCCTAACCTACCCCACAGTGTTGATGGGGGGATAACAGCGGGGGGAAGTATCTGCGCCACCTTGAGCTCCTTGGAGAAACAGGGGGATACAAGTGAAATAAATAAATAAGGCACTCTGCACGTGCTCAGAAGGGGACCACGGGGAGACCCAAGAGAATGGAAGGAAAGTTGGCAAGACCATCGTATTCATTTCCGACCTCTAAAATGCAAGCTGTAGTCCTGCGTGACATCAGTCATATATACATTTATTTGATGTTTATTTTGGCGCCCAGGAACAAGGGCATTGAGCACCGTTCGAAGGGATGCAGATTGAGGAGATACTCTTTAAGCAGAAGTAAATCCCGTTGAGTTCGGTACGGTTTACTTCTGAGTAAGGCAGTGCGCTGCAAAAAGTGTGGTTTGTTTTCCTCCAGGTGGCTAAAGGTAGGAGCAGAATAGATCTGTTGACAGGCAAACCGAATGCGTTTCCCAGGCTATTAACATAATTGCATTTATTCTATCTGGCTTCAGTCGGGCGGACGTCCATGGGACTCCTCGAGAGTAAGACGGTTTGAAAATTCCCGCGCGCTTACTGCAGATGAGAGACAGAGACTCTAAATTCAGTAAGACTGACTCCCAGGCGAACCCTTCTAGGTGTACACAGCGAAGGACAAATTGACGCGAAGTGGCGCCCCAAATTTCCCCACATAAATGTTATTCAGGGGAAACTTCTCAACATATATAAACTAGATTCAATCCGACCAAGTTTCTGACTTAGTCTACTACGGAATAAGCGCACATGGAGGTTTAGTTTTGTTTGGGAATCCTATCCCGCTTTCCTAAGCGCGGAGAAGACGCAGTCGCGCGGTCTTCTCCAAATGCGAGCAAAAAATCGGTTTGCAGAAAGACATCTGCACTTTTACTCAGGAGTAAGTTCCACCGAGGTCGGTGGGAGTGGGGTTTTCTGTCAAAGGAGCGCGTGTAGAACTGCCGCCTCCGAGTGATTATTCATCACACACAGACGCACCTTTTTTCCATTAGAGAAAGGCGAAGCTTGCCAAATCTTCCGGAGTTCCGAGGGGAATTCCCTTTTTCTCGAGGGGCATTTTTCCTGCACAAAGACGCACCCGCAACTTCTCCAAAACCTCTCCCCTGCCCGTCCCTACACAGACGGAGTTAGGTAGCCTGAGCCACCAAAACTGTACCGGTCGATATAAAAAGCAAACGCGACGATCTCAGTCTCCTCTCGGCTTTCGGGGAGATTCCCTTGCCAATGGGATTCACTTCGAAGCTAGTCTAGGAGTGTCTAATGAGTTGGGATTTAGTTTGGTCCCGTCCCCCTGCCAAGAAAGGCTACACATCTGGATACACGCCTTGCGGAGTGGCGTGGGAGCGCGTCCTATCCAACTTGGTGGGACTTACTTGGGAGCAAACGCTCAAAGAAAGATGGGAAGGGATGGGGCCCATAGGCGCTAACTCCTACGGGACGTGGGGGCTTCGGCCCCCACAATAAAATATTTGAGAGGCCCGCCCTCCCCCCAAGTTGATCGGCATTGCCATTCAAATGGTGCGTGTGCGTTGTGTCATGTGATCGGTTGTGAGGGGCAGGGCTTACCTGGGCCCCCACAATATTTTATTCAAGTTGGGATCTCTGATGGGGCCCCAAGATCGGCTTAAAGCAGATCCGGAGTGGTCCATCCTGGGCACTTTCACTAAATTCTAATTCCAAACGGCGCGCTCTGGAGCGAATTAATCTCCCACTCTCCTTCCCTTTGCGTCGCCAGCCAAAGCTGTTCCTCTATCCTTCATTAACATTTGGCTACGGGCCCTCTGTATGCGCTCTACTCCTCTTTTTTTCCGAAGCAGCCCCCTCGCCTTGGCTTTCCCCCGCGTTCTCAGCTGGAAAAGATCGACCAAGCGCGGGCCGGGATCTCAGGCACACGCCCCTCACCTTCAAATCGAATTAAACGCCCCTCTTCCCCCAGCCCCGTCTCCTCCTCCTCGTCTCCCCCTCTCCTTCTCCAAACTGGTTGCTTTGCTAATTGCTCCCAACAATGAGCTCCTATTAGGGCAAAAGTGTCAATTAAAACCCCTGCTGGCGGAGCAGGGAGGAGAACCGAGTGGCCGAATTTTCAGCTGGCAGAGAAGAAGGAGCCGGGGGAAGCCAGGCGAAGCTGAGCCCGAAGGGAAAGCGAGGATAAATGGGGCACTGTTTGTGGGAAAGGGTCGCGCACGCTCTCCCGGCTTCTCTCGGGCTGCAGACGCACTAAACACTTAAAGCACATGGCTTCCCCCCATCCTAAGAATCCTGGGAACTGTAGTTTATTCAGGGTGCTGGGAATTGTAGTTCCGTGGTGGTTCCCAGGGTTCTTTGGGTGGGGAATGCTGTAAGCGTGTGGTGCATGTTCACCTACTGGCTCTCAGATGGAGGGTCCTGTTCATTCCGAAGCGAAGCGCAATTCTGCTCAGTGGAGCGGGCAGTGCGGTGTAGTGGTTGGAGGAGGCGAGCAGAGTTGAGGTTCGCCCTAGGCTCTGCGGTAAACTGGGCCAGTCGCTCTTCTGCCTCACAAGGTTGTTGTGAAGATAAAGTGGGCTTTGGCTGGTAGCTTCTGACATCTCTTTTACTTCCATAACCCACTCATTCTCATTACTTCGAAGTAATGACCACGGTCAGAGCTCAGGAATGGAGGGGGCCATTCGAACGTGAACAAAAAAATTAAAAACATTTTAGCGCACACCCTTAATTCCGCTGGAAGAGTTTGTTTTGGTCTGAAATATTCCGTGTCAAGTAGGTAGGTACCCACCAGATAGTGCCAAGGTAGGTTCATCAAAACTGAAATTCTGGAGATGCGATCTTATTACTTGGAAGCAAGCTTAATTGAACTCAATGGGACTCTCTTCTGAGTAGAGATGCGTAGGATCGCTCCCTAAACCTCTAATCCTAAGAACTTTCTCCTGAACCAAATTAAACTCACTTCCCAGAAAGCACATCTGCTTCGGAGACTGCAAACAAATTTTAGTGGAACAAAATCAGGCGAACGGAAGTGCCTGTTTCTTTGCGCATAGTCTGATCCTGAAGAAAACAATTCCTTGGAAGCAAGTCCTATTGAGTTCAATGCAGTTTGCTTCTAATTTCAAACACAAGCAACCATCAGGGTCGTTGCACCAAAACGAGGTCCACAACCCACAGTATCGTTCGTTTACCAGACACCTGACCTCCACTGAACTCTCCTGCTCTGTCCTGCGCGGATCAGGTCCTAAAGTTCTCTCACGCCAAAGCTTTCAAACCGAAAAGATCCGCACTGGAGACCATGGGGAGACCCGGTTTTCCCAGCCAATAACTACACAGATGACCACAACATGACACAGAGATATTGCTCCCTGTTCCCTACCAGCACACACACAAACACACAGGGGAACCTGATTCGCTCGATAGTCCCGAGATCTTTCCCCTAAAATCTTTATTTAAAAAAACCTACACAAAAATCAAACAAAATCGATGAACATTTCTAGCTGAACAGCTGCATCAACTTTTTGAGATTGCAAAACGACCAGTTCTTGCTATAACCGAAGACCTCTTTTAAAAAATGGAAAAAAGACCCTTCTTTCACTATACCCAGGCATTTTAAAGATACTGTTTAGCAACATAAAAGGCCTTCTCCTACTTGGTTCTGCGTGGGTAGTAGTTGCGTGCTTGTTAGTTTAAATATATATATATAATTATTTCCGTCTTGCTCTGCATAGTACGTTTCTGCAGTTTTCAACAATTAAAATTTATGGGAGTTTTGTCACGAAAACTTCGTTAAAGATGTGCAGTATTTTATTTTTTAAGAATCTCGGTGCAGCAACTGCAGGAGCCGGGTGTGTGATGCTGATTCATTCAAATAAATAGGTTGTACACGGACTTCAGTGGGAGGAGGATATTCCAGGTCTGAGGGAGGGGGGGTGGTTTACACATTCCAGTCTGAGTGTGCTCCGAATTACTTAATCCAGAATCAATACTACAGGGGTGGCTAATTTAATGCAGGTCAGTTAGCCTGGGACATTTTCTTAACTCTCTTTTACATTTCACCACCATGCCAAAAGTCATAGAATCGTAAGAGTTGGGACCCCAAGGGTCATCTAGTCCAACCCCCTGCAATACAGGAATTTAAGGAAAGTCGGAGTTTCTGCCCCTTCCCTTTCATACACAGAACCAATGTCTTCATGCTCACTAGTGATGCATCAGTACGGAACCAGCAGTTATTCCTTATTCACTAATCCGGGATAAAACAATGTGCCAGGACCTCAGGCAATCTCTAAGGGGTGTGTGTGATTTATTCGTGAATTAAATGGATGGGGGTGATCTATCCTTATACCAGCCAGTGTGAGTAGCGCTGCAATCCTACCCCACTTAACCAGGGAGGGGTGAGCCCCACTGATTTCAATGAGCTTGACTTCTGATTAGCTAAGAAGATGGCTCAGTAAGAAAGCGAGCGGCGCGCACCGCGATCCTATCCGCGTCTCCTCGCAAGTAAAGCCCCAACAGGCTCAATGGGACTTGCTCCCGAGTTAAGTGTGTATAGGACTGTAGCACTGAGCATGTATCTAAAGAAGTGTGCATGCACACGAAAGCTCATACCAATAACTTAACTTAGTTGGTCTCTAAGGTGCTACTAGAAGGAATTTTATTTGTTAGTTAGTTTGTTTTGTTTCGACTACGGCAGACCAACACGGCTACCTACCTGTAACTAGCACTGAGCATGTTAAAGAAGAAACATGCCCCCCTCCCGAAGAAGGGCAGGATCTAGTGTGATCAGGTAGCTAACAAAAGAATCTGGTTCTGTTTATCACGAGCCAAGGTAATAGACCAGTAAGGCATCTATTCTGACGGACAGCTGCTTTCAAAAGGGAGGGGGGCTGTTATATTCCAGTCGCCTCCCTGGCCCTTGGGATCCAGTAGGTGGAGAGGGCGGGGATTGAATCTGCGGCCTTCTGGATGCCCAGCACGTGTCCTTCATTCAGGCATGGGTAGGTATAGCAAATATTTTGCTATACCTACCCATGCCTGAATGAAGAACTCGGGGCTAGCTGACAGAGAGCAAAACCGCCTGGCCTCTCCGAGTTCCTCTGTGACCTTCTAGATTACTGGCACCTGGTCTGAATTTCCCTGTCTCCTTGCTGGGGGAGAAAGGAGGGGGGCTGGAAGAGCACACATACACACATGCAACACACACACACTTCATCCCGTCGCCGAACTGCTTTTAGCCCGCATACAATTGACTGGAATAGGATTATGTTACGTTTACTGGGCTGGGATTTGACAGGGAAAGCAGCGCAGCGCAGGTAAAGCTGTGTAAACAGCCCCGAGCGAGGCATCGGAGGGTTATGGAAGGGACACGGCCCAGGGCTGAGATCTGAAGGCTTCTCTTCTCCCAGCCCCCAGCCCCCACCCCATCGCAAAGCAACTCGGGTTCCCCGGGAGTGGGAGGATTCGGGGACAACTTTTGTTGCGCGTGGGGGTCGGGAGAAAAGGGCGCGTCGCTTCTTCCTTGCCAAAAGCGGCTGGACGGCGCACGCTTCCCTGGCGAAGACAGACGTGAGACACAACAATCTCTGCAAAAGCAACCCAAACAGGCGAGCCCTGAATCCCTGTCCGGGGGGCGAGGAGGGGGGACAAAAGGGAGCGGTTGTTCAGCGCCCGAAACGTCGATCAAAACCAAACACCCGAAAGGGGAAGAAGGGGGGTCGCCCTTCCGCGCACCCTGGTGAGCTATGCAAGACTGGACCGAGGGCTTCGGCTCAGCCGCGCGATCCTAACGCAGGAGTCACACCAAGCGAGCCTGACAGTGTCTGCCCAACGCAAAAGAAGCAAGTCCTATTGAATTCAATGAGGAGGGGGGGCTACTCTCAGGTAAACTTAGCTGGGATTGCTGCCTGTCTGCCTGCCCTGTGGAGGCGCTGACACCCCTAGACCAGCCCTGCTTGGTGGTGCCGGCGATCAAGGAAACAGCAGCTTTTCAAAGTTTCAAAAGAGCATCTCAGGGATGGCAAAGGAGAGCGGTTCCAGCACGTGCTACGCGCTTCCACTGAACTCAACGGGACTTTGCAGACGCTTAATTCAGGCTGCAAGGCTGCCCCCCCCCCCTCTGTCTGAGCGCGGAGAGAGGATAACCCCTTCACCGCTTTCAACTTGGCTTGCCCTTCGTTCTCATTGGTTTTCTGGCGCTTTTTCCTATCACGTTTTCCCTCTTTCTTTCTTTCTTTCTTTCTTTCTTTCTTTCTTTCTTTCTTTCTTTCTTTCTTTCTTTCTTTCTTTCTTTCTT
>JAXCMG010000011.1:34824322-34834530 GCA_034642415.1 Podarcis siculus
CTTTCTTTCTTTCTTTCTTTCTTTCTTTCTTTCTTTCTTTCTTTCTTCCCTTCCCTTCCCTTCCCTTCCCTTCCCTTCCCTTCCCTTTCTTTCTTTCTTTACCGATTCTCCATTCTCTGCCAACTGTGGAAGCCTGGAAAGCACCAAGCCTGACGGGTCAAAAACTGGAAATTCGTGCGTATTGCAGGGAGAAAAAGAGGAAGCGAAATAACGCCTCAGCATCCGATCGTGTCGATTCGGGTGATCTTCCTCCACCGCCACCGACGGGGTGGCCAGCTTCTCTCTGAAGATCCCGAGAGATCGGGAGAGACGTGGGGGGGCGGGGTCCGGTGAGACCCTCTTTCAGACCTCTAGAAGTCTGACTGCTAGAATAAAATTTGGGGAGAGGCCCATTTGAGAAGGGGGCAGATGGTTGGTGAGTAGGAAGGAGGCCTGAAGAAAAATATATACATTCTCACTTTTCTTTCCTACCCACCATCCCCCCCCCCAAAAAAAATCCTTTTTCTGAAATTAAAAGATCCGCTGCCTTCAGGACAGTTTAAAAAGTAAGCAAAAGTGAGATACGGGAGAATCAAACCGGCTCCACCAGTCCAGGAAGCGACCCTTCCCCCTTCTACATTCCCAAGAGAGGGTAAGAAGACGGTGTTCTACTAGGGGGAGTCGAAAAGTAAGAAACAACCTCGTCGCAAGCCACGCTTAGGGGGGCTTTTTTTAAAAAAAAGGGGGGGGGTTAATTTTCTAGAATCTGCACGGGGATCTCCCTTCGCCCTCGCGCATCCCCTCGCAAACTGCAAGGCTGCCTAGGATCCAGTCAGTTTCAACTTTGGATCTAGTTAAGTTTCACTTTCTCCGCTGGGAGCCAGGAAGATCCCACAAGATTTCCTGGTGGATGGAGTGTGCGCGGCGTCGAGGGTGGAGGGTTTAAGCGAGCGACAACCATCACCGCATCAACTCGCTCCTTTCCCTTCCCCACCCCCTGCAAACACGCAGCCCAGCTTGCAAGCCAACAGATACCGACTTTGGACACCTTGTTGCCCTCTCTCCGTAAGAGCCCCTTCCCAAAAGAACAAATACCCCTGCGCGCTTGCTTGATTGCTTGTTTGTTTGTGTCCACACGGTGGTGTGCACGCGCACTTGAACAAACCGCGCGTAGAGAGGAGGAGGAGGTGAAATCTCTCTCACACACACCGACACAAAGTGCTTCTCTCTGCCGGGCTATCTCGCGCGCTCCCCCCACCTTAGCAGTAGGAGTTTAAAAAGAAATTCGTCAGAAAGGCTCTCTCTATTGAAACCTACAATCCTGGGCCCGTTCGCTCAAGCTTCTGAGCAGACATGTCTAAGAATCCGGAGATGTCTTCAGAAAACGTGCAGTTCTGGGAAATATAACCGGCGCAAGATAAGGATCCTGTCTTTCCCCGCGTCCATTTTAAGGCAATAGATCTCTCAACCTTTACTCTCCTCAAGACCCCCGAATTCTTTTTTTATTCTGACGCCTTTCCTTCAGACCTGCTCTGCGCGAGTGTGGGATGGGGAGTCGTGTCCGCGGGCTCGCTGCCACGTGTGAATCCGGAGCACTTGTGTTTCTGGTTGTTATGAGCTTGAAAGGAGCCAAGAGGAATGCATTGGGGGGGGGGGGGGAATACACGGTGGCTGCATGAATGCAAGGTTTGAGTACCTCTAAGAGCAGCCCTTTGACCCTACTCGGGAACCCAACCCTGAAATTGATTTGTTTATGAATGCGTCGGCTCTTAGATAATGGTGTCATGGTGTCAATCAAAATGATACCTTTTAATAATTCCCCCCCACACACACACCCCTAGACATTCTCTGGCCTCTAGAATAGTACATGAAGGGCCTGTGGTTTCTAGGAAGTTTCTGTAACTGAACAAAGAAATTAATCTTGGCTTAATCTTTTAGGCACCTTTCCAGGCCTAAGAGTTTTTTTGGGGGGAAGGGGGAGGACCAAGCCCTCAAAGTTTTTTGTTGATGTTTCTCTGCTGTTCAGACCTGTCATGTCAAAAACAGAGGAGAGGTGGGGGTTGATGGTGGTGCAGGGTAAATAAGAACCCATGAACCTTGTGTGGAGTGAACACATGGTCTTCTCAGGCCTGCATAAAGATGACAGGTAGGAATTCCTGATTTCTGAATTGCCCTCTTCTCTAGAAATGGATGTGGAAGAAAGGCTGAGCTCTCTCCAATATGAGATGCAAGGTTCTTGGTTTCAGCTGAAGCTCCAGGCCTTCTTGAGAAGTTAATCTTATACCTGGTCTCCATGTTAGCCAGCTGAAATAAATTTATTCTAAATATCTGGTGGGTGTGCTTGTTTAAGCTATTTAGATAGAGACAGACAGACAGACAGATGAGAAAGAGAGAAGATAGACAGACTGAGCCAATAAATCCTAGATTCTAATATTGCTCCTGCTATGAATCTCCCAGGTAATAAACAAACCTGTAAACCAAGTCAGTCTTCACTTTTATCCTCAGTGTAGACAGGATAGCACCAGCCCGCCTAGAGCAGATTGCTCTGGGGATGTAGCTCAGGGTTGCAGAACCTTTGGCCCTCCAGATGTTATTGGACCACAACCACCATCATCCCTGACCATTGCTCCATGCCAGCTGGGCCTGGTTAGAAACGTTCCAACAACATCCGCAGGGCCAGAGGTTGCTCATGCCTTATGTAGATGGTTGGGTTCATTAGCCTGGAACAAACCTTTGTCAGTAGTATACCTATAACTAACAAAGCATTTAGAAACAAAGCAAAAAAAGGGGGTTTCATAGACTTGCTGTTTGCTGCCCAAACACCCCAGTTTGTACTGAACTTGATTGTTATCGACTAATCCCGAATTGCGGACTGCCCTGTAATTTAAAGAATGGTTCCTTGAAAACCTTAAGGAATTTCGCATCTATAGGATGATGGTCCACTGTACAGTTTGGAAAGGTCACTGCCGACCTATTGCTTTCCTCTGGGTCTCCCTCTCTCGCTATCTTTTCATTCGGGGGCCTCCTTAGAAAACTGAACAGAGGAATGAGAGGAGGAGCAAAGGAAAGACCTTCCCTCTTGCATAGGATGGGGTGGGGGGCGTGATGGGCACCGCCGTGATCACTGTCCTGGAATAGCCCCCTTGTTTGAAGTCAGCCGTAGTCAGCCACGGCACTGTGCCACTGCAAATTCACGCGCGCACACATTTTTTTTCTGGCATCTGAAGCCAATATTTTTGGGGGGTTGGGGCGAGGGAACCCGCTCACTTCTACCACCATCAATTCTGGAAGCAAAAGGGAGCTGATCATTCGGATTGCTATTTGGATCAACGGCTTTGGAAAGCCAACGTGAAAAGGAAAGAAAAACCAGACGGTGGTGGCTTTCCTTCAAGAGCGAAAAATTGGCCCAGTGACCCAGGACGGGTCAAGAGGGGGGTGTAGATTGGCAGCCACAATCATCTTTGCATTGAAATCTCTGTGCGCCGGATCCACAGCCTCTCTAGGGTAATGTCAGGCAACGCTGCTGCTCCAGAACCCGTTGGATATATATTCCAGCGGTTGGACTAGAAGCCCCATTGAGCGCTCGCTCCTGTTTAACTGGGTCGTGAAGTGTGGCGGAACGGTTAGCACGCGGGCTCACAGACACATCTTTCTCTCGAAAGTGCGTGCCTAAGCAAGGTGTGCTTTCACACACTCACCGGGTCACGGAAGTGTTGGAGAAATCCCGGAGAAAGTGACACGCGCGCGGGCGATGGAGACGCGCCGCTTCTCGCTACCCAGAGGAGAAACTGACTCGATTCAAAGCAACATCGACGAATATAGCAATGAGACACCCACACATAACCCAGCGAAAACGGCTAAGTTGGAAACATAGAGTAATTCGCGCTTCATAGAACCTCGAGAGCTTAAATCTTTGTGCCGCGTGCGCGCACACACATACACACACACACAGCTGGCAGGAACCTCTACATCCCCCACAACACAATGAAGTGCATCGCAACGAAGAAACGCACGACCCTCCGGGAAATCGTTCCCCTTCATTTCTGTGGGGTTTGCGCAGGAAGACATAACCGCCAGATTCTGCCCCAAAGCAACATAGATCGACGCGCGCCCATAAGCGAAGCAAATGCCCAGATGGAAGCTCATTGTGTATTAAGCCAAAAGGCAACCCCCAAAAGAGAAAAAAAGGCAAAAATATGTGATCTGGATGCCTGGAAAGCGGATCCAAGCCCAGAGAACAAGCTACAGGGATGGGGGACTTCTGCAGCTACCTGAAACCGTCTCCTCTTTCTCTGGAACTGTCGCCGTACGCCGGTGAATTCCGATCTAGCGACCGCAAAAGTCCACAAATGCATCATAAGCACACCTACCTGGAAGGCCGGTTGCTGAAGTCAGCTTACTTCCAAGGAAAGCATCAGAATACTTATGGCTCCCTCCCCCTCCCCACTCCCCGCTCTGCCTTTTGCGTGGGAGGAAATTCCGTTGATTTTTTTTTTTTAATTGACTTCCTTCGAAGTCAGCAACACTCACGATCCGGGTCAATCCGAAAACCCGCGAGGGTCAAGAGACTCGTGAGTACTCGGCTGAACAAACACGCGTGCGCCGCGGTCAAGGACGCGCCGAAGTGGGGGGGGGGTCACTTCTTTCTTAGCAGAAAAATAAAAAAAGGCTAGGTGTTTCAAAAAGGAGAGGAGGCAGGACGGAGCTAGGAGAAACTGTTCCATTCACACACAGATCTAAGGAAGCCTGTGAACCAAGGGGAGGAACTGCAGCAACGCGAGCCCCTTGTTCCAGATTAGTCTCGTGGATTTCCACCGCGAAACCAACGAGAAGGATTCGAATTAAAAACAATATATATAGAAAGGGCCACTCCGGTTCTGTCTCGCACGCGCGCACCTACCGCTTTGCAAAGGGAGCTCTTTAGCAAATGCGTTGCAAGCAGGACCCGGCAAAGATTTCGCCATCACGGGCATCTCCTCTCTCTCCCACCCACCAATCCCATTTTCAAACCCGCGATTGCGGGTGCCAGAATGCGCAGGAATACGCTTGCCGCTTGCTTACGATAAAAGTCTTCACCACGCGCGTTTTTACGCCAACAAAATGCAGGTTTCTTTGTTTATCCTTTCTCGCGAAGGGAACAAAACACACACACAACGATTCTCCAACGATCCGAGCTCTGTTCAAAATGAATTTCGTAAAAATTCAGCGAGCCCCACACTCCCGCCGCCCCAGCTCGGATCTTTCGTATCCAGACAAGACTCCTCTCTGCAAATCCGGCTTGACACATTTCAGGGGTCCTTTCCAGATTCCCCTTTCAAGTCCACGAATTGAATTGCGGTTATCATTACGCCCAAGGTGGCTCGGTCTCGTGTCCCTCGCTCCGTCCCTCCTTTCTTAGCGCAACATTGCCCTTATTACCTCGCGCAACAGAATCCAGAGGCTAAAACGGCTCCGGAGAAAAGGGTGCCTTTGATACGGGCAGCGCCTGCCAAGGGGCGATTCTTTCTGGATCCACACGGCACTTAAGCAAAGGAGGACGCGCCTTTTGAAAGCGGCTGGGACTGAGAGTTTCCATCTCCGGCGTAATTTCTTGGTGGATCCGTTCCCTTCGCGCGCTTCCATGTTTCTATTCCTACGCATATTTATATCCCCGAGCTAGCATTTTAATACAGTTGCAGTGCTTAATTTCTCCGATCCCATTAAAAAAACAAAACCCAAATGCATATTTACTACTGGAAGAAGGTGCAGTCGGAATTGTTGATACATGCAGGTGTGCTCAGTATCCTGAGAGTGCCTGCCTGATTGTTTTAGGAAGGAGGACTAGTGATGCCAAATTACTGAATAACTAAAGCGAAGGAAGCTGAATCGGAGCGAGCCCGCAGACGTTATTTGCAGGGCACGGCAGGTATAAATTGTGAAAAGGATAGCAAGGGGGTTTGCAAATTTTACAGCGGATTAAAGAAAGATGGAAAGTAACTGGCGGGACTGCAAAGATGGAGGCAGACAAAGGCGGACCTTGAAAGTGAAATTGACAAAAGACAGGGAGCATTTTCCCCCCGATGGTCTAGGCTAGACTCCAATGGAATCTCTTACGCATCTCTATGGAATCTCTATATGTATCTCCACAGATACATATAGATTAGAAGGGCGATGCTTTATCTCGATGTTCCAAGCCTAATGAGAAAACATAGGCTGGAGAAGGTATTATGGGCGTTAAATAAGCTTATATCCTTATTTGATTGAATTAATGTATCGGTGTTTTTAAATTGCTCGCCGCTTCCTAAGGCCCAAAGGAGGGTAGCAGCAAACTCGCATCAATTAAATAAACACTATTTTTTTTTTAAAAAAAAAAGAAAGAAATCCCCGGCATCCATTTGATTTTATTTCGATGCAAGGACGAAATTATCCCCTTGGGCTGCGCGATGGATGTCACGCAAGATTATGCATCCCAGTTATCGCGCCTGCCTTTGCAGATACCTGCCGGCCATCATTTCACCCCCAAGGAAATGTGGGGTTCCTGAGCGTTCCGCAGGCTTTCTACGAAACGCGGGCCCGTCTCCCGTTTGCATTCTCTCTCTCTTAGAACCAGGGGCGATTTCAGATATTTTGCGTGGACTTGCTCCCCCCAGCACCCTCCCTGCTCCACCAGGACCAGCACCACCCCAGTCCGGAGGCTTAGCCACAAGCCGAGTCGGGGCTGTCGAGAAACCTGCAAGAGGTCATCTGATCTCACAGGGGGAAAGTCCGGTTCACCCACCTTCCCAAGTCCCCTTCCAAGGTCACCGAAGAGGGAAGGAGGGATGGGGAGAGAGAGAATGTTGGAGGGGTGGAAATATATCATCCAAGTGCATCCTGAGAAACACTATTTACGGATCGTTCCGTTCCGTGCAGGCTCGTGAAGAAGATTCTCGACGGGGTCCCCCGCCTTGACCCACGTGGAAAACCAGAGACCGCGCAAAGAGGAGAAGCCGAGGAATGGCTCTCTCTCTCTTTTTTTGCACTGACCTGGGAACGAGCGCCGAGAGCGATTTATCTTCTCTCGATCTGCTGGAACGGTGCGCTCAGGAAAAGCTGCCGAGTCCACCCGCGGTTCTTGCCGGTGCCGCCGTCGGGGCCGCGCGCATCGCCGAAGCTGCTGCCAAGCCGAGATCGAGGGATCTGGGTGATCCGCATCCTCCAAGCGCCCAGCCCAAATCTCTCTGACCTCCCTGCTCCTCCTCCCTCCCTCCTCCCTCCTCCTCCTCCTCCTCCTCTTCCTCACCACCCTGCGAGAAAGAGAGAGCGGAGCGCTTCCGGGTTGGAAAGAGGGCAGAGACAGAGTGAAAGAGACGCAGGAGGGGAGGGGAGGGAGAAAAAGAGGACGGGCGGGTCTTTACGCAGCCACCCCGCGAATCGCAGGTGGGGTTTGGGGTGGGAAGAGGGGGAGGGCGAGGGGAGGGGAGGAGGCTTCTTCGGGAATCGAGTGGAGCTGCATGTGATGTCATGGAATCAACCCGGCCCGGGCCCGCCTGCCGCTGTCGCCTGAAGGATTGACAAAGACAGGCAGGAGTAGCCAGGAAAGCTCGCGGGGGCTTTGGGGAATAACAAATAAAAGAGCCAGGAGCAGGGGGAAGCGTGTGGGCCGTCAGAGGGGCTTGGCGTCGGAAGCTTTTGTCATTGACCAAAGTCGACCTGGATCTAAGGCGCACGGTGCGCTTTCTGGAGGGAGAGAGAGAGGGTCCTCGCCATCAAGCGCGCATTTAGGGAGCAGAGAGCTGACACGGAAACATCCCCCCGGAGACACCCCCGCAGCTTTAAAAGCACGGTTCCCTCACCCAAAGGATACTGGGAACTGTAGTTCACTCCCTAGCCAAACTCCAGTTCCCAGCACCCTGGAGGCAACTACCCCCGCTCGCAAGATTCTCTGGGCGGGGGGATATGCGGGGTGGGCGCATGAAATCACTGTTTCGTTTGTTTGTTTTATGACGTCTCTTGCTTTCTTCCCACCCAAATTAACGCCCAGATGCGGGGGGTTGCGGGGTGGGGGAGGGGGAGAGAGGCAAGCAAGGACCCCTCTCCTCCAGCGTGCGCGCGCCCCCGCGCCTGAATCCAGACATAACAGCGATGGGGAACGAGACAAAACACGCTCACGTCCACCAATCGCGCCCTGGAGAAGCTGGACTGAAATCGATTAGACTTAGCGTGGGGTGGGGTGGGGGTACACACGACCCTTGTGACACATTCCCTTGTGAGCAAATGCCATTGTTCCGTTTTATCACCCACCCGTACGCGCATTAAGGTGTTTCAGGATCGGGACCAGTTTGGCTTAAGTGGATTGTGGATCGGGGGCCTGGAAGGGGACAGCAGCACCCCTCGGGGAGACTGATGGGAGAGAACCCCCCCTGTCTTTTTTACACACACACACAAACACACACCGTGTCTTATCTCTAACTTAGCTTTAGCCTCTTACCTTCTTAATGCCTCCAGAGGCGGCGACGGGGAATCCCTGGCCGCAATTCGGGGTATTTTTCGCCAGCCGCAGCCCCTAAACCCACGTCAAGTCCTTCGCCATTGTCCGAGGCCAAACTATACACTCAGAACAGCAACAGCCACAACCACAACAATCCTCCCTCTAGCTCCTTAGAAGCTGCAGGGCCACTTTTAACCCCTGCTCCGCCGACAGAGATGTCCTGATTCCGTTGTTAGGACCTGGCCAAGCTCCCGTTTCCCTCCCTCCCTCTCTCTCCTCCTCGCCGGTCGTTTGAAAAGATGGTGAGCATAAAAAAAATTAAAAAGAGCCTTGGGTTCCCCTATTATTTTTACCTTGTCGGATCTATAAATGACACAGAGACATATACAAACCGCTATAGCTATTTAAATCTAACAGAATAGGAGCGGGGAGAAGGACTTGTCTTTCTCAGTCCCTGAAACCTTCCGGTGGCTGCAGACGTGTCCTTTCAACACAATGTTAAATGCATTTACTTGCAAGTAAGAATCAGGTAGCTTCACTTTTTCGCTAGAACTGACATGTTAGGGAAAGACAAGCTTTATTTCCCCGAAAGCTGAGGCTGTTAATATCTTTGAAGATTTTCCAAGTTTCTTTCTATCTATCTATCTATCTATCTATCTATCTATCTATCTATCTATCTATCATCTATCTATCTAATTATATAGGTAAGATACCTAGTGTATGTACGCGCGTGCACACACACGCGCGCGCACACGCACATATAATCTGCACAAAAGATATAATGATGCGCGAGACATGCGCTCTCTCGCACAGAGAGATCAATTTCTCTTCCACCATCTGTTCCATGGATTCCTTTGAATCAAGGCGGGCATGGAAGCGGGCAACAGAACGCCCGGTCAACTCCCTTCATTTCCACCTGGTTTAAGGGCTGGGAGTTCTTTCTGCGCCTATGTTTTCCTGCCTCACAAAAGAAGGGCGGGGGGGGGGGGAGAGAGAGAGATTGTCCATGACCATCGTCGATGAGAGAAAGAAGAACAAAAGATTTGGCGTGGGAAGTGCGGCTGCTGAGATGCGCGTAGGTGCCCTGAATTCGCGCGCGCGGGGGGGAAAGATCCACTTTTTCTTTGCCACGTGCGTGTAAAGCGCATTGGACACTGTAGGTATGCCGCCTTCCTTCTTTGCTCCCTGCTCAGCAATATTTCTCTTTCTTTCTTTCTTTCTTTCTTTCTTTCTTTCTTTCTTTCTTTCTTTCTTTCTTTCTTTCTTTCTTTCTTTCTTTCCTTCTCTCTCTCTTTCTCTCTCTCACAAACACGAGCACCGATCAATCATCTCCTTTCATTTGTGCAATCCTGCCCAAATCTCCGCAGATGTAAAGATACACACACACACACACACACACACACACACACACACACACAAACACACCTATGGAAAAGACCCACATAATAAATCCACAGCATCGACCGCCCACCCCACAAGTCAAATGATAACGATTTCCAATCGGCATGAGTTTGATTTTCCAACTGTATTCAGATTTGCTTGAGTTTACACCAGAAAACGGCGGTCGGGTTTAGGGAAGACTCACGAACCACAAGGCCCTGAGAGCCAGAGGTTGAAATTGACTAAGCAAAAAGAGGCAGCCAGGCTTATTTGTTTCTGTTTGTTTGTGGGAAAGGTAAACTCGTTCTTCGCAATGGCTTTGCCCTGGCCAATAGAATCAGTACTCAGTTTAATATTGTTTATTTCCCATCTTGGGCTATGGATTATATTTAGCATCAGT
>JAXCMG010000011.1:34834540-34857258 GCA_034642415.1 Podarcis siculus
TATTATTATTATTATTATTATTATTATTATTATTATTATTATTATTATTATTATTATTTTAATGGGTTTGAATACCGCCCTATATTTCGCCCTAACGGAAGAGGTGGGGTTTCTCTGCAGGGTTGAAAGAGCTTTTATTCTCTGCTTCCCGCACAGACCTCCGCTGAAATCTTAAATCAGGGGGTGTAAAATGAGCACATTTATACCTAGCAAATATCTTCTCCCCGCGCCGTCCCCTCTTCCCCGCCCGCCCGCCCCCCTCTTTTCTGTTGACGTGGGGAGTTTCCTATCTGCACTTCTTAAGTGACTCTCCCTTTCTAAGGTGAAAGGTAACGCGATCTGACGTCCACGTCTATCTTTAGCAAACAAATTCAATTAAGGTAATAAATTAAAGATCGTTTTGGGGGGGGGCGGGAGGGAAGGCGGCGGCGGCGGCGGCCTGAGCGTGTCTGCCTGGAACAAAACAAAAAAATGCCACTCACGGATCATCATAAACTTTAAAAATAATAATAATGCCAATATCAGAAACAAATCAGTGGTTGGGTAAGGCAGAGGGGGTGGTCTTGAAACTGAATGGAATTGGAAATGTAAGCAAAAAAAGGCGGATTTGCAGGGAAAGAAGGAAAGAGAATTTGGGGGAATGGGAGGGCGCCAGAGAAATGGGGGGGGGGGCATAAACACAGAGAACCTGAGATTGGGTTAGCACAGTGCCATGAAGAAAATGGCGGGGGTGGCGGCTGGAGAATGAAATTAATGGTATATATGGGAAATAGATAAGCAAGGAAGAAAGGAGGAAAGCGATCGGTTGATGTCTTGGGTGATAAGGCGAAAGTCTCCCTCCCCAGTGGCGCTGTCTACTATCTGTCTCGGCAAACCCACCCGCTCTGGAAATTGACACGCGTAATTTCGCTCATTGTGACATCCTCGAGTACTTCCCCCAGTTTGGGAAAGGGCTTGGGGAGAGACACACATTCGGCTGATGGTGTCTCCATCCATCCATCCCCCGTCCTTCCCACCCACCCAAAAATAAATGGGGGTTCTTCCTCAGCCTCCGAACCGAGCCCACCGAGCTCGGCTTCTCCCTTAGTATTAACAGAAAGCAGCCACGTGGCTTTCCTTCTCCGTTCACACACACAGAAAGAGAGCCCTCCGAAAGCTTTGGCAGGCGATTCAAAGGTTACTGACGCGGCTTGAGACGAAAGAGGACCAATTTAAGTCCCTCTCGCCAGTTAGATGGATGGCTGGAGCGTAGATGTTTGATTGTGGTAGACCATTGGCTTAGAAATCATAGAATAGGATTCGTGTTTTCTGAGGATGAGGGTGACCTCTTTTTCACAGCAACGCACACGTGTGTATGTGCGGGGGCGAGCGAGAGAGAGCGCGCGTGGGATTCCAGCGTAAAAGCCACGATCCTGGCGCCACCGTTAACTAGAGCACTGAGACTGGGACTTTGTGTGAGGCCCTGCATGTTTACTCGGCGGTAAGTCCCACCGAGTTCAGTACCACGGGCTCCTGAGAAAGTGTGCCGGCACGGGAGGGCGAGAGCCTTAGGCCTGGATTGGAGAGACTCTCGGAAATCCGTGTAACTCTCACGTGTAGCATGTTCGTGGGAAGGGGATTAGGGGCCTGATCCCCAGCGTATTGCTTAAAGGTAGGCCTACACAGACACACACAGGCCCACCACTGAGTTTTTCACGGCGTCCCGGGTTGTTCCAGAACCACGTATCCTTCTCTCCACTCGCTTTGCGAAATGTGGTCGTGTGCATTCGCCTTCTCGCCACCCAATAAGCTCAGCCACCATCGCCTGAACGAGGCCCTCTTCCTTTCCTACGGTGCCGGACCACCCGTTACGGCAACCGTTCCATAAGAGTTTCCAGGGGTCCCTTCACTTTGTAAAAGGGCCGCCGCCAACTGAGTGCAACGTTTTCTCCCAAACCGGCGCACGCACGTGTTATGCTCAAGCACAAACCGAGATGAAATCCTATCGTTAATTTTCTCTCCCTGCTTATTTAACGCCATAGTTTGTGTGATGGCTTTGAGCCATGCTAAAGATCCGGAGCAGCTTAACCACAGTCCACACACACACACACACACAAACACACACACACACACACTGCTATCACAAGCACTGTGATGGAGGGGGAACGAGGACCAGTTCTCGATTCCATTGGAACTGAATTACTCCCATTCATTTCAACCGGACTCGCGCAACAAATCTACCCCACTGGATCGCAGGCTCTTAATTGTTTTAAATTCTGCCACGATCCCCTCCCCCCTTATCACTATTCTCCCGCTACCTCTCTTCCCACCATCGATTCCTTGCTTTTATGTCTGTACCTTTAGAAATTATTTTCGTTAGACCTAGAATTAAAACATGTCTGCTATTGAAGAAATGGGGGATTTTATTTTTTTAAAAAAGTGTGTGCTTGTGTGTTTAAATCAATGCCTTTGGAATAAATGAAGGTAGCTATACATTTCCTACAAACAGAAACGCACACTTGAAAATCCCCTCTCTTGAAAAAAAAAAATGTCTCGTGTTATTTAAAATTTCGGTTCCCAATACACGTGTAAATAAGTGCACGTTTGTATCGAGGGAGGGTGGCGAATAAGTGGGTGGGGGCGGCGGTGTTAATTAAATCTTACTGTTGGGCTCAAGTAACGTCGAAGTGATTTTTCATTCTGAGCCTGCCATCATCTCGCCTCTCGCCCTGCGTGTCTCTGTGTGTGTGAGAGAGAGAGAGAGCGTGCGCGCGTGTGCGGGCGCGTGTGTTTTATGACGTTTCCTTGCCTCTGACTTTATTTTAAAATATTAGGCGAGGTGAAGAATTATAAATGATTTCGTCCTTATCTTTGCCGCTCACATATCCAGGATCAGAGGAGCTGATTAAGAAAGGAGTCAGAGGCAACGCTGGATTCATAATGATTCAGAATAATGAATTCTTATCTCTGGTTTCCAGATTATCAACCTTTCAGCTTCCAATGTTTTGTTACTTGGGATAATTTATTGCATCTAATACATCACAATGGATCTGATGGCAGAAAGCGATGGGGAACGTTGTGAAAAAGAAGGAGCCCTCTTTCTCTCTCTCCTCCACCCCCCACTCTCCCCCCTTTTTTGGGGACAGCAAAAACTGCTTCCTTTTTTTTAAAAAAAGCAAATTTTAATTGGGGAAAATATAAAATAGATCTGATATACCCCAAACCGAGATGTTCACTGCTTCTTTAATTAATGTGTCAATTTCAGCACGAAATTAGCAAAATCGACTCGCTTATGTTCTCAGAACGGAGAAGGGTTTAAATTTTTCATTATTTACTTTACGGAAGGGGGGTTTGAAGGGGCGCACACATACACACACGTATCACAAAGCCAAGTTAAGATAAGATGAAATTTGCATCTGTTAAAAAAATAATAATAAATGTATAGGGGTTTTTCCCCCTCCTTTTACTAGTCCCTCACAAATACACACCTCCCGCGCACATATATGAAGCAAAAAAAATCGATTGGATATATATATATATATATATATATGAAAGCACAGAGCCAAGCTGAGATAAGGTGGAATTTGCATCCTTTTTATATATAAAAAATGTGAATGTCTATATACTATTTTCTTTCCTTATTCAACCCCTCCCGCCCTCATATACCCCCCCTCCCCAAACACAAGTACACGTGCAGAAAACCAACAGGGGGAAAAAATCGATTCGCCATTTGGACGACCGATTTCATTGTTGTTTATAAATCAGGACCCCTGCCCTCCCCTCTTCTTTCTCTCTCTCCTCTCCCCCCCCCCTCCAAATTCGTTGAAGCAAATCTTTTGGCTGCTTTGTATGCAAATGAACGCGGGGACGTGTTTGTTTCTCGTTTGCCAAGACTTAAAGAGGTATTCCCCTGAAATTATTATATGCGTGCAAATCGGGAAAGTAGGGTGGGATGGGGAGAGCGTTGGAATCTGTTGACACTTAGCGACACGTTCAGAGGACCTCCAGCTCACCCCCCCAAAAAAAATAATAATATGAAAAGCCGCTTTGGTCAAGCCGGATCCTACCCCTGTTTAATCAGGAATAAGTCCCGAGGAGGCTTACTCTCTAGTAGGCGTGTTTAGCTAAGGGCTGCAGTTCCATTTGCTGGAGACCTCGTTGGTTTCAGTGAGACCTACTCCCGAGGAAGGATCGGGGCCAAACATCTCTGAAACGGAATCACCAATCGGCGGAACCTTTATTTTCCTAACACCCACCCGCGATCGCGACGTCCCTATCTTTAGCCCACCTCCGATAAGCTGATGCCTTATTTATTTCCTCTGTGCCGTTGGTTAACCGTGCAGCAGGAATTCCCTTTTTTAAAAAGGCATCTTTGTCGTTTGCAATTCGGTGGCGGGGAGTGGGCGAAGGGAAATTTCCCGGCTCGGTTCCAAAATTGGTGGGTAGGGTTTTTTTTTTTTTTTTTTGGAAGGGAGGGGCGGCGGGCTCGTTGCCCTTTCCGATTCCCCCTCCTGAGTTGCCCTTGACGCCTCCGGATCAAGGCTGGTTCTAAATTGGCCGGTGCGCGTTTGAAACGCGCCCAAGCTCATGCCAGCCTCGCAAGAGGTGCCTCGGTGGGGCCCTGTGTGTTTTGCTTCCCCCGTCTCGGCAGAGGAAAGGTGTCAGGCTCCCTAACGCGCGGCGTCCCTTTGCCAGCAACCTTCTAAAAAGCATCCAATCGGATTCATTATGGGCTTGATTGCTGGAGGCTTCCCAGCCCTCTCTTCAACCCACGCGCGCCTTGTCTCTCCAAGCAGGCGCGCGTGCGAGCATCAAAGAAAGAAAAAAGAGAGAGAGCTTCCTCGAAGGAAGAGGGGCTGGCTGGGGGGAGACACACAGGCAAGGAGGATAATAATCTCATGCTCCTTTTTCAAAGCGGTAGATTGAGCTGATCCTCTCTTCCCCCACCCACGAGGGATCTAGGTGATCGTTTCTGTTTGCTTCCTTGTTTTGTTGTTTAGTCGTGTCCGACTCTGCGTGACCCCATGGACCAGAGCACGCCAGGCACTCCTGTCTTCCACTGCCTCCCGCAGTTTGGTCAAACTCATGCTGGTAGCTTCGAGAACACTGTCCAACCATCTCATCCTCTGTCGTCCCCTTCTCCTTGTGCCCTCAATCTTTCCCAACACCAGGGTCTTTTGCAGGGAGTCTTCTCTTCTCATGAGGTGGCCAAAGTCTTGGAGCCTCAGCTTCAGGATCTGTCCTTCTAGTGAGCACTCAGGGCTGATTTCCTTCAGAATGGATAGGTTTGGTCTTCTTGCAGTCCATGGGACTCTCAAGAGTCTCCTCCAGCACCATAATTCAAAAGCATCAATTCTTTGGTGATCCGCAGAGTTCAGTGGAAGCTGCTCCCAAGTAAGTGAGCGAGGAGTGTTTGGTCCCTGAAGGTTTTCTAGGAAGTATGTTCTGTGACATTCCTCCCCAAGGAATTTCAAGTTAAAACCATGGATTCAAGCTAAGGTATCTTAGATTTTACTTAGGAACATACCCATAGACTGTGTCTACACACACACACAATCCCAAGGGAAGCCATTACAGTATTTGCAAAAGTATTTCAAGTACTGACACATATTGGCCTCATCCACAATCTAGTGAATTCCGGATGGTTGAAATCATGTGGACTAGCACCCTGCTTCAAACTATTAGGCAGTAAATCCAATTGATTTCCGTGGAATTCATTACCAAGTAAATGTGCTTCTGGTCAGGGCCTAGGGCAGCTTAAATCCAGGCACCCTAGTGTCATTGAGCACATTTGGTTTATCTCTCTATTGGCTTAACCTCTCCCACTGAAATCAGCAGGGCTTAGCATTGACTGCAAGCCTTGGGACATTTTCAGCCAGCATAGCTGAGTCAACATGCATAGGATTGTGTTGTCTGACTGTTCTTCTTTGGCGACCACTCCTAGCCGAGTAAGATTGTCTTCCATAAACACGGTTTTAACAATAAGTCCATAAGTGACTGTGGAGGCCAATTCTGGACCCACACGTCCTGACTGTATGATGTCCTTATAGCCACACCTTGTGTGTATGTGAATGTAGGGAAGTATACATCTGTGTGTGACTCTTCCGGATCAAGCCAAAGTCCATGAGGTCAACAGCACTCTCCACATTCACATTTCCTAGCAACTAATTTTGTTTATGTTTTTATATGTGTTGGAAGCCTTCCAGAGTGGCTGGGGCAACCCAGACAGGTGGGCAGGGTATAAATAATAAAAAATATTATTATTATTAATTATTGTTAAAGGTATGTTTTCTCTGGTCCCAGAGGTAACCTATAGCTATCATGTCTGGTATTGATAGTCTCTTCCCCCCTGACTCTGTAGATCCCCCTTTTAAAGTCATCCACAATGGTGACCCTCATCACATCTTGGAGCAGAGAGTTCCATAGTTTAACTTCGCGCTATGTGAAGCTATTACCATACTTCCTCCTGTCTGCCCTGAGCCTTCTAAGCATCCAGCTTCATTGGGAGAAGCCAGGTTCCTTTCTCTTCACTATATATAATTTTGTAAAAGCTGTGCTGTCTCCTAAAGGAAAAGGGACCCCTGACCATTAGGTCCAGTCGCGGATGACTCTGGGGTTGCGGTGCTCATCTCGCCTTACTGGCCGAGGGAGCCGGCATTTGTCCGCAGACCGTTTTTCCAGGTCATGTGGCCAGCATGACTAAGCCGCTTCTGGCGAACCAGAGCAGCACACGGAAACGCCATTTACCTTCCCGCCCGAGTGGTACCTATTTATCTACTTGCACTTTGACGTGCTTTCGAACTGCTAGGTTGGCAGGAGCAGGGACCGAACAACGGGCGCTCATCCCGTCACGGGGATTCGAACCGCCGACCTTCTGATCGGCAAGCCCTAGGCTCTGTGGTTTAACCCACAGCGCCACCCACATCCCTCGTGCTATCTACTACCTCTAAACAAACAAGAACCAGAATAGTCTGCAGCCTTTTCCTTACTACGTTCCCTATTTGTTTCTGCCCCCTTTCCAGCTCCATACTGTGTTCCCATACAGTGCGTTAGCAGAGCCCTATAACTGGATCAGACCAAAGGCCCACCAAGTCCAGCACCTACATCTCACTGTAGTCAGCCATAGGGCAATGGGAAGCTCAGAAATGGCACCTGAGAGCAACAGCAATCTCTCTCCACTAGTATTTCCCAGAGGCCTAATGCTTCTGTGACAGAGAAGATAGGACACATCCACAGGCTTGTAACCACAGACAGCCTTGTCACAGAATTGTAGAGTTGGAAGGGACCCTCTGCAACACAGGAATATGCAGCTGCCCCATTGTGAGGATCGAACTCGCAACCTTGCCATTATCAGCCCCATGCTCTAACCCAGGGGTCAGCAAACATTTTCAGCAGGGGGCCGGTCCACTGTCCCTCAGACCTTGTGGGGGGCCGGACTATATTTTGGAGAAAAAAAGAACAAATTCCTATGCCCCACAAATAACCCAGAGATGCATTTTCAATAAAAGCACACATTCTACTCAGGTACAAACACACTGATTCCTGGACCATCCGCAGGCCGGATTTAGAAGGCCTTTGGGCCGGATCCGGCCCCCGGGCCTTAGTCTGCCTACCCATGCTCTAACCAACTGAGCTATGCAGGCTGGCATGGCCTCCATGAATTTGCCTACTTGTCTTTTAAAGACATCCTTAGCTGGTGGTCCTCATTACCTCTTCTGGGAGCAAATCCCCTTAGTTTACCTAGAGGAAGCTCTAGTAAAACAACAACTGATCTCTATCCATTTTCTCCCACTCAGGAGTGCAGCGTGCATGGCCATGGCACCGAAATTTGTGGGAGCCCAGCCCCTTCTTGGGGAATTTTGTGGGTGCTCAGGTGCCCAGGGCCCCGGCAACTAGGCTCCCACTCTTGCCTAACTGTTTGCACCTCAACCACGTCTCCCCCTAAATCTCCCCTAAAATCAAAAGCCTCGGGACCATTTCTCACAGGGGAGATGTTCCAGATCCTTTACGGTTTGGGTTGCCCTTTGCATCGATTATTTAATGACTGCGCCATGCACAGTACTGCAAATACGGATGGGTATGGTATTCTCAAGATACCTGTGCGCGTTGCATCCTCTGCGGTACATACCAGGTGCAATATAACTAGATGGAATTTAGATAATCTTTAATCAAAACCCATAAAGGCAATATCCCCCCACCGTGACTCGCAGAGGACCTATCCTCCTGGACGTTTTCCCGCGCTTGGATGCATGTTTCATTTTCTCGCATTATCTCCGCTCTTAAACTCGCCTCCTCGGTTGCGCTGCCAAGCGCCATTTGCATAATATTTGCAGTTGTAATTAGCTGATGAGCATCTCCCGGTCTTTCTCCCCTCCCCTCCTCTCCCTCTTCCCCCCGCCCTTTGTTTTGCCTGCAGTTTGGGTCTTCAGAGGCTGGCAAGCCTTTTTTCCCCCTCCTCTTCCAATATTATGACTGTCCCCGATAGGATATTGAATATCTCACATCTGCCGTTCATTAAAAAAAAGGGAAGAAAGAAAACACCACCACCATCTTACCAGAAAATTTCAAAAAGGGAGGGGGGAAGGAGAGCGTGAATAGGAGAGACCTTCCCCACAGACAAAATGGGAGGAAGACTTTGGGCGAGGCCCAACACTGGAC
Source organism: Podarcis siculus (assembly GCA_034642415.1). NCBI lineage: Eukaryota > Metazoa > Chordata > Lepidosauria > Squamata > Lacertidae > Podarcis > Podarcis siculus. The sequence continues at coordinate 34,843,178 of JAXCMG010000011.1, forward strand.
ACACTCAGAATGGGCCCATTGAAATCAATGGGCAATTTAACACTCTTAGCATGGCTAAGGTTGATCGTCACCCGCTATCAGGCGCCATCCGATCACTGAACGAGAAAAATAAAACCTCACTATGTCGGCAAGTTTCCTTTGATGTGCATCCACAGAGCTGTGAAGTTTTGCCTTAGTGGGACATTTCCAGGTAAGGCGGAGACCCTAAACGCTCCCGGGACTGGAAAGAAAATACTAGGGCTAGGGGTTGGTTCACACGTGACGGCGTCATTCTCGGGTGTTGACTTGCACGTGTGAATGGTCCCGCGACGCCTTTTCCGCTTGGGATGGCCATCAAGGGGCTGTTCCAGTAGTCCGAAGGATGCCCGTTTTCGGCTCTCGAACCTGTGCCCTTTCAGACGTTGTTGAACTACAGCTACCATCACCCCTGCCCATTGGTCGTGCTGACTGGGGTTGAGGGAGGTGGCAGTCGAACAGCGTCTAGAGGGACACAGGTTTCCAGACGCGACCATTCCATTCTCTTCACACGTGACGTTTCCCCTCCAAGGACGTGCACGCTCCAGACCCCGTTTTACCCGGAGGTTGAACCCCCCCCCCCCGGAATACTCAGGACTCTTCCAGTGCCATTGTATGCTGTTGTAGGGGAAATGTCGCGCGTGAAAGGCAGATTAAATTCAAGGCATTTTACTATCCAGACGCCCCCGCAACCAGGGCAATCCCCACTAGCGTGCCAGCCCAAAACTCATTTATCGAAAGTTAAGTCAGTGCATTGGAGCTCTGCAGGAGAACTTACTGCCTTTCATGTGGGCACCTCAGTGATTCCTCATATTGAACCCTTTCACCCCGAAGGACTTGCATTTAAATTAAGCCTGTTTAATTCTATTGAAACCCATGGGTCGAACTGAGTAGGCTCAAAACGCAACTTCCGATGAACCGATCTGCACTTCCTGACACCATCCGCTCCTGCCCTCGCCACCAAGGGTCTAATTCGGAACCTATCCGGACCAATGTTCTTTTACTCCGCATTAATGAATCTGGAGTTCCGGGCCCCATCCGATTTCGGTCTTGGCCATAGCTACGGTGGAATCGAATCCGCTTAGCCCTAGACCGGGGGGGGGGGGAGGTTGGAAATCTACCCCGTACAAAAAAAGAAAGAAAAAAGAAACAAGAACCATCACTCAGAGGAGTAATATCCAGAATTAAGTGGATTCCTAAATACTCCTAAATAATCCCGATCCTAAATCTCCTGCCTTGGATCAATGGATTGCATTTAAAAAAAAACAAGGACTATAAGCCAGTTAACATGAAATTCTTGGGATCAAGCCGAAGTCTCCTTTTTTTTCCTAAGGGAAAAGAAACAACAAAAATGTGATTGTAAGCCGCTTGGTGACCGAGACCTGTTTTTTAACCCCATTATAGAAGTCTGGACAAGGCTAAACCCACTGAGAGATCTAACAGCGGCAATAATCGCCAACTGTGCTGTGAATTTGACTGGTGTAGAGATCGCAACCATACTGAGTATTGACTTAAACTCAACCGGCTTGGCTCTAGTCTAGTAGGACCAAGTCACCAACCTTCTAAGGTGACTGGAATAAACAGGCCTGAAAGCAGCCTCAAGAGGAATGAATTTGCACTCATTAACTGAGTTGGGGCTGGTGTGGAAGAAAATGCAATTGCTTTAGAGCAGGCATGGGGAACTTTTGGCCCCCCCCAGGTGTTGCTGAACTACAACTCCCGCCAGCACCAGCCAATGGCCTGGGAGGATGGGAATTGTAGTTCGTCAACATCTGCAGGGCGAAAGGTTCTCCCGTGACTGCCTGGCTTAGAGGACTGGAGAGATCTTTTTTTTTTTTTTGCATGCGTCACACACCGTTTACTCTCGAGTAGTCACATTAAGAGGCAGAAGGGGCGGAACCAGACTAAGGAGACCGTGCTGTGGAGAACCGTCGCTCTTACTTACTTACTTATTTATTAAATATATACCGCTTTATCATTAAAAAATATCAAAGCAGTTCACAACTTTTCCCTTCGGATTTTATTCTCTTCCAAAGCACTCTAAAGGAAAACTTTGCACCGGATACTTCTTTTAAAAAGTAATTTTAGAAGTCTGACGACGAGCGCCCACGCGTATTTAAGATGAACCGCCTCTCGATCCGAATAAATACGCTTGGACTCGATCCAGTCACAGAGGGACACTTAACGATGCAATCCTACTCATGTCTTCTCAGAAGTAAATCCCATTGAATTCAGTGGGATTTGCAGCCTTGCGATGACGTTTTATATGTTTTACTCAGAAGTAAGCCCTTTGCGCTCAATAGGGCTTACTCGCGAGTAAGTGGGTACAGAACCCTTAAGTTCTGTTGCGTTTAACCGCAGAGATTTAAGTCCCTGGACTCATCAGGACTGGAGATAGTTTCACTTTCGCTGGATGGGGCCCAATACTGAGTGAAAGTAAAAAGTCCCGTTTTAAGTAACTCAGCCTATTATTGGGTGGCGATCCAATCAGGGCAAGGAAACCTTTGTCACTGATTGCAGAAAATATATCTGTTTATTGCATTGTTGAATGGAAATTAGTCATTTGAAAACTCACTTAGAACCTAGTTTATATCTTATGATCAGTGATACATATATATGTATGCACCGAACATTCATCTTAAAGACACTGGACAAAATATCCAGACTGAAGGAAGGACTTTGACTGCCCCATTGATTTCATTGGGACGATTTAAGGCTGCAGTCCTCACTAACCTTTTTTTTTAAAAAAAATAGATTTCACTGAAATCAATTAAGTTGCCTGTTTGAGAATAAACACTCCATTGAAATAACGAAATCACACACATTTTTTCCTTTCAGTAATCTTTCACATTGCTATCTGTGGTTGAAATCTTATGTTTTTACTTGGGAGTAAGGTCGTTTGAAAGGATGGGGCCTGCTTCTGTTAAAAGGGATCAGGTGGTTAAAAGGGCCCAGTTTTGGTCAGACTGGGGCCTTCATCAGAATGGCTTCTGCAAAGATAATTCTAATTTGACTAACCTTTTAGAGTTCTTTTGCGGGGTGAGCATCAATAAGCATTCTGATATCTGAGATATACGGCTTGCTTGGACTTTCAGAAAGCTGTTGTCAAAGTCCCTAAGTAAAGGCTTTTGAATAAACTTAGTATTAATGGGGCAAAAGCTCAAGTCCTCATGAACTGGTAACAGGAAGCAGTGAAAAAGAATAAATGAACAGTTCTCACCTCGGAAGGATATAAGAAGTGGGGTGCCCCAAGGATTTGTGCGTGGACCCAGGCATTTCAACTTGTTCAAGGTTATGTATTTTGAACTTTATAGTTCCCATGAGCCCCGGGCAGCTGTGGGAGTTGTAGTTTGAAATAGCTGGAGGGCACCAGGTTGGGGAATGCAGACCTCAAATTAGAGGCAAACCATGTTTAGAGCATAGCTGTCAACTTTTCCCTTTTCTTGCGAGGAATCCTATTCGGAATAAGGGAATTTCCCTTTAAAAAGAGGGAAATGTCGACAGCTATGGTTTACAGACCACACAAAATTATTCATGGTAAGAATACGAAAATGTGAGTGTGATTGTGCTCCAAAGGGGTCTCTCCAGACTGGGAAGATGAGCATAGAATGGTACAGCATGAGACTCCAAGTTGTGGGTTCAACTTTTGCCACATTGGGCAAAAGATTCCTGCATTGCAGGGGGTTGGACTAGATGATCCCCGTGGTTCATCTACCAACCCTGTGGTTGGAACCCCCGTGGTTCCAACTCTGCAGTTCTATGATTCCGTGAAATGACAGCTGTGGTTCAACACAAGGATTTGTGTAAAGTGGGTGGGGGGTTTGAGAACTGCGGTGCTCCAGAAATTGGGAATTGGGAGTTCAACAACATCTGGTGGGATTCAGGTTCCTCAAACCCTGCTGTGCAGTGAAGCACTTCTTCTTTGGCGATCACTCGTAGCTGAGTAAGATTGTCTTCCATAAACACGGTTTTAACAATGAGTCCGTAACTTATGACTGTGGAGGCCAATTCTGGATCCACGCGTCCTTCCACAGTGGGCACATTGGTTTCCAGGCGGGAGTTGATCACAGTGTGGATTTGCCAAGCATGCCTTCGTCTTAGCACGTTTCTCCCTTACGTCCTGAGTTCGTGTGTCTTCAAAGCCCATGACACCTTTGGTAAAGGCTGTTCTCCAACTGGAGCACACTAGGGCAAGAAACCCTAACCACGTGTATGTACAGAACTAGCAGGGACTGACCAGGAAGGAGAACTTCGGGCTGCTGAGATATAGCACAATGAAAAAGGTCGACCCTGTGTGTGGCAGCTGTGAAAAGGAAGGGAAAGGGAAAGGATGGATAGCACAATTGCACACATCACAACGCCCTTACGCAAATCTATATGTTGCATCGCAGCTAATAAAGAGCGAACACTTGTGTGGACTGCTCGTCATCGATCCACTACTAACCCGCTATAACTCTGCGCCAAGGACATAATGCAGAACAGACCCGCAAAGGAACCCTTCAGCAGTCGGAGGGGTCCTCATTCTAGTGCCATTAAACTCCAACTTTTACACCCTGCACTTTTTTCACCCGTGTGTGCGTAATCTACCTCTCTCTGAGGACCGCCAAGCGACAGACAAAGTGGACTCCAGTCTTTGAGGTGCCACGAAAGACAGCCTCTCTGTCTTGTGGGCTTTTTAAACAAAAAACAAAACTGCAAACTGACTAACGCCTCTGCAAATGGACGCACCACCCACACGCATAGGCGAAAGCGGGCGAGAGAGATTAAAGTTGGAGTAAATGGGAAAGGCGAGAGCGCGCGAGGGAGATCCTTTTCCATTCTTCCTCGCTCTGCCTCCTCGGTGTCTGGACATTTGGTGCTGGGCGGGGAGGCGGAGGCGCGCGCAAAGAATCGGGGCTGTTATTAGCCGGCAGGGTTATTAAAGTCCTTAATGAATGAGTGTTTGTGAGATCCGAGGTGGGGGAGAGAGAGAAGGAAAGAGGAGGAGGAGGCGGGGAAAAGGCCGAGGGGACTCGACTTTCATGCCAATCTCCTGGAACAAATAGCGAACATTTAACGTTTACACCCTGCCTGGCGACTCGCTGGCGCTCGGCGGACTCCTGATCCGTCCCCGAGACGTCCAGGGAGCTTTCGGAGAGGACTAGAGTTTCCAGCTATCAGGTTCTCGCGATCTGCTCCCCTCCGCCCTTCGCGCAGAGGGCTTGGGTTTCAGGGCTGCGCTGGCCCGGGGTCTGCAGCAGCGCCAAGGCGCGCTTCCCCGCGAAGCGCTGTCAAGGAGGCCGATGGTGGTGGCGCAGGGGGGGCCCCGAGGTCAAGGCGGGCTGGGCAGCCGGAGCCGCCGCGGAGGCCGGAGCAGAGGCTTCTGGGAAGACACAGGGAAAGAAGAGGGGCTTGGAACAGGAAGGGTGGGAAGGGGAGAGGCAGGGCGGCCTAGTGGTTTCAGCTCACAGGGGAGGGAAAGATTGGGGTGGGCGTTTTACGCACGGGCTGCATTTCCAGCAACCTGCGCCGTTTGCCAAGGGGCGAGCCTTGTCGCGCGTGCCAGATTCTCCCCCCGTTTCTTTCTGAGAAAGGCAGAACGACCCATCTCGCGTTACAGACAGCCCCCATCCTCAACACGGGACATAGAAAGCTGCCTTGTACGGAAGACAGTCCATCTGGTTCTCCAGAATTTCAGGCGGGGAATCTCTCCCAGCCCTTCTGCATGCAGGACAGATGCTCCGCCGCAGAGCTGCATCCTTTCCCCCAGACCGACAAGGCTTGGTCTAAGCTGGTCGTTTGAGCGCACATTGAACCCTCTTTACCTAACCGCTTCTGATGTTTTTAACAACTCTTTTTTCTTTGATGGTGTATTGCTGTAGGGGGCTGTTGTTTAACAGGAAATATATATATATATTCTGCCCTAAAAGGGGTAGGGTTAGAACTATTTTCTTAAGGTACATAAATGAGTTTTAGCCTTCTTTTAACTTCCTTTAAAACTCACTTAAGAACCTGGGTGAGAAAATGTGTATATTAAACATTCATTTTATTGAAGGAGAAGAGGATTCTGAGCACATAAGTAAACCAAGAGGTCCAGCAATGAGAGGGGTGGGCAAGTTCTTTATGGGGGCCCTTGCCCCTTCTTTTCCCTCTGGTGCTATCTATGAATGAGCGGCCCTCTCTGTCAGAAATAATGGAAACTGTATGATCATGTACTTGTACTTCAAAGCTGAGATGTCTCTGTTTCACACATGCAAACCATCACTTGGAAGTTGCAGCCATCAGGTGATACCTGTTGCCTCTTTTAGTGGGGCGAGTCTTATAAGACCTGTTTTTTATTTGTAGAGATGGGGGGTAGTTTTTCGTTGGTTGGTTTGTGGTAATTGGTTTTAGTGTTTATATTGGGTTTGTAAGCTGCCTTGAGACTCTTGAGAGTCCCATGGACTGTAAGAAGATCGAACCTCTCCATTCTTAAGGAAGTCAGCCCTGAATGCTCACTGGAAGGACAGATCCTGAAGCTGAGGCTCCAATACTTTGGCCACCTCATGAGAAGAGAAGACTCCCTGGAAAAGACCCTGATGTTGGGAAAGATGGAGGGCACAAGGAGAAGGGGACGACAGAGGACAAGATGATTGCACAGTGTTCTTGAAGCTGCCAGCATGAGTTTGACCAAACTGCGGGAGGCAGTGGAAGACAGGAGTGCCTGGCGTGCTCTGGTCCAGGGGGTCACGAAGAGTCGGACACGACTAAATGACTAAACAACAACAAGCTGCTTTGGGTCATTTTGTAAGAAAAGGGACTAAATAATAATAATAAATAATGCAAACCAGCACGTAAGGCCCTTAATTTAAAATGTGGTATCACCAATCCTTAGAAGAGAGACCAGTCACCAGTTATAGTTATGATTATAGTTATACATTTATTAAATAATCACATTTCTATTCTGTCCTTTGTTGGGGGATTATGGGGCGGTTTACAATATAAAAGCACAAAAATATATGACATAATAACCAATAAAAGGCAGCACATATACCCCAGTTTAAAAGCCCACGGATAGTTTAATCAGTCAAAGGCCTGGGAGATGAACACTGGTTTTGCCTAGTGCTTAAATATATACAATGGTACCTCGGGTTAAGTACTTAATTCGTTCCGGAAGTCCGTTCTTAACCTGAAACTGTTCTTAACCTGAAGCACCACTTTAGCTAATGGGGCCTCCTGCTGCTGCCATGCCGCTGGAGCACGATTTCTGTTCTCATCCTGAAGCAAAGTTCTTAACCCGAGGTACTATTTCTGGGTTAGCGGAGTCTGTAACCTGAAGCGTATGTAACCTGAAGCGTATGTAACCCGAGGTACCACTGTATACCGAAGGTGCCAGACAAGCCTCCCTGGGGAGAGCATTGCACAGGTGGGGAGCCACTACAGAAAAGGCCCGTTCTTGTGTTGTCAACCTCAAGACTTCTTGTGGAAGGGCCTCAGATAATTATTGCAGGATGTAGGGCAGTTTATATGGGGAGAGGTGGTCCTTTAGGTACTGGAGTCCTGAGCCTTTTAGGGCTTTATAGATCAAAACCAGCACTTTGAATTGGGCCCGGAAACTAATTGGCAGCCAGTACAATCGGGCCAGGATAGGTGTAATATGCTCAAACCGTCTTGCCACAATGAGCAGCCTGACTGCTGAATTCTGCACCAGCTGAAGTTTGGGAACCATCTTCAGAAGAAGCTCCTTGTGTAACGTGTTGCAGTAATCTAACCTAGAGATTACCAGATCCTAGAAAACAGAAGTTAGGCTATCCCTGTCCAGATAGGGGTGCAGCTGGGCCACCAGCCAAAGCTGATGGAAGGCACTCTGGGCCACTGAGGCCACCTGAGCCTCAAGTGACAGCAAAGGATCTGGAAGTAACCTAACTCCAAGCTGTGTAAATGCTCCTGCAGTGGTTCTCAACCTGTGGGTCCCCAGATGTTGTTGGACTGCAACTCCCATCACCCCTGAGCTCTGGCCTTGCTAGCTAGGGATGATGGGAGTTGTAGTCCAACAACATCTGGGGACCCACAGGTTGAGAACTGCTGCTAGAGGGTGTGCAACCTCATCAAGAGCAAGCTACCTCCCATCCATCTGGTCTAGGGAATCACCCACTAACAGGGCCCCAGTCTTGTGAGCCATGAAACCTCCATGCTCAAGGGGAGTATACGCGGGTGGCGCTGTGGTCTAAACCACTGAGCCTCTTGGGCTTGCCGATTGGAAGGTTGGCGGTTCGAATTCCCGCAACGGAGTGAGCTCTCATTGCTCTGTCCCAGCTCCTGCCAACCTAGCAGTTGGAAAGCACGCCAGTACAAGTAGATAAATAGGTATCGCTCCAGCGGGAAGGTAAACGGCGTTTCTGTGCACTTTGGTTTCCATCATGGTGCCCCATTGCGCCAGAAGCGGTCTAGTCATGCTGGCCACATGATCCGGAAAGCTGTCTGTGGACAAACGCCGGCTCCCTCGGCCTGAAAGCAAGATGAGCCGCAACCCCATAATTGCCTTTGACTGGACTTAACCGTCCAGGGGTCCTTTACCGTTTTACCTATACCTTTGAATTTCAGTTGCTGTTGAGGTGAAGGGGACAAGCAATGGCAGGAAGGCTGATTGCACTCTTGATAAGAGAATGTAGAGCTAGTTAAACCAAGGATGGGGAACAATTTTGTCCCCAGGGGTAGCACACAGTGGCAGAATTCTGAGAACTAACTTTCAGAAGAGGTGGGCAGCTACCCTTGCGGTCTTCAAAAGAGGTGTGCTTGGCACCTTCATGATACAACTTTCAGCAAATGCTGAATATCTGCCACTTCACCCTGGCCTTTGGCACCTGAGATGTACGTATATTTTTCAGGACTTGCCTAATTTCTGTGATTGTAAGTTGTTTCAGTGTTGTGTTCGAATGGCTGTAAGCTGCTCTGGGTCCTTAGTGTGAAGGACAGATGACAACAACAACAACAACACCCAAACAAACAACAAACACCACATAACGCATCAATGAACCACACTAAAATGCATGAAGTGAGAGCTGGACCATAAAGAAGGCTGATCGCCGAAGAATGGATGCTTTTGAATGATGGTGCTGGAGGAGACTCTTGAGAGTCCCATGGACTGCAAGAAGATCAAACCTATCCATTGTGAAGGAAATCAGCCCTGAGTGCTCACTGGAAGGACAGATCCTGAAGCTGAGGCTCCTCATGAGAAGAGAAGACTCCCTGGAAAAGACCCTGATGTTGGGAAAGAGGGAGGGCACAAGGAGAAGGGGACGACAGAGGACGAGATGGTTGGACAGTGTTCTCGAAGCTACAAACCTGAGTCTGACCAAACTGCGGGAGGCAGTGGAAGACAGGAGGGCCTGGCGTGCTCTGGTCCATGGGGTCATGAAGAGTCGGACACGACTAAACGACTAAACAACAACAAAATGCATAGCTGAAAATTGATCAGGTAAACCAAATCAAAAGTAGGTAACATCCCACTCCTAATCTTACCCCTCCGCTCCCAGATTCAGTTAAGAGTACCTAATTCAGCAAGTTATATTGCATGCATTACTTCCTGCAGCAAAGAGACAGACATTTTATTTATTATTTGAGTTATTATTTGATTTGAAAGTCACTTTTTCCCCAGAATGGAAACAATGCACGATTTCCCCCAGTTATGTTAATATAATCCAGAAAAAGAGTGCCAGACCACAGCGGGGGGCGGGGGGGCGGGGACGGGGACGGAATCCACTAACTTTGCTTTCCCTTTGGACAGTTTCATTGCAAAGGTCAGTTTTTCTACCATGGCCACATTCCAGATATGAAGCCTTGCTTCCAGGATCATAGTTTCTGCTAATTTCCAAGCTTTAGCTATCTCTAGCCTAGCAACCATTAATAAAAAGGTTATAAGAGGCTGATACAGTGCATCATTTCTCCCTTCCCATACGTTGTATGACCAGGCAGAGGGCCTTCTCGGTAGTGGCGCCCGCCCTATGGAACGTCCTCCCATCAGACGTCAAGGAAAGAAACAACTGTCTGACTTTTAGAAGACACCTGAAGGCAACCCTGTATCGGGAAAATTTTAATGTCTAATGTTTTACAATTTTTGATGTGCTGTAAGCTGCCCAGAGTGGCTGGGGAAACTCAGGCAAATGGGTGGAGTATGATGATGATGATGATGATGATGATGATGATGATGACTCAGTTATTTCCCCTTTATCTTCCTCTCTATCAATATTTTGATTTGCAAGCTCTTTGGGGCAGGAAGCTCTTAAAAAGAAAAGTTGTTCTGCAAAGCATCATCCATGCTATATGTGTGGCAATCAGTGGGAACTGCAACTATTATGATGGTGATAACGGTGATAAAGGGACCCAGGTGGCGCTGTGGGTTAAAGCCTCAGCACCTAGGATTTGCCGATCGAAAGGTTGGCGGTTCGAATCCCTGCGGCGGGGTGCGCTCCTGTCGTTCGGTCCCAGCGCCTGCCAACCTAGCAGTTCGAAAGCACCCTTGGGTGCAAGTAGATAAATAGGGACCGATTTCTAGCGGGAAGGTAAACGGTGTTCCGTGTGCTGCGCTGGCTTGCCAGAGCAGCGATGTCACGCTGGCCACGTGACCCGGAAGTGTCTGCGGACAGCACTGGCTCCCAGCCTATAGAGTGAGATGAGCGCACAACCCTAGAGTCTGGCAAGACTGGCCCGTACGGGCAGGGGTACCTTTACCTTTACTTAACGGTGATAAAATAGAGGCTGTAATTAACACTTATTTGAACATACAGGACATTGGTGGTTAGCATGAAACAGAAGACGGAGGGCTTGTTCACATGCTACCCTTTAACCAGGCACAGGTGATCTCCCCTTTTGTTAGCGGAGGGCAGAACTTCAGTTAGCTATGTATTTTTATTGATTTGGGAGGGGAGCTGCCCCCCTGGCTACGCCTATGTGTGCAAGTGTTTGCGTGGAATAGCGTACATTTTTCTGATTTGTAGAGCTCTGTCACTGTGTACTCTGGTAGACAGACAGCTCACCCCTCAATGATATGACCTGCCAATAGCTGTAGGAGTGAGCAGCCCAAGTGTTTGTGTACACAGGTTGTGCGTTCATTGAATGCAACATGCAAATACCCTACAGTCAAAGTCCTATAGTTGCTGTATATAAGTACTTCACATATTGTGAGTGAAGAAGATTGCAAAGCAAAGATTCATTTTTCTGGAATCTCACTGGCCCTTTCATTTGACCATGGCAGCATGAAGGAGGTTAAGGCTTACTCTTACTAGGGAGTAAATGCCACCGAAACCAATAGGACTTACTTCTGAGTAAAACCTTTAAGGGTTGCAATGCATGGCTTACCCAGATGTAAACCCTATGAACCAGAGGGATGTATAGGATTACATTGCACATCTCTGATACACTATTGCATGGAGGGGGGGGACTCCTAGTCTGATGGTCCGGCGCTGTAGTATAAACCCCTGAGCCTCTTGGGCTTGCCAGTTGGAAGGTCGGCAGTTCGAATCCCTGCAACAGGGTGAGCTCCCATTGCTCTGTCTCAGCTCCTGCCAACCTAGCAGTTCGAAAGCACGCCAGTGCAAGTAGATAAAAAGGTACCACTGCAGCTGGAAGGTAAACAGCATTTCTGTGCACTCTGGTTTCCGTCACTGTGTCCCGTTGCACCAGAAGCAGTTTGGTCATGCTGGCCACATGACCTGGAAAGCTGTCTGTGGACGAACGCCGGCTCCCTCGGCCTGAAAGCGAGATGAGCGCCGCAACCCTATAGTCGCCTTTGACTGGACATAACCGTCCAGGGGTCCTTTACTTTTACCCTTTACCTTTATTTTAACATCCATGCCAACACGACCTTACAAGGGGCCCCTCGGGACTTTGTGGAAAGCATGGCCTCCATGGGGCTGTCCCTGAATAAGTTTGGCCCAACTCCTAGCCATAGACATGCCTTAGATCTGTTGTTCACCTCTATGGAAGTGGGTGATCTGACACTAAGTTCCACTACAACAAAAAAAGTGGCATGGTCAGATCGCTTCTTGGTGCAGCTAGACTTCTCTGTGAGCCTTCCCCTCCTCAGAGAGGTAGGACCGATTCAAATCATCCATCCCTGCCACTTAATGGATCCAAATGGCTTCCAGAGAGTGGTAAAAGGTAAAGGGGCCCCTGACCATTAGGTCCAGTCATGGCCGACTCTGGGGTTGCGGCGCTCAACTCGCTTTATTGGCCAAGGGAGCCAGCGTACAGCTTCCGGGTCATGTGGCCAGCATGACTAAGCCGCTTCTGGTGAACCAGAGCAGCGCACGGAAACGCCATTTACCTTCCTGCTGGAGTGGTACCTATTTATCTACTTGCTGTAGAGGATGTCTTATCCCATGTTGATGGCCTTTCAGCTGCTTCTCTGGTGGTCTGCAGGAATGCAGAGTTAACACCAATAAGAACTATTTGACAGTGGGACGGTCTCCCTTGGGAGGTTGTGGGCCAGCATGGTGTAGTGGTTAAGAGCAGTGGACTCGTAATCTGGTGAACTGGGTTCGCGTCTCCGCTCCTCCACATGCAGCTGCTGGGTGACCTTGAGCCAGTCACACTTCTCTCAAGTCTCCCAGCCTCACTCACCTGTGTTTGTTGTGGGGGAGGAAGGGAAAGGAGAATGTTAGCCGCTTTGAGACTCCTGAAGGGGACTGAAGGCGGGATATCAAATCCAAACTCTCCTTCTTCTTCTTCTTCTTAAGTACCACCACCCAAAAGTACAATAGAAGTTCCTTTGCATGTCTGGAGCCTGAGGGGAGTCAGGTGATGAGATTTGGCTTCCTTTGGCTAACAATGAGCCCAGCAATTGTCACCTCACAGAGTGTTTGTTGTGGAGGAGGAAGGGAAAGGAGAATGTTAGCCGCTTTGAGACTCCTTAGGGTAGTGATAAAGCGGGATATCAAATCCAAACTCCTCTTCTTCTCTTCCTCCTTGGAGGTTTTGAAGCAGAGGTTGGATGACCATCTGTCATGGATACTTTAGCTGAGATTCCTGCATCCAGCATGGCCCTCAGAATTCCTTCCAACTCTATGAGTCTATTGGTCCATCTAGCTCAGGCTTCCTCAAACTCGGCCCTCCAGATGTTTGTGGCCTACAACTCCCATGATCCCTAGCTAGCAGGACCAGTGGTCAGGGATGATGGGAATTGTAGTCTCAAAACTTCTGGAGGGCTGAGTTTGGGGAAGCCTGATCTAGCTCAATACTGTCTACACTGGACGGCAGCTGCTCTCCAGGACTGCAGGCGGGATTCTCTCCCAGCCCTACCTGGAGAGGTCGCAACCGAGTGGTAGAGTGGCTGCCTTGAAAGCCTAATGTCCCAATGGCATCTTCAGATAGGATGGTTAGTAACAATGATAATTTATTATTTGTACCTCGCCCATCTGGCTGGGTTTCCCCAGCCACTCTGGGTGGCTTCCAACAAGGATTAAAAATGTCACACATTAAAAGCTTCCCTAAACAGGGCTGCCTTCAGATGTCTTCTGAATGTCAGGTAGTTGTTTATCTCTTTGACATCTGGTGGGAGGGCGTTCCACAGGGCGGGGGCCACTACCGAGAAGGCCCTCTGGCTGGTTCCCTGTAGCTTTGCTTCTCACAGTGAGGGAACCTCCAGAAGGCCCTCAACGCTGGACCTCAGTGTCCGGGCAGAATGATGGGGGTGGAGATGCTCCTTCTGGTATACTGAAGGGGTTTGTTAGACAAGACAAACTGGTTTAATTTGCATAGGGAAGGGGAGATAGCTTAGGAAGGGGCTAGAGACATGTTATAGGCAGCTTCAAACAGATAGCCATTCCGGGTGGAACTGGATTGGTTAGAAACAGAGGAAAGTTATAAGTGAAGTTCTTAAGAAGTTTTGACTGGAACGAAGCGCTGTGCCTTTACTATCAAAACAGCTAGGCTTCGTCCCTCAAAGAGGGTTTGTTAGTAAAATTCCATGGTTACAGGATGCCTCCTCCCAACAATAAGCAATATTCTGTGAACCGCCTTGAGACCCCTGGGTATAGGGAGGTATATACATATACATAATAATAATAATAATAATAATAATAATAATAATAATAATAATAATAATAATA